>CM031618.1:48346812-48427212 GCA_018398815.1 Conus ventricosus | reverse complement strand
TCAAAACATTTTAATTCCTTTTTTTGAATATTTTGTATCTTCTCGAACATTATCTGCTGCTTAATTTCAGTATGAACTGTTTGTTCCTTTTTGAGGGTATTTTTTGGTTTTAATTTTTTTCGTTTATAAATTTTTTTTTAAAATTTGGGGGGGGTTTTCTATAATTTGTTTTTTGTGGTGTGGGGTTGTGTGTGTGTGTGTGTGGGTTTGGTGGGTGTGTGTGTGTGTGTGTGTGTGTGTGTTTTGTGTGTGTGTGTGTGGTGTGGGGTGTGTGGTGAACTCTTTAAACTGTTGGGGAAAAATTTTTCCCCTTTTGGGTTTTATTACATTTTGACTTCTTAATGGTAGCTGTTTTTCCCTTGAGGGATCTTATGTCAATTGAAAAATTTCCTGCACAAGCATTTTTAAATACCCCCGGGTTTTTTGTTCGGAAATGTTTTAAAAAAAATGCACAGGTAGCTCAACGAAAAAAAAGCTTTCGCAATTTACTGCTTTCCATTAAAAAAAAACCTTTTATCTACGAAAAAAAGGGGAATAAAAAAGAAGAAAAAAAACCCCCGAAGGTGCGGGGAGGACCCGGGAAAAGAAACCCGCCTTAAACCTCCCTTTTTAGAGCAACCGTACCACCCTTGGAGGCCTGGGGCTGTGTTGACGAGGGGTACAGGCACGCGCGGGACATCCTTTAAAAATAAAAAGGGACATAACGCTCCTAAACAGGGGTAAATTAGACTACGGGAAATCCCAACCCCAAAAAAGCCTTAAAAGTAGCACCCCCAAAGGGGGGTTACCACCCCGAATTATATTTCCCAGGGGCCCACCGGGCCGAAAAACACCACCCTCCACTGCCGGGGCACCCCCACAGCCCCCAACCACCCCCCCAAAGAAGATGAAGACAGGGGCCACTCCGACACCCCCCAAGCTTTCGCCATAGGGTTTTAAAAGTGCCCTCAAGAGAGAATCCAAAGTTGTAGTTTTTCCCCCACGCCCCAACGGGATTTTTCCCTGTGGCAGTGGGCCCTTTCCTAAACCGTCACGGACCTTTCTCCAGGGTCGGGCCTATTTAAAGGGCAAAGAAAAAAAAAAACACCCGAAGGTGCGGGGAGGACCCCAAAAGAAGCACCCCTTCACCTGCCTTTAGAGAAACCTTACCCCCCTTTGGGGGCCGCGCTGTGTTGACGATGGATACGGGCACGCGCGGGAACACCCCAAAATTTTAATAAAAAGGGGAAAATAACTGCCCTGAACAGAGGAAAATTAGACACAAAAGGGCAACTCATAACACCAAAAAAAGTGCACCCCCCAAGGGGTGTACCATCCCGTATTTCGACTGCAGAGCCCCCGGCCAAAAAACACCACCCTCCAGTGCCGAGCACACCCCACAGCCCCAAAACCAACCCCCTTCCCAAAAGACAGATGAAACAGTGCCACTTCCAAACCCCCACCCAAAAGCTTTCCCCATACGGTCTTTTGGCCCTCACGAAAAAATCCAAATTGAAGTTTTCCCACGGCCCAAACGGGTTTTTTCCCTTTGGGTCAGGGGGTTTTTCCCTTTTCCCCCCTTTCACGGGAAACCTTTCCCCAGGGTCGGGTTTTTTTAAAAGGCAAAGAAAAAAAAAGAAACACCCGGGGTGCGGGGGAGGACCCAAAAAAGCCCCGGGCCTTCACCCCTTTAGAGCAGCCCCTGTACCACCCTTGGAGGCCTGCGTGTGTTGCCGATGGGTACAGGCACCGCAACACCCTTTAAAGATATAAAGGGACAAAACTGTTTCCTAAACAAGGTAAATTAAAACCCCGGATGAAAATTTCATAACACCCTTAAAAAGAAACTCCCCAGGGGTTTTCCCATCCCGTATTTCGGGAAATGCAGAGCCCACCGGCAAAAAAACACCCACCCCCCAGCTGCCGAGCACCCCCCAAACCCAACCACCCCTGCCCACAGACAGAAGAAGAGGGGGCCCACTCCAAAACACACCCAAACCTTTCGCCAAGGGCCCTTAATGCCCTCAAGAGAAAAACCCAAAAGGGTTGTAGTTTTTTCCCACGCCCAACAGGATTTTCCCTGTGGTTTTTTGGGCCCCTTTCCCCACCGTCACTGGCCCTTTCCCCCGGGGTCCCTATTTAAAGGGCAAAGAAAAAAAAAGAAAAAACCCCGAAGGGGGCTGGGGGGGAAACCCAGAGAAGCCCCAAACCTTTAAACCTCCCTTTTAAAGGGGGCATCCCTGTACCACCCTTGGAGGCCTACGCGTGTTAAACAAAGGGTACGGCACCGCAGGCACTCCATTAAATAAAAAGGGGGAAAATAACGCCTGAACAAGGAAATAAGACACAGGATGCAACTCATAACAGCCAAAAAGTAGCATCCCCAGGGGTGTACCAGCCCTTTTTTTCATGACTGCAGAGCCCACCGGCAAAAAAACCCCAACCCCTTTCCCCCAGCTCCGAGCCCCCCCCAAACAGACCCAACCACCCCGCCCACAGACAGATGAAGAAAATCCCCACCCAGACACAGCCAAGTTTTCGCCATAGGGTCCTTTATGTGCCCTCACGAAGAATCCAAATTTGTAGTCTTTCCCACTGCCCCCAAAGGACTTTCCTGTGGGGGGGGGGGGTTTTTTTTCCTCACCATCACTGGACCTTTCTCCGGGTTTCAGCCTAGTTAAGGCAAAGAAAAAAAAAGAAAACCCAAAGGGTTTGCTGGGGGGGACCCAGAGAAGCACCGCCTTCACCGCCTTTAGAGCATTTTTGTACCCCCCCCTTGGGGCCTGCGCTGTGTTGACGAGGGTACAGGCACGCGCAGGACACCCATTAAGATAAAAAAGGGGACAAACAGCTCCCTGAACAAGGTAAATTAAAACTACAGGTTTCCAACTCAAAACAGCCTTAAAGTAGCACCCCCAGGGGTTTGAAACCACCCCTTTTTCATGACTGCGGGACCCCACCGGCAAAAAACACCCCCTCCCTGCCGACCCCACCCCACAGACCCAACCACCCCCTGCCCACAAAACAGATGAAATTTCCCACCCAGACCCCCCCCAAAGCTTTTCCCCAAAAACGGTCTTATGTCCCCTTTCCCGGGAAACCCCATACCAATTTGAAACTAATTTTTTTTTTTTTGCACTGGGCGATCTAAAAAAACATTTTAATTTCCTTTTTTTTTAAATATTTTGTATCTTTTTCCCGAACTTTATCTGCTGTTTAAATTTTAAATTATGAACTGTTTTTTCCCATTTTCCCAAGGGTTTAATTTTTTTGGTTTAAATTTTTGGGTCTTTTAAATTAAAAATTTTAAAAATTTAGTTCAACCCTTTTTGTGTATGTGGTTTTTTGTGTGTGTGTGGTTGTGGGGTGGTGTGTTTTTGTGGGGTGTGTGTGTGGGTAGGGGTTTTTGTGTGTGTGGGGTTGGGGGAAATCCTAAACGTGTTGGGGAAAAATTTTCCATTTGGTTATTATCTTTTTAACCTTAATGGTAGCTGTTTTTATTTAAGATGGATCTATGTAAAAGAAAAATTCTGCCCCAAGCTTTTTTTAAAATATCCACCTTTTTTCTTGCCGGGAAATTTTTTTAACAAAATGCACAGTGTAGCTCAACGAAAAAAACCCTTTTCGCGAATATTTGCTTTCCTTTTGAAAAAACCTTATCTACGAACAAAAGTAAAAACCCGATAGACAATAAAAATAAAAAAGATACAAAGCCATATCCCCAAAATTTTGGCAAACAAATTTAATGGGAACACATTTAAAAAGGGGAAGCAGACAAAACCACAACACAAACAAGTAGCATAAAAGGGTCCCCCCGCCTCTCTGTACCCTTCTCTGAAATTTTAAAAAATTTCCCGGGATTTTACTTGAAAATTTTACAGTAACAAAAAAGTTTTTTTTCCTATAGAAAATGGATTTTCCCATTAACGAATACTTTCCCTTCTGACCTAAAAGTATTTCAGAACATTTAACCCAAAGTAAAAAAAGTTTAACAATAAATTTTTTTTTCAAAAAATAGGGTTTAAAACAATAAAGCAGGATGTTTTTTTATTATCAAAACATCATTTTAACCCCAATGACCCTCAAATTATCTGTTAAAAAATTGCCCTTGGAGAAAACCTGTGGGGAACTTCTTTTATCAGTGAAGACAAAAAACCTTCAGTTTCGCTGTGCGATAAAAAAACCAGGGTTTTGTGGGACACTTTTTTTCCCTTTAAATTTGAAATGGATCCCCCAATTTTTGCAAATAGTCTTTAAATTTTTTTGTCATCTCTCCTTTGGTGAACAAGTAACAATCCATTCTCTTTTTGAATAAAAAGAACTTTCCTTTTTGAAACCTTTCAGGGTGGGACTGACTAAATGATGCCCGCAATAAGCAGAGAGGAATTAATGTAAGAACAACCTCATTGCACGAATGATTTCTATGGGTTTGAGCGGATAGGAAATAATGTAACAGGAAAAACCCGGGGGCCCAAGACTAGTATGCATGGCTGGAGAGCTTGGAGGGGAGAGAGAGAGAAGAGAGAGAGAGAGGAGGAAGGGAGAGAGAGGAGAGAAGAGAAAAGAGAGAGAGGGGAAAAGAGAGGGAAAAGAAAAAGAAAAAGAGAAACAGAAAAAGACAAAACAAGAAAAGAGAGAAAAAAGGCGGGGACAAAGAGGGGAACGGGGGGGAAAAGAGAAAGAAAAACCATGGTGACAGTAAAACCTGGGTTTGGGGATGGGTTTTGTGGTGGGAAAAAGCAGGAAAATAGCATAAACCCATTGGGTTGCAGAAAGCCTGGGCAAAAGGGTTTGGGGAAAATTGAAATGATGGAAAGAAAAGGCAGTGAAGAACAACGGGGTTTGGGGGCCGGGGTGTTTGCAGAATGAGCCAAGAAAAAAAGTAAAAAAACAAAACAAAAAAAAAGGGGAAAAAAAAGGGAAATTTATAAGTTTTTCCCTTTTTTTCCCCCAAAAAAAAGGGGAGAAGCCCTAAAAGAAACCTTTTTTGGGTTTTTGGGATTTCCTGGGGTTTTGAAGAAGACGAGGCCGAGGGATGAGCTGTTGCATTTCAAAAATAAAAAGCAACAAACCCAAAAACAAAAAAAGGGAAAAAAAGAAAAGAAAAGAAAAGCCAATAACTGACATTTAAACCCGGCATTTTTTCCCGGTAACTTTCAAAAATGGTTTCCAACAACCAAAGCCCCTTTTCCGGGAAAGGGTGTTGCGGGTCTTTACATGGGTAAAATTGGACCCAAAAGGGAAACCCAGGACCCGTACACTGGCTGGGGTCAACAAAACAAATCCACCCCCCCGGGCTGACATGGATACCCACAGGAAAAATTTCAGCCCAAATTTTTTGGGCAGAAATAAGAAAAAAACCCAGAACAACCCAAATTTCGTCCACACTGGACGACAAAATTTAACAGACAAAAATCATCCCCCTGGGGCAAACATAGTTTCCAGACGGGAAAATAAATCCACACTCTGACATGGATAACCAAAAACAGACTACAGAATAAAAACCCAACGGGTTAAATCAGCCCCCCACAGAAAAGAAACGGGAAAAATCATTTAAAAACACTGGCAACATAAAAACCCCAAGACGGGAAAATCATTTCCCACCCGGCGACATGGATAACCCCAAAATTTTTAAAAACAGTCCCCAGGTGACAAAAAACCTTTTAAACCCCCAACCGGTAGACAAATAAAAACGGGAACACCACAGGACAGATAGCGGACTTTTAAAAATGTAACAGACATGGAAAACAAAAATTTAGAACCCGTCCATCAGGGCAGACATAAAAAAAAAGGAAACGGGTTCCGGGAATAAAAAATTTCCCCCAAGTGCCCCAAAGAAAAGGGTTAACGCCTTTTGGGAACCATTTCCACACAGGGCAACCCTTTTTGGGTTTTCCCCCCCAAAAACCAGGTAAATCATTCCAATAAGGGAATGATCAAAAAATTTAAAATTTCACCATTTAAGGGAAACTTTTGGAAACCCGGACGGGAATCGTCCCCCCCCCCTCAAAAATAAAAATTTTAAATTTCGGGGTAAAGGGGAAAAGACAAATAACGCCATTTTAATTTCATTTCCACCCCAAACGAAAAAATGGTACCCGCCAGGAGAATCAATCCCCCCCCCTGACAAAAACCAAAAATTTCCTAAAAAACATTTAAATTAGTCCACCGGAAACCCTAAAACCCCAAACTTTAAAACCCTTTTCCCCAAAAAGGGAAACATAAAACAGACAATTTTTAAATCGCCCCCTTTTTCAGGGCCAAAACATTGGAAAAGGAAAAAATTCCAAATAACCCTTGGGGGCCACCGGTTTTGTGGGGGGGTTTTCCCGGGTTGGGGGGGGGGTTTTTGGGGGGGGGAATTGGGGGGATTTTTTGGGGGGGTTTTTGGTAAAAATTTGGGCTTGGTATGGTTTAAAAGAAAAAAGGAATGCCCAAAGGTGGACCCCCTATTTAAATGGAGTTTTCCAAAAAAGGTTAGGGAATTTTTTAGGGCTGACCTCCCCCTTTAAAAAAATTTTTTAACAAGGGGGAAGGGGTTTTATAGCAGAAGTTTTTTTCTTTTTCAGAAAAATTGCGTTAATTGACACCGGTTTTTTTATACTTTTGGGGGGGGCCCCCCAAAGGCCCGGGGAAACCTAGTCTTTCACAAAAATTCCTTCTTTTTTGGGCCCCGGACCCGGGCCACCGGGGGGACCACCTACCCAACCAATTCTGTTAAAAACAAGGGTTTAAATAATTTCCCCAATTTTGTAAACGCCCCCTTTTCTTCATAACTTACTTTACCCAAAAAAAAACCCCCAAATTCCCACAAATTCTTTTGATGTTTTTAAAAATTAAAAGAAATAGGTCCAAAATTTGGCCAAAAAATTTTGGGATTTTTGGGTTTTTTGGTATAAGGGGGTTGGGGGAGTGAAGGGGAAAAACACGGGCCTGCCGGTTTGGAAAATCCAAATTGGGGGGATTTGGGGGCAAAAGAGTGGGGTTCCCCCCTAAAAAAGAGTTATGGATTCAATTCCACAAAAAGGGTTTTGGCCCTTTCCCCAAGGGTTTTTTGAAAAAAAAAGAATTTTGGGAGTCCCGGCTAGAAAGGGAAGTTTGTGGGACCTTAGGGGACAATTTTCTTGGGGCTCCGGGGGGAAAGCAATTGTTTAGTCCCCCCCGGGAAAGAAAAAGGGGAAAGCAAATTTTGGTTTTCCTGTTTTTTTGGGACTTTCAAAGGGATGGGGTTTACTTTTTCCCCCTTTTAATTTAAAATTAAAAAATTTTGGGGGAAAATTAATTATGCCCAAAAATTTAAAAAAGGAAAATTTTTGGAAGTTTAACAGGGATAAATGGAAATATGGAATTCAAATTTTTTAAAGGGGGTTTGTAATAAAAAAGTTTTTTTTTAATTCCCCCAAATTTTGGACCCTATTTACCTAATAATTACAAAAAAACAGGGGCTAGGGCAAAAGGTTTTGGGTTTAAAGGGGTTTAATGATAATCCTTTTAAAATATTTCAAATTAAAAAGAAACCCTTTGTATTAAAGGGCCCTTTTTCCCCCTCCAGCCAGGATATGGTAAGGTTTTAAACAGAAATAGAAAAAGGTTGAAAACCATCAATGGGGAAAAAGGGCCCATTTTTAGAAAAGGGAAAACGCCTGAATTTCTGTCGGGTTAAGGTTACCCCCCGGGAGGGTAGGGGGGACATTAGGGGGGGTTCCCTTCGGCCCCACAAAAGAACCCCTGAAACCCAGTGTTAAAAGTGGACATTGGAAAAGGGGAGGGTGGATTTTTTGTTAATCCCCCCCCCCTCCCCCCTAGAAAGGGAAACTTCCCCCGTAACTCCCCCTCCTTCATTTTTCCACCCCCGGCGAAATTCCCCCACGGTAAATGCCTGGGGTTTCGCCCCTTTTGAAAAAACCAAAGGGAAATTTCCCTCCCCCAAAAAAAAAAAAAACTCCCCCAATTTTTTTGGCCAAAAATGCTCGAAAACATTGGGGCCGGGACTCATGAAAACCCCCCCCGTACCAAAGAATTTTTTTTCCAATCAACATTTCCCCCCGGCCGAATGTTTTCTCAAACTGGATAAAAAAAAACTCATTGTTTTGGTTTTTTCGGTATAAAAGTACTACCCCTATGCTTCAAGACATCCTTCCATCAAAAACTCTAACAGGGATAATCGTCCCCCAATTTAAAAAACCAAATAAATCAACCCAAATAGCCCCATAGATAAACTCTTTGGTCAGTCCAAAACGACTGTGCCAACATTTTTTTCGGGAACGGCTCACATATAATCCAAACACTCTCTTTTGGGTTTAGCTATAACCTGTACATACATAAAATTTAAAACTTTCCTTTCCCACTTCTAATATCGCAAACCATGATTTAACACAAGATCCAAATTCGGGAGTATGGCCCTCCTGCTAGTCAAGACTCAATTCAGGTGTGTGGTCCACCAACTTAACACCAAAATAAAAATCGGGCCCGTTGGCCAAAATCCACAAAGCCCAAGTTTTCTAATTCAGGCGTGGGGGCCCAGCCTACAAACATCAAAATCAAATTCAGGCGTGTGGGCACAATCTGCTCACACGGTCTCACACAAAATATGCAATCAAACCCATTTTATCCTGATGTCACAAACTAAAACTTTCCACACTCAACCGAGCTATAACCAAACAAAAATTCCCAAAATTTGGATATAAAACCAAAAAATGAAAAATCAAAACACTTGAGCTGCCCCTAAACCCTCCCCACAATAGGCAATGAACAAAGCACTTTTGACAGATAAACAAAATCAAAAAAAAAAAAATAATACATGAACAAGGTCATGTGAGTAGCCCACATAAAGGGAAAGTGACCCCTCCATCACTTGTAGTTAGTGATAAAATCTTTTCCCCCAAATGCCACACAAAAAAGGGGAAAATATTTAGGTGGTTTTTGACTAGGGGTAGCGGGCGCCCCCCCAAATTTTTGAGAATGACTCATGAAATAAAAAACTTTTGGAAAGGGGTGAAAGTGCCCACTGATTTATAGTTTAAAAAGGGGCTTTTTGGGTGCTGGCCCATGGTTTTGAACACTGGGGAAATGCACTCACTGGGGGAGGGGGGAAAAGAATCATTTTTTGGGCCCAGCGGGATGGCCTAGAGACCGAACCTGTCAGGCCCTTTGGTCCTCCCGCTGACCAGCCCTTTCCGGGTGAGCCATAGATAGTTGGGAAAAGCTACAGGGGAAAATTAAAGAAAAGAAAAAGGGAAAGAATTAAAAATTTAAAAGGGGGAAAACAGGTTACTTACACAACCTTATTCGGTTTAAACCCCCTTCCCCCTTTTCGCCCTTCACCTTTCACCTTTCACCCCTTTAGGGGGTTAAGGATGGCCATGGTGGGGGGGAACACACCAGAATTTCAGCCTGGCAATTAACGACTCCAGGGAGAGGATTTTGGAACTCGTAAACTCCCCAGAGACGGGAAAGAAACGAGGGAGAGGAGGGGGAAAAACTCGCACTCCAGTGACGGAAAAGCCCGGGGGAGAGAACCCGGGACTCAAAACTCCATGACGGAAAAATTAAAGGGGGATCCCCATTTTCAGAAAAGACAGAGAATCTAAATGTATGGGGGCGAGTAAAAAAATTTTTTGATGCGGGTATAGCATCAAGGGTAAAAATTTTTTAAATTTTTCTCCTGGTCGGGAAATTTTTAGGCCAATGTTGTTTGAAGGCCATGACTTTTAGAAACTTGGACCCGCCTGATTTTAATCCCTCAGTGTAAAGAGAAAATTTCATATATAAAATCTTTTTAAAAAAATTTGTTTAAAGGGATTTAGTAAAGTTTTTTTTTCCCTAAAAGGAGAGGGGAAAGAAAAAAAATTTTTTGTGCGTTTTTTGGTTGATTGGAAAGATTGCTGTGCTATGGGGGTAAATGCTGTCATGAATCATGTTTGCAAAGTGACAGTTTTAACAGGGGGAAACCCCGACAAGCTGCCGTTTGTTTTTCCCCCTGGAAAAAAGAAGAAAGTTTTTCTTTTTTGGTCCCTTCAGGGGAAAGGGAAATTTCTGTTGCCAAATTTTTTAAAGTTTTCCCTATTTTGTGCCCTTTGGGGGCCCTTGAGAAAAAAAGTTTTTTGTTTTGGTACCCCCCAAGGTTTGGGGGAAAGGGAAAAAAAGGGGAAAAGTTTGTTTTGTACCCCGGGGGGGGGAAAAAAAAAAAGAGAAGAAAATTTCATTTGGGGAAAAAAAAGGGGATTTTATTTGTACCCAAAAAGGGGTTTTTGGGGGAAAGAAAAAAGAAAAAAAATTTATTTAATTATTTATTGATAATAAAAATTTGAAAATTATTTTTGTTTTTTTTTCTATTTCTAAAATTTTTTTTCGGGGGGGTTTGACTTTTTTCTTTATTTTCCTCAATTTCCGTTGGGTTTTTTTTTTTTTTGGTGGGATTTTTTTTTTGCCCCTTTCCCCACCTCAGGACCGATACCTCAACCTCCTCTTGCTCGTCCCCTGGCACCCAAGGGGGGCGGGGCTTTTGAGGGCGCGGGCCCTTCCCCTAGAGTTTTAAATTTTTTTTTGCCCCCCTTCCCCCAGGACTGATAGCCCCAACCTTTTTCCCTGGTTTGGGCGGGGGGCCATGGCGTTGGGGGAAATTTTTCGGTAGCCCCTTCCCTTCTCGTAAATGCTTTTTTTTCCCTTTTCCAAATTTTTTTAAATTTTTTTTTTTTCCCCCCTTGCCCCTCAGAGTGTGGGATCGATTTTCACCTCCGTCACCAAATAGTGTGGGGTGGTGGAGTTGATTACCGCTAAAACCCCAAAAAAACATCTTTATTTTTTTGATTTTTATTTTTTTTGTGGGGGGCGAGTTTTTCCCTTTGATTTTTTGGGTGAAGGGGGCATTTATTAATTGATTTTTTAAATTCTTTTGCATTATTACGAAGTGTTGTGTAATTGTAAAGTGATTTTTTTTCCCCCCGTCCCAGTTTCAGGGGAGACAGTGCCACTAGGGTGCTGCCCTGGGGCCTTTTTGTTTTTCTTGATTTTTTCCCTTAAACTATTCCCGATCCTGGGGTATCCTTACTTTTCCCTTTTTCCACCCTTTTTTTCAAAACCTCTTAAACCTTCTCATCAATAACCCTTCCAAACTATTTTTCCCTTTTCAACATTTTAAACTTTTAGGAAAAGGTTTCCCCCCGCAGTTTTTTGTGTTTTTCCCCTTTTTTTAATTGTTTGGCTTCCTTTGTTTTGAAAATTTATTTTCATTTACCCGTAAAAGGGCGATACTTTTGTTTTGTAAATTCTTTTAAATTAAAGTAAGAAAGACTGACAACAAAAATTTTTAAAAACTAAAATTTTATAAAGAATTTTTTTTCGGGTTAAATTTTATTGTGTTTTGTTTCCTTCTTAGGAAAAAGCAGAAAAGCAACGAACTTTAAATTTTTTAAAAAAAACCCAAAAAAAGCATTTGCCAAAAATTTTTGGGAAAAAACCCAATTCCTTTTTTAACTCCCTTTGAAAAAAAGCGTTTTCTTTTTACCCCCGGAAATTGAACCCTTTTATTTGAAAATACAAAATTTAAACGTTTTGTAAAAACAAAAAACGTCATCATAAAACGCCTTATTTTATTCATTTTAAAAATTTTTTTGGGTTTTTAAAATCTTTTAAACGGCATTAGGGGATGATTTTGTTAAAAATTGTTCAAAAAGCGGAACCTTGGGTTTTGATGGAGAAAAACTTACTAACTATTGCAAAAATGCATAGATAGGCAGACAGGCTAAGAAAAGAGAAGAAAATAAAAGGGAAAACTAGAAAGTGAAGAAAGGAAACGGGAAAGAAAAGAAAATAAAAAGGAAACAAAAGTGAAGAAAGAAGACTAAGAGGGAAGTTGAAGTTGAAAAAAAAGGGTTTACAGGGGGAAGGGAAGTTGAAGAAAAAAGATTAAAAAGGGGAAATCTGAAAAAAAAAGGACTACAGGGGGAAGCTGAAGATAAAGAACGTAAATTTAAAAGTTAAAGACAGTTAAATTAGAGACCGAGCTAAAATTTTAAAAAAGAATACAGGCACCCGAGAAAACCCCACCAGCTTCACCATTTCCTTTCCCGCAACGCGCCTCAATCAAAATCGGCATATATTTCCAAATTTTCCCCCGCCTTTAAAGGAAAAAGGGTTGACATCGATACTTTTTTTTCCGCTTTGAAAGTCACCCCAACGTCTTGTGGGGGCCAAAAGGGGAAAAAGGGGGGGAAACATTGATTTTGGGCGTCGTTTTTTTAAGGGGCGCTTTGGCACTGTACCCACACCGCTTCGGGCGAAAAAAAATTTTTAATTTGGGGAACGGGTTAAAAAAGGAAAAACCCCCAACTCAAGAAATTTAAAAGTTCTCCCCTAAATTTTTTTCCGCAAAGGGTTTCCGTTCGGGGCCCCGACAAAGGAGAATCTTTTCCGTCTTTTTCCCTGACCCCGTTGAGTCATTTTTTGGATCGATGGGATGATTTATCTAAAACGAACAAAACTTTTCAATCACGCGAGATCTCCTTCTTGGGAGAACCCCCTTTTCCAGAGCTTTAAACAAAGATCTGGCCATTTTCCCTTTTAAAGAAAGGCAATTTGAAAGCGTTGGGGGAAAAATTTTGCAGAGGGGTGATCATTTATTGTATCGCTCACCCGGGAAAAGGGGGCCGGGGCAAGGAAAGGAAAAATTTTCCATCTTTGAGTCCCCCATGCGTCTTTGTACTATCCCATGGGGAGGGGGAAAATTTTAACGGGAAAAGGAAATCGGGGGTTTTTTTTGGGGGGTCCTCAAGGATATCCCCTATCCTAGGAACGGACGGGGAATCTTTCCGCGGTTCGAGTGACTTTCGCGTACCAAAACTCCCACCCCCCGGGAAAGACCTTTTTCCCTCAGCAAACGTTCCGAGGTCGTGGAAAAAAGGGACCACCCCCGGAGACCTTTTGGGCCAGTTCGGGGAAACAGAACGGGAATTTTCACAAAATCAGCCCAGCTCCCGATCAGAAAAAGGATGTTTTTTTTTTGTGAGGGTTTTTTCCCCATTTGAAAAAAAAATTTCCCTTTCAAACCAAATGATTAAAAATCCGCATTAGCCCCTCCACTGATTGAGAAAAAGGGGCCCTTGTTTTGGCAAAAAGATCAATCTGTTGGGGGGGTTTAAAAAAAGGAGCCCCAAAGGTTGGGTTTTTTTGGGAACCGGGGAAATCGGGGGGGAAAAAAATTTTTTTTTAAAAAAAAAAACCCCCCCAAAAAAAATTTTTTTGGGGGGGGAAACCCCTCCCCCTTTTTTTTTAAAATTCCTTTTTTTTTTTAAAACCCCCCCGGGGGGGGGGGGGCCCCAAAAAATTTTGGGGGGGGTTTTTTTTTTTGTTTTTTGGGGGTTTTCCGGAAAAAAAAAACCCCCCTTTAAAAAAAAACCCAAATTTAAAAGGGGTTTTAAAAAAAAAGGGGGGAAAAGGGGGTTTTTTTCTGCCAAAAAAAAATGGCCCCCCCCCCAAAAAACCCAAAGGGTTTAATTTTTTTTCCGGACAAAAAAAAAGGGGGGGCCCCCCCCAAAAAAAAAAAAAAGGGGGGTTTTTTTTTTTTTGGGGGGGAAAAAAAATTAAAAAAGGGGGGTTTTTTTTTTTGGGGGAAAAAGGAAAAAAACCCCCCCTTTTTAAAAAAAAAAAAAAGGGGCCCCCCCCCCAAAAAATTTCCCTTTGTTCCCCCCCGGGGGGGGGGTTTTTTGGGGGCCCCTTTCCACTGTCTTCTTCCGGATAATTTTTTTTAAAATTTTGGGGGGAAAAAAAAACCAAAAAATTCCCAAAAAAAAAAAATTTTTTTTTTTTTTTTTTTTGGGGGGGGGGAAAAATTTTTCCTTTTTTTAAAAAAAAAACCCCCCAAAAAAAAACGGGCCCTTTTTTTCCAAACCCCCCCCCATTCCCCCCAAAAAAAGGGAATTTTTAAATTAAAAAAAAACCCCGGAAAAAAAAGGGGGGGGAAAAAAAGGGGCTTTCTTTCCCGGTTTTTTCCCCCCAAAGGGGAAAAAAGGGGGGGCCCTTTTTTTTGGGGGCCCCCCGGGCCTTTAAATTTTTAAAAAAGGGGAAAAACCCCCAAAAAAACCCCCCTTTTTTTTTTTTTTTTTTTTGAAAAAGGTTTAAATTTTTTAAAAAAAAGGGAAAGGGGGAAAAAACGGAAAAAAATTTTGGGGTTTTTTGTAAGGGGAAAAAAATTTTTCCCCCCTTTTTTAAAAAACCCCCTTTTTTGGGGGGGAAAAATTTCCGGGTTTAAAAAAAAAAGGGAAAAAAGAAAAAAATTTAAAAAAAAATTTTTTTAAAAATAAAATTTGGAAAAAATTTTAAAAATTTTTTTAAAAAAGGGGCCAAATTAAAACAAAAAAAAATTTTTTTCCCCTTTTTTCCCAAAAAAGGGAAAAAAAAGGGGTAAAAAAAAAGTTTAAATTTTCCCCCTTTTTTTCCCCCCCCGGGGGGAAAAGGTTTTCCCAAAGATTTTTTTAAAAAAAAAATTTTTTAAAAAGGGGGAAATTTAAAAATTTTTTAAAAAAGGGGGTTTTACTTTTCCCCCAAAAAAAATTTTTTCCCCAAAAAACCCCTTAAAGAAAAACCCCCCCCCCAAAAAATTTTAAAAAAAAAAAGGGAAAAAATAAATTTAAAAAACCCAAAAATTTTAAGGTCCCCCCAAAAAGGGGGGTTTTTTCGGTTTTTTAAAAAAAAAAGGAAATTTTTAAAAAAACCCTTTTTTAAAAAATTAAAAAATTTTTAAATTTAAAAAAGGGGTTTTTTTTTTTTGGGGGTTTTAAAAAAAAAAAAAAAAAAAAAATTTTTTTTTTTTCCATTTTTTAAAAAACCCCCTTTTCCCCCCTTTTTGGGGAAAAAAATTTTTTAAAATTTTTTTTTGGTTTTTTTTTTTTTGGGGGCCCCCAAAATTTTTTTTTTTTTTTTAAAATTTTGGGGGTTTTTTTTCCCCAAAACCCCCTTTTTTTTCAAATTTTTTTTTAAACCTTTAAAATTTTTGGGGGAAAAAAAAAAGGGAAAAATTTTTTTCCCCAAACCCCAAAAAAAAAAACCCCCCGGGGGGGAAAAAAATAAAATTTTTTTCCCCCCCCCCCCCAAAAAAAAAAAAAAGGGGGAAAAAAAAAAAAAAATAATAATAAAAAAATTTGGGTTTTTTTTTAAAAAAAACCCCCCCAAAAAAAAACCCAAAACACACCCACCACACCACCCCCCAAAACACCCCACACCCCCCCACCCACACACACACACCCACACACACAAACCACACACACCCACCAAAACCCCCCCCAAAAAAAAAAAATTTTTTTTGGGGAAAAAAAAGGGGGGGAAAAAAAAAAAAAAATTTTTTTTGGGGGGGGGGAAAATTTTTTAGGGGAAAAAAAAAAAGCCCCTTTTTTTCCCGGAAAAGGGGAAAAACCCGGGAAAGGGAAAAGGGGAAATTTTTGGGGGAAAAAAAATTTTTGGGGGAGGCCCCCCCTTTAAAAAAAAAAGGAAATTTTTTTTTTCCCCCCCGAAAAGAAAAAAGGGAAAGGGGGGGGAGAGGTTTTGGGTTTTTGAGACAAAGGGGGGTTTTTTTTTTTTTAAACAAAAATTTTGGGGCCCGCCAAAAAAAAAATTTTTGGGGGTTTTAACCCCCCTTTTTTTTAAAACCCCCCCCTTTTTTTTTTTTTTCCCCCCAAAAAAAAAAAAAATTTTTTTTAAAAAAAAATTTTGAAAAAAGGGGGGGGAAAAAAAAATTTTTGGGGGGGGCCCCCAAAAAAAAATTTTTTTTTTAAAAAAAAAAAAAAAAAGGGAAATTTTGGGGTTTTTGGGGGGAAAAAAAGGGTTTTTGGGGGGAAAAGGGGGGGGAAAAAAAGGGGGGGGGGGGAAAAAAAAAAAAAGGGGGGGGGGGGTTTTAAAAAATTTCCTTAAATGCCCAAACCCCAAAAAAAACCTTTAAAAAAACCAAAAAAAAATTAAAAGGGGTTTTTTTTTGGGGAAACCAATTTTTTTGGTTTTTTTAAAAAAAAAAAAGGGGTTTTTAAATTTTTGGGTTTTTTTTAAAAAAAAAAAAAAATTTTTTTTTCCCTTTTTTTTTTATGTTTTAAAAAACCAAAATTTTTTTTTAAAAAAAAAAATTTTTTTTTTTTTTTAAAAAAAAAATTTTTTGAAAATTTTTCAAAAAGGGGAAAAAATTTTTTTTTAAAAAAAATTTTTTTTCTTTTTTTTAATTTTTTTTAAAAAAAAAAAAAAACTTTTTCTTAAAATTTTAAAAAATTATTTTAAAAAAACCCCCAAAAAAAAAACTTTCGGAAACCCCCCCCCAAAAAACCCAAGGGGAAAAAAAAAAACTTCCCCCCCTTTTAAAAAAAATTTTCTAAAAAATAAAACCCAAAAAAAAATTTATTTTGAAAAAATTTCCTTTTTAAAAATTCCCTTTTTTTTTTTTTTTTTAAAACTTTCCCCCAAAAAAAACCCCCTTTTTTTGATTTAAAAAACGGCCTTTTTTTTTTTTTTTTTTTGGGGGGGGGAAAAGGGGGGGGCCCCCCGGGGGGGGAAAAAAAGGGCCCCCTTTATTTCCCCTTTTTTTGGGGTTTTTTTTCCCCCTTTTTAAAAAAAAAACATTTTTTCTTCCCCCTTTTTTTTTTTTTTCCTTTTTTTTAAAAACCCCCCCTCTCTCCCCCCCTTTTTTCCCTTTTTAAATTTTTTTTTTTTTTTCCCCCCCCCCTTTCCCTTTTTTCCCCCCCCTTTCCCCCAACCCCCCCTTTTTCCCTTTTTTTTCCCCTCCTTTTCCCCCCCCCCCCCCCTTTTTTTTTTTCCCCCAAAAAAGGGCCCCCCCCCTTTTTTTTTTGGGCCCCCCCTTTTCCCCTTTCCTTAACCCCCCCCCTTTTTTTTCCCCCCCCCCCCCATTTTGGGTTTTTAATTTCCCCCCCCCCTCCCCCCCCCTTTTTAAAACCCCCCCCCCCCCCAAAATTTGGGAAAAAGGAATTTTTTTTGGGGGTTCCCCCCCCCCCCCCCCCTTTTAAAACCCCCCTTTTTAAAACCCCCCCAAAAAAAAATTTTTTTTGGGGGGGTTTTTTTTTTCCCCTTTTGGGGGGGGGGTTGGGGAAAACCCCCTTTTTTCCCCCCCCTTTTTTCCCCCCCCAAAAAAAAAAAGGGGGGGGGGGGAAAAAAAGGGGGAGGTTTTTCCCGGGGGGGGTTCCCAAAATTTTTTTTTTTTAAAAATTTTTTTAAAAAACCCCCCCCCCAAAAAAAATTTTTAAAAAAAAACCCCGGGGGGGGGGCCCCCCCAAATTTTTTTTTAATTTTTGGGTTTTTTTTAAAAAAATTTTCCCCCCCCCCCAAATTTTAAAAAAGGGAAAACCCCTTTTTCCCCCCCCAAAAAAAAATTTGGAAAAAAAAAACCCCCTTTAAAAAAAATTTTCCAAAAAAAAAAATTTAATTCCCGGCCCCGGTTTTTTTAAAATTTTAAACCCCCCGGGGAAATAAATTCCCCCCCCCGGGTTTTTCCCCCCTCCCCAAAAAAACCCTTAAAAAAAAAAAAGAAAAACCCCGCCCCCCCCCCCCAAAGGGGGAAAAAATTCCAACCCCAAAAAATTTTCCCAAACAAATTTTTAAAAAAAAAGAAAAAAGGAAAAAATTTTAAAAATTCCCCTTTAAAAACTAAACCCCAAAACCCGGGGCCCCCCTTCCTTTTTAAAAAAAAACCCCCTTTCCCGGGGACCCGGGGCCCCCCCCCAATTTTTTAAAACCCCCCAAAATTTGGGGTTTTTCCGCCCCAAACCCTTTTGGGGGGTTTTTTTTTTTCCCCCCAAAAACCCAAAAATTTTTTTTCCCCCCCCCCCCCCCTTTTTTTTTGGGGAACTTTCTTTAAAATTTTTTCCCAAAAAAACCCCCCCCCCGGGGCCCTTAAAAAATTTTTTCCCCCCAAAAAATTTTTTTTTTTCCGTGGGGGGGCCCGGGTTTTTGGCCCCCCCTTTTTCAAATTTTTGCACCTTCCCCCACCCGGGGGTTTCCCCAACCCCCTTTTTTTTTTTCCTTAAAAAAGGGCCAAAAAAACCCCCCCCCCCAAAAAACCCCCCCCCCCCCCCGGGGGGGTTTTTCCCCGTTTTAAAAAAAATTTTTTTTTTTTTCCCCCCCAAAAAAAAAAACCCCGGGGCCCCCCTTTTTTTTGGGCTTTTTTTTTTTCCCCCTCCCCCCTTTTTGGGCCCCCCCCCCCCCAAACCCCCAAAAAAAAAAAAACCCCGGGGTTTTTTTTTTTAACCCCAAAAACCCCCCCCCCCCCTCCCCCTGTTCCCCAAAAAATTTTTTCCCCCCCCTCCCTCAAAATTTTCCCCAAAAAAAAATTTTCCCGGGGAAAAATTTCCCCCCAAAAATTAAAGGGGGGCCCCCCCTTTTACCCGGTTTTTTGCCTTTTCCCCCAAAAACAAAATTTTAAAGGTTTTTTTAAAAGGGGGGCCCCTTTTTGTTTGGAGGCCCCCCCCGGGCCCCCTTTTTCCCCCCCCAAAAAATTTTGGGGGGTTTTTTTTTTTTGGGGGGTTTTTTTTTCCCCAAAACCCCCCCGGGGCCCCTTTTTCCCCCGGGGGCCCCCCCGGGGCCCGGGCCCCCTTCCCCGGGTTTTTTTAATTTCCCCCAAAAAATTCCCCCTTTAAAACCCCCCCGGGGGAAAAAAAAAAAAACCCCCTTTTTTGGGGCCCCCCCCCCCCCTTTTTAAATTTTCCCCCCCAAAAATTCCCCCCCTTTTTAAAATTTTTCCCCCAAAAAAAAATTTTTTTTCCCCCCAAAAAAAAAAATTTTTTTTTTGGGGAATTTTTCCCCCTTAAAATTTTTGGGGAAAGGGGAAATTTTAAACCACCCCCCCTTTTGGGGCCCCCTTTTTCCCCCCCCCAAAGGGGGCCCCCCCCCCCCCCCCCCTTTTTTTTTGGGGGCCCGGGGGGTTTCCCCCCTTTGGGGTTTTTTTCCCCCCCCCCCGGGGGCCCCCCCCCCCCCCCCCCCCCAACCCGGGCCCCAAAAAAGGGGGGGCCCCCCGGGGGGTTTTTTTTTCCCTCCCCCTTTTTCCCCGGGCCCATTTTTTTTAAAAAAAAATTTTTTCCCCCCCCCCCCCAAAAAACCTTTCCCCGGGGGGGTTTTTTTTTTGGGGGGGGGGGGGCCCCCCCGCCGGCCCCCCCCCTTTTCCTTTCCCCCCACCGGAAAAAGTTTCCCCCCCCCCCTTGCCAAAAATTTTTAAGGGGGCCCCTTTTTTTCCCTTTAACCCCCCCCCGGGGAAACCGGGTTTTTTTCCCCCAAACCCCCCGAAGGGGGCCCCCCCCCCCCGGGGGGGTTTTTTTTTGGGAAAAGGGGGTTTTTCCCCCCCCGGGGCCCCCCGGCCCCTTTCCCCCTTTTTTGGGGGGCCCGGGGCCCCCCCCAAAAAAAAATTTTTTGGGTTTTTTGGGGGGGGTTTCCCCCCCCCCTTTTTTTTTTCCCCCAAAAAAAAAACCCGGGGTTTTTTTTCCCCCCCCCGGGGGGGGGCCTTTCCCGGGGGTTTTTCCCCCCCCCCTTTCCCAAAAATTTTTGAAACCCCCCCAAGGGGGGGTTTTCCCCCCCCCCTTCCCCTTTAAAAACCCCCCCCCCCCAACCAAAAATTTTTCAACCCTTTTCCCCCCTTTTTCCCCTTGAACCCCCCCCAAAAAAGGGGGGGCCCCCCCCGCCCCAAAAAAAAAAAATTAAATTTTTTTAAAAAAGGAAACCCCAAAAATTTTTTTTTTTTTTTCCCCCTTCCCCAAACCCCCCGGCCCTTCCCCTTTTTTTTTTCCCTTTGGGGGGGTTTTTTCCTTCCCCCCCGCAAAAACCCCTTTGGGAAAAACCCCCTTTTTTTTCCAACCAAAAAAACCCCCCCCCCCCGGGTTTTAAAAAAACCCCTTTTTTTTAAAACCCCCCCCCCCGGGGAAAAAACCCCCCCCCCAAAATGTTTTTTTTTTCCCCCCCCCCCCGGGGGGGGGGGGGGGGGGGCCCCCCCCCCCCCTGGGGAAAACCCCCTTCCCCCCCCCCCCCTTTTTAAAAAAACCCCCTTTTTCCCCCCCCCTTTTCCCAAAACCCTTTTTCCCCCCAAAAACCCCCCCCCTTTTCCCCCCCTTCCCCCCCCCCTTTTCCCGGGCCCCCCCCCCCTTTCCCTTCCCCCCCCCAAAAACCCCCCGGGGTTTGGGGTTTTTTTAAAATTTTTTTTTTCCCCCCCCCAAAAATTTTTTTTTTTTTTTAAAAAAGGCCCTTTTCCCCCCCCCCAACCCCCCCCCTTTTGGGGAAAAAAATTTTTCCCCCCGGGGGGAAAAAAAATTTTTTTTAAAAAAAACCCCCCTTTAAAACCCCACCCTTTTCCCCAAAAACCCAAAAAAATTTTTTTTTAAAGGGAAAAAAAATTTTTTTTCCCTTAAATTTTAAAAAAAAACCCCCCCCCTTTAAAAAACCCCGGGGGGGGAAATTTAAAATTTTTTTCCCCCCCCCCTTTTTTTTGGAAAAGGGGGGGGTTTTTTTTCCCCCCAAAGGAAAAAACCCCCGGGTTTTTTTAAAAAAACTTTTCCAAAAATTTTTAAAATTTTTTTTTTCCCCCCGCAAAAATTTTTTTTTTGGGGGGGGGGTTTTTTTCCCCCCCAAAAAATTTTTTTCCCGGGGTTTTCCCCTTTTTTTTTCCCCCTTTTTAACCTTTTTTCCCTTTTTTTTTTTCCCCCCCCCCGGGGGGGAAAATTTTTTCCCCTTAAATTTCCCCCCCCCTTTCCCGGGGTTTTCCCTTTTTTCCTTTGGGTTTTTTGTTTTTTCCCTTTTCCTTTTTCCCCCGGCCCCTCCCAAGGTTTTTTGGGGTTTTTTTTCCTTCCCCTTTTTTTTTTTTTTTTTTTTTTCCCCCCCGGGGGGTTTTTCCAAAACCCAAAACCCCCTTTTTAAAAAAAGCCGGGAAAAGGGTTTTTTTTCCCCCCGCCCAAAAACCCTTTTTTTTTTTGGCCAAAAATTTCTTGGGGAAACCCTTGGGTTTTTCCCAAAAAAATTTTAATAAATTTAACTTTAAAGGTTTTTTTTCCCCCCCCCCCCCCCTTTAAAAATTTAAAAAAAAATTGGGCCCCAAATCCCCCCAAAAAAAAAAAAAACCCTGGGGTTGGGGCCCCCGGGGCAACCCCAAAAAAAACCCCCCCCCTTTAAAATTTTTTTTTTTTCCCCCCCTTTTTCCCCCCAAAAAAAAATTTTTTAAAATTAAAAAAAAAAAATAATGGGCCCCGGGGAAAAAAAAATTTTTTAAAAAAACCCCAAAAAAAACCCCAAAATTTAAAACCCCTTTTAAAAATTTAATTTTTCCCCAAAAATTTTTAAAAAAAAAAACCAAATTTTTTTTTTTAAAAACCCCAAAAAAAAAACCCCTTTTTGGCTTCCAAAAATTTTTTTTCCCCCCTTAAAAAAATTTTTTTTCCCCCCAAAAAAAAAAAAAAATTTTTTTTTTTTTTTCCCTTTTTCCCCCCCAAACCTTTTTTTTCCCCCCCCCCTTTATTTTTTCCCCCGGGGGGGGGGTTTTTTTTTTTTTTTTTTTTTTTTTTGGGGGGCCAATTTTTCCCAACCCCCCGGGGCCCCGGAAAAAATTTTTCCCTTTTTTTTCCCCCCCCCCCCTTTTTCTCCCCTTTTTTTTCCTTTTAAAAAAAGGGGTTTTTTTTTTCTTTTTTTTTTTCCCCCTTTTTTCCTCCCCTCCCCCTTTTTTTCCGCCTTCCCCAAAAAAATTTTAAAAAATTTTCCCCCCCCCCTTTTTTTCCCCCCCCTTTTTTTTTCAAAACCCCCCAAAAACCCCCCCCCCCTTTTTTCCTTTTCCCCCCCTTTTTTCCCCCCCCCCCCCCCAAAAATTCCCCTTTTTTTTAAACCCGGGGGGGGCCCCCCTTTTTAAAAGGGAAACCCCCCTTCTCCCCAAAAGGGGGAAAAAAACAAAAACCCCCCCCCCCTTGGGGTTTTTTTTTAAAGGTTAACAAATTTCCCCTTTTTTCCCCCCCCACCTTTCCCCCCCCCCTTTTGGCCCGGGAGGAAACCCTTCCCCCCCAGGTTAAAAATTTTTTTTTTACCCCGGGGCCCCGGGGCCCCCCCCGGAAATTTTTTTCCCCCCAAGGGGGGGGGCCCCCCCCCCAAAAAAATTTTTTTTGGGGGGAAAAAGGGGGAAAAAAAATTTTTTTTAAAAATTTTTTTTTAAAAAAAATTTTGGTTTTTTAATTTTAAAAAAAAAATTTTTTTAAAAAAATTTCTTGGGGAAAAAAAAAATTTTTGGGGGGGGGAAAAAATTTTTTTTTAAAAAACCCCCCAAAAAAAACCCCTTTTCAAAAATTTTTTTTTTTTAAATTTTTAAATTTAGGCAAAGGGCAAAAAATTTTTCTTAAAAATTTTTAAAAAAAAAAATTTTCCTTTTTTAAAAAAATTTTTTTTTTAAAAAAAAAGTTTAAAAATTTTTTTTTTTTAAAAAAAGGGGGGGGTTTTTTTTTTTTTTTAAAAAAAAAAAATTTTAAAAAAAAAAAATTTTAAATTTAAAAAAAAAAAAAATTTAAAATTTTTTTTTTTAAAACCCTTTTTTAAATGGGTTTTTTTTTAAATTTAAAAAAAAAAAATTTTTTTTTTTTAAAACCCAAAAGGGGAAAAAAATTTTTTAAAAAAATTAACTTTTTTAATTTTTTTAAAAAAATTTTCCCCCCCAATTTTAAAAAAAAAAATTTTTTTTTTTTTAAAAAAAAAAAAAAAAAATTTTTTAACTCTCGAGTTTTTGGGTCACACTTTCAGTGGAAAAATGATCCCAGAAGGAAGAAGTGGAAAAGATTTTATCTTTACTTAAACCCACTACAAAGAAACAGATCAGGTCACTCATCGGATTGTTGTCTTACTATAGACAATATGTTCCCCACTTTGCGTCCCTGACGGCCCCTTTGACTGAACTGACGAAGGGACGAAGAACAAAAGTATTAATAATAATAATAATAAGGAACATTTAGTGCGCTTAATCTTAAACAAAAGCCCTAAGCGCTTACAGCAATAAGCCCTAACACACACACACACACCACACACACACACACACACACACACACACACACCACACACACACACACACACACACACACACAAACACACACACACACACGCACCACACCCACACACCATCGAAGGAGCAGAAAAATTATGTTTTGAAGAGAGTTCTTTGAGGGAGGACTTGAAAGAAGAAAGACTGTTTGAGTTTCGGAGTGCAGAAGGGAGATTGTTCCAGCAGGAAGGAGCCTGAAAGTAAAAGAACGTTCACCAAGTGTTCTGGCCGAAAACGAGGGATCTGCATAATGCGAGTGTCAGAGGAAGAGCGAAGCTGTCTGGAAGGAGTATAGGTCGACAGAAGTTTAGAGAGGTAAGATGGAGCGAGGCCATCCAATGCCTTGTAACAGAGCAAAGAAAGTTTGTACTTGATGCGTTTTTCAACAGGAAGGCCAGTGCAAAGATTAAGCAAGGGAGAAACATGAGAGGTTTTCGGAGATTTCGAGACAAGGCGAGCAGCATTATTTTGGACTTTCTGCAATTTTGCAAGAAGATTCTGTGGACAGCCAGCAAGAAGAGAAGTATTGTGTGGTCTGATGAGTGCCAGAAGGCTTTGGAGTGTGTTCAGAAACCCTCAACTCATTTCCTGTTCTGTTGTTACCCTCTCTCTCAGAAGTACTTTATTTTGAGAACCGATGCCAGTTCCAAGGAATGGGAGCGGTACTGTTGCAGGAAAAAGTGTTTGTTACATCCAGTGCAATACGCCAGTAAGAAGTTCTCAAAGACACAGGAGAAAATACTCCACTATTGAGAGAGAGTGCTTGGCTATTGTATGGGCATGTGAGAAGTTCGCCAGGTTCTTGACTGGAAGAAAGTTTCGGTTACAGACTGACCACAGGCCATTGACTTTCTTGCAATCGTCAAAAACTAAGAACAGCAGATTATTAAGGTGGTCTTTGGCATTGCAGGAATTCCAGTTTACCATTGAACCAGTGCCTGGAACACAAAATGTCATGGCGGATTTATTGTCACGTGCATGAGTATTCATGGACAAAAGTAACTATCTTCAAGGGAAAGACTATTCCTGTTTTTTGTCTTTCTTTATGATTGTGGTGTGCTGACATTTGACAGTGCATTGTAGCTACTGACTATTTAAATCAAGTGGTATTTTATGCTTAATTTGCTTGTTGAAGTGACTATATGTTTTACAAGCAAACAACTACTTGATGTTGATGTAATACATACTTATTCTTTGCTTTATTCTTTGGTAAACAATGAAAAATCATCATGTACTATTTATGTCTAACTTGCTTGTGAAGGTGAATATATATGTATGTGTGTCAACCTCGGGTGATGTCGATGGAGGAAGGACTAGCGCACAGCCCAAACACACTCACAGCTTGCTTACGATCTCATTCATATATCATGCATTCGTCACATCAAACCACTAGTAAAGTCTATAACTTTACTACACATGATCATAGAACGAAACATCAATGCATATGGAGGTCAAATGAAATAAAACATTCTCTCTTTCCTGAACTTCACAAAAATCATTTATCTAAAACATCATTAACTAACCCGGGTATAAATAGATTTCTACTTTACCTGGCCAGGTGATCTTAACTATTCACGAATCACTGTCTCTTTTTCTTTTCCTTTTTTTTCTTTTCACTGTCACTTTCACAATACGGCACAACTGCTGGCACTGGTGTTGGTCTACTTGCACCGGTCAAGCTGGACTGCTGGCACCGGTCAGGCTGGACTGCTGATGAAAGTTTGGGGCTGGCCAAGTATGAGGTCGAACCCCAGTGAGGATAGAACAGTGACTATCAACATCGATCTGTTCTCCTTTCTTTCTTCCTGCATTAACGCATTGCACTCTCTCTCTCTCTCTTCTAGTCTGCTCTTATCAAATGGACATGGTTGCTTTTCTTCTCTTTTTTTCTTTTCTTTCTTTCTTCTTCATTAGTTAGCAACTCTCTCTCTCTCCACATCTCTCCTCATCCTTCCTCTGCAGACTATCTCATGCTAATCTCTCAACTTGGTTCTCTTCTCTCCTCCCCTCATCTCTTGCTTTTCTCTCCTCAGAGATTACACTCAGACCTCTCTCTCTCTGTCTCTCTGTTCGTTCTCCCCTCGTTCTCCCGTTCTCTCCCTCTCACATCCTTCTTATTCGTTCCGAACTGTCCAACAAGGGCGAGTACCATTGGTCAGTATTTTTACCCTGACACCCCGAAGTTATCTCCCTCTAATTCCATTGGATATCAAATCATGACAGTCACGCCTACACACCTTACTCTCTGTGGTGGTCAATTGGTCATTTAATTGATTAGCTAGATTTCACCCCCACCACACACTACCTTCCCCCCTCTCCTACTTAACTGGCGCCGTGTGGCTTAACCCGTGGACACTGGTCAGTGTAAATTGGCTAGATGAGTCTGGGTAGGCTCCAAGACGTTGGCGGGCAGACCAATCGAGACATTCGGCCAGACGTCTTAGTCCGTCTAGCAGACAGTGCTGTCTCCACGAGAGCTAAAAATAGCCTTTAATTGGCTGAGGCGACAGTGTGAATGCGTCGGTCAGCTATTTAGTCCGGCTGGTTGGACAGACCGTCTCTGTGGAGGATGAGGATTAGCCTCCCCCTTTGCTTAATTGCCTGGATCCGAACCATGGGGCCGTCCGCCTGACGCCCAGAATATTTGCGTTAGAGCTTAAGTCCAACTGGGCTGGTGGCGATTGACCACGAATTTGGTTGAGTTTATTTTGACCGTGACAATTTCCCCCTTGCAAAAGACCATGCTCCGCATTGTCTCAAAACAACGGTACAAAAAGACAACAACCGAATTTGCTGACCCACAGCTACACGTGCAAAGTTTGAAAAATACTTTACAACAACCGGTTTACAAATTATAAAATATATCATTAGTGAATACCACTCCAATGAGTTATCATTGACGTGCACTCTTGCGTTATTCCGACTCATTTTATAACGACCTCTGTGCGCACCTATGCAATTCCCCTACTTGCGGATTTGCCACATCTTCTCTTCACAATTCCTATGAAAGCACAATATAGTATGATCACGATCCATGACACTTCACTGAGGAATCTCCATCCTCACTTATTGCAAAAAATTTTTCACTACCCAAGCGACTGTATGCTCCAAGCTAATACATTCACATGAAAAAGTCTCACAAAGAAAAATATAAACAAGTCTCACACAAAAAATTTGAACCAAGCCCCCCGGGAAAAACCCCCCATATCCAATCAACAAACTGTCATCAACCCCTTTTAAATCAACAAAGCACCCCGGATTTAATGATTCCTCTGAGTTGCAGCTTGCTAGACTACACGGCTTAAATAGCCCCGACATTCGTCGACCGGGAAAATGACGCACCCCGGGTACCTGGGGGCTGGTGCCTTGCCCAAGCAGACTCTCTGTTTTTCAACTGTCCCCCTGCAAAAATTTGATTGGTTGGTGATCGCCCTCTATCACGAAAAAACCCTCTTTTCCCCCATAAAAAGATTTGTGGAAATTTCTGCACGGCCCCCCACAGGGACGGGCTTAAACTTTCCCTTTCCCACCTTTGCGTACCCTTCTTCACTTTTTGTCAACTTTCTGTAGATATCTCACAGGGAACCGCCCTTTCGCTCCGCAGCAATACGCACCTTCCCACCACCTGATGCATCGTCCGCAAAAAAAATGGTTTGGAAAATTATTGGTGCTTCAAGATGGGACGGGAACCCTAGTTTTTTCCAGCACCGTTGCGTGCGCTTGCAGCGTTGACCATTCGACCACTGCCGGTTTCCCGCCTTGCCAAACAAAGGGGGATTTTATTGAAAATTTGGGGCAAAACCCCAAAAAAAAACCCCAAGACCCATTTTTTGGTTTTCTCCTAATTCTTTTCCCCTTTTTTTTCCCCCTTTTCCCCCCCCAAAAAACCCCCCCTCCGGCGGGCCCGGCATTTTTTGGGCGGCTGGGGAACCCTAAAAACCCCCCTGCCCCTTTTCTTGCCCCCCCAAATTTCAAACCCCCCTTTTTCACGCCTTCCATCCCGTCCCCTTCCCCCCGGGGAAAAAGGGGGGCAAAAAAGAAGTTTTCCCAAAGGATACCCCAAAATAAATTTGGGGCCCGGCCCCCAGGGCAGCCAAACCCCCTTTTCAATACCGGGGGAAAACCCCGTCTTGAGCAAAGGGTTTTTTTGGGAAAGCCCCCCCTTGGGGGAAATTTGACGTCTAAGGCCCCAAAAAACCCAATTTTTTTTTCCGGGCGGGGGCAAAGAAATTTTACGGTTTTTCCCCCCGGCCACCTTTTAAAACCCCCGACACCTTTCAAGGGAAAAAAGGCTTTCACTGTCGGTTCTTTTAAAACCCCTCTGCCTTTTTCCCCCCTGGTTTGTCGTCAGGGACGCCCCAAAATGTTCCGGGCCCCCAACCCCCTTTCCTTTCCCCAGCCCCATACGTCCCTCCCTTAAAGAATTTCCCGGAACCTCACAACAAAACTCCCCTTTTTTCTTCCCCCTTCCTCCATTTTTGGGTTTTGGTTGTGCTTCTCCGAAAATTTTCGGAAAAATTTCAAAAAAGGGGACCCTACCCCTCCTGAAAAACTTCCCTTGCGCCCCTTAAATGTCTCCTCGACCAATTGCGTAGGTCCCACCACATACGAAAAAGGGTTTTTGGGGGCCCCCCTTTTCCCCGACCCTGTTCCCCCCGGAACCAAAATCTTTGGGAATGCACACGGGTTTCCCCAAAAGTCCCCCCCATACAAGAGCTCAAATGGGGGGAAAAAGGGCCTTGCTTTCTGGGGGGCTTCCCTGTAGGCAAACATTTGCCGCGGAATTTTACCCCCCGGTTTTCCCAAACAGCGGGCCCTTTTCCTCAAAGCTTCTTTAAGTGCCCTTCACCCCCACCTTTTTGAACCCTTTCCCCCCAACCCCATTGAAATTGGGAGGGTTTTATGGGGTAGTGAGCACCCCTTTTTTGAACCAGCCCCTGTTAAACCTCCTTCATAAACCCCTTGAGGTGAACTGTGCCCCCCCTTTTCACTGAAAAATTTTTGTCGGCACACCCAACCCCCCGAGAAAAAGAGGGTTTTCCCCCCCCCTTTTAAAGGGGACCCTTTTGCGAATTTTAACCCCTTTTAACTGGCAACCCATCGGGGGGTATGGTCCCCGTGGGTCCACAAGTGGGCAACAAAAAACCTTGCCCCCCTTTTGGGAAACCCGGGCGCGATTGAGCCAATCGGGGGGTAAAACACCCACCCTCCGGGAAGGGGTTTTTTAAAATTTTAAAGGAGGCTTTTTTAAAAGGCCCCCTTCCTTTTTCCCCCCCTCTTGGGGCCCTGACCTTTGACACACGTCACATAAAATTTCAGAAACGCTTGTTTGCCCTGCCATTGCTCCTGGAAAAATGAAAGTCACCCAAAGTTTCCCCGTCAGTGTTTTGCCGGTTTTGCCGAGATAAACCCCCCAAATGAGCGATTTCGTGACCCACTGACATGACATTGTCACGATCCCCCTTCGGTCCCTCAAACTGAATTTCCCCCTTCCCTGTTTTCCCCCTTGGTGAACCCCTGGGTCCAACAGCCCCCCCTTTCACAAGAAATTCTGCCCTCACCTCCCTAACCCCCTGTTTCTCTCCCCCTTTTGCCAACCCCCAAGGGCCCTTCACAAGCGAAGGGTCTTGTTCCCCCTTTTCCCCCTAAACTCATCAGGCAAACACATCCTTTTTTCCCCCCTGGACTTTTCCCTGCCCCTTTTAACCGGGACGCAAAAAACCCGGGGGGTTTTTTTAAAAATTTTCCCCAAAACCCCCTTTTCCCCCCCCGGGGGGGTCCGTTTTTTGAACCCCGGGCTCCCCCATTTCCCGTCAAAATTCGGGGTTCCCCCGGGAAACCCCTTTCACCCGGAATATTTTCCGAAGGAAAAAAATCCTTTGGGAAAAGGGGGGTTTTTAAAGGAAAGGGGGGGCCTAGAAGGGGGCCCTTTTCTTTTTAGCAAAAAACCCCCCCCCCCCCCCAAAAAAAACACCCCCCCTTAAACCCCCCCCCCCCACCCCCCCCCCCCCCCCCCCCCCTTTTGGTTTTAACCCTTTTTACCCCCCCAAACCCCACCCCCCCCACAACCCCCCCCCCTTTCCCCCCCCCCCCCCCCCTCCCCCCCCCCCCACCCCCCCCTTTATAATTAACCCTTTTTCCCCCTCCCGGTCGTTTCCCTTGAGACCCTTATCCCCCCTCTTGCAAGGCTGCTGTTTTTGGGAACCTTTCATGCGAAAAACCCTCGCCACTTTGTCCCTTCTTGGGGCCAAAACGAAACACCTTGCCCCTTTGCCCTTCCTTCTGCCCCCCCACGGGTTTTTGCAGACTTTGCAGAAAACTCCCCTAGTTCCTTGCACTTTCTCACCTTTCCCCAAGCCCCTTTTCCCCTGCCCCCTTGGGTCCCCCAACCCGGCCTCTCTATCCCACCTCTGCGAATTTCAAAAACTCCCCTGCTGTCTCTGGCTGCCTTTCTTTCAAATGAGGGTTAAATCAGGGCCGAAAACCTGCCCAAAATTTTTTTTCCCATAACTGGGCTCTTTAAAATTCAGCAACCCCCTTCTTCTACCACTAAACCTTAACCATTTCTCAAAATAGTGATCTGGGACGTGCACCAAATTTTGAGTGTAGTTTTACCTGCTTGTAATTAGCCCGAACCCAAATTTCTTCCTGAACCCCTCCTCTGTGAGGTCAAATCCCCCTTTTTCAAAGATTCCCTTTCCCCGCGCCGAAAAACAGACTGGTTTTTTCTTCTGGTAAAGCGTGAAAATTTTTTAAAGCCTTACCCGTCATAAAGCTGACAAAAAGACTGCCCACTCTTTTGAAAGGCCAAACCCCGACTGGTCGCCCAAAATTTTTGAAACGCCCGAAGTAGCAAAAATTTTGGGGGGGAAACGGTTCCTTCCCGGAATTTTGGCAAAAATTGGGGGGGAGGGAAAGCGGCACAGAAATCACTGGGAAAATGAACCCACCATCCCGGGGGTCTCCCTTTTTATTCACCCCTTTCTCTAGCTCTTTAAATTTAAACCCTTTTTTCTTTCTGTTTCCGCGTTTCCCCACTTTTAAAAATTTCTGTTTTCCCGCGGGTTTCCCCTTTTTCTTCTGTTCCCCCTGCTTCATTCTTTTGTTTCCGCGTTTTCCCCTTTTTCCTTTTCTGTTTTTCCGCTTCAATTTTTTCTGTTTCCTGCGCTTGCCCTTTTTCTCCCCTGTTTCCCGCAGCGCTAGCTTTAGTCCTTTCCCTCTGCTAAAGCAAACTCTAAAGGCAACCCGGCGTCTTTTCCCCTCTTTTATCCCTTTCCATCTTTTGTGGTTTTCAAAGAATGCTCGCAACTCATCCCTGAGTAACCTAAATCACGGGGGAAAAGCTTTACAAGTTGTTCAAAAGGGGTGTTCTTTTCTTCCCCCATTTATCCTTTCTTTTTTTTTTTTTTTTAAAAAAGACTTTATTACTAAGAAACCAAAAAGGTGTTTCCGATACGGTGACGGGAATGCACCCAAACCTTGAATGAAAATATTAGCTTTGGGGCAAGTTGTTAGTTTTTATAAGGGCGCCCACGCCTGACCCAACTATGAGAGCGAATTATAGGCAACTGTGCGAAATAATACTCTGGGGTGAAATGCCAAGCCTAGTAAAATTTAATATCTTTGGGAAACAATGCCAAGAAAAAATTAACTATAGGGAAAATTTCAAAGGGAACAACCCCTTGTCTTAGGATTACAATACTTGAATCCCACCCAGCTTCCTCTCTGAGAAGTTGAACAATTATAATAAATGGGCCAGAATATCCTGGCAAGCTCGCCAATAAATTGTCAACCTCGGGTGATGTCGATGGAGGAAGGACTAGCGCACAGCCCAAACACACTCACAGCTTGCTTACGATCTCATTCATATATCATGCATTCGTCACATCAAACCACTAGTAAAGTCTATAACTTTACTACACATGATCATAAGAACGAAACATCAATGCATATGGAGTCAAATGAAATAAAACATTCTCTCTTTCCTGAACTTCACAAAATCATTTATCTAAAACATCATTAACTAACCCGGGTATAAATAGATTTTCTACTTTACCTGGCCAGGTGATCTTAACTATTCACGAATCACTGTCTCTTTTTCTTTTCCTTTTTTTTTCTTTTCACTGTCACTTTCACAATACGGCACAACTGCTGGCACTGGTGTTGGTCTACTTGCACCGGTCAAGCTGGACTGCTGGCACCGGTCAGGCTGGACTGCTGATGAAAGTGGCGCTGGCCAAGTATGAGGTCGAACCCCAGTGAGGATAGAACAGTGACTATCAACATCGATCTGTTCTCCTTTCTTTCTTCCTGCATTAACGCATTGCACTCTCTCTCTCTCTCTCTTCTAGTCTGCTCTTATCAAATGGACATGGTTGCTTTTCTTCTTCTTTTTTTCTTTTCTTCTTTTCTTCTTCATTAGTTAGCAACTCTCTCTCTCTCCACATCTCTCCTCAGTCCTTCCTCTGCAGACTATCTCATGCTAATCTCTCAACTTGGTTCTCTCTCTCCTCCCCTCATCTCTCTGCTTTTCTCTCCTCAGAGATTACACTCAGACCTCTCTCTCTCTGTCTCTCTGTTCGTTCTCCCCTCGTTCTCTCCCGTTCTCTCCCTCTCACATCCTTCTTATTCGTTTCCGAACTGTCCAACAAGGGCGAGTACCATTGGTCAGTATTTTTACCCCTGACACCCCGAAGTTATCTCCCTCTAATTCCATTGGATATTCAAATCATGACAGTCACGCCTACACACCTTACTCTCGTGGTGGTCAATTGGTCATTAATTGATTAGCTAGATTTCACCCCCACCACACACTACCTTCCCCCCTCTCCTACTTAACTGGCGCCGTGTGGCTTAACCCGTGGACACTGGTCAGTGTAAATTGGCTAGATGAGTCTGGGTAGGCTCCAAGACGTTGGCGGGCAGACCAATCGAGACATTCGCCAGACGTCTTAGTCCGTCTAGCAGACAGTGCTGTCTCCACGAGAGCTAAAATAGCCTTTAATTGGCTGAGGCGACAGGTGAATGCGTCGGTCAGCTATTTAGTCCGGCTGGTTGACAGACCGTCTCTGTGGAGGATGAGGATTAGCCTCCCCCTTTGCTTAATTGCCTGGATCCGAACCATGTGGCCGTCCGCCTGACGCCAGAATATTTGCGTTAGAGCTTAAGTCCAACTGGGCTGGTGGCGATTGACCACGAATTTGGTTGAGTTTATTTTTGACCGTGACAATGTGTCATGAGCAAATAACTCTTTAGAATGTATATACACATTTTTGATTGTGCAGTGAGACAAACCTATTGTTTTCATAAGTTAATTGTCAACAATGGAAAAGGTTTCACTTTTCAATGGACTATAACATTACATGTGGGGAAAAAACTAAGTTTAGATTATGTTTATTTTGTTCACATGTCTATTGAGAAACATTTACACTTAGAAATATCTCATTTTCATGAGGGTTTTGTAACATAGATGTGAGACAAAGATCAAGGGAAAATATGTGCTTCACATCTAATATATGAAGACAATTTGTACTTTGAATTGTTAATATCCCTGATTGTTTTATCCATGTAATTTGTGAAATGTATTTTTGTGAGATTGGTGATCAATTATGAATTTCGTTTTTTTTTGGAAAGACTGAAAGTTTGAAATATGCTATTTATGGTGGATCACGATGATTGATTCTATTCGTTGATTGTTAATTTGGTGAAACATGTGTGATGGATACACATTTTGAGATTCATGGCTGAAGATGTGTTTTAAGTGAAGTTGTATATCCTTTAAAAAAAAATTTTCTGGAGAAAATTTTTTCATCCCAGGATGGGGGGTGTCATGTGACGTAGCCTCACATCAAGGCATGTGACGCTCCATCACATGTAGTTAGTGATATCAATCATTTCCCCATGCCACTACTAAAAAGGAAGAATATTCATGTGGCTTGACTAGTGTAGCGGGCGTCCCCAAATAATTGTGAGAATGACTCATGAAATAAACAACGGTGGTCATTGGGTGAAAGTGACCACTGAGTGATAGTTTAACAAGGGCTGGTAAGGTGCTGGTCATGTGTTTTGAACACTGAGTATGCACTCACTAGAGGAGGGAGGAAAGAATCAGTTTTAGCCCAGCAGATGGCCTAGAGACTCGAACCTGTCAGGACGCTGGTCCTCACTGCTGACCAGTCATTACCAGGTGAGCCATAGATAGTTGGGGAAAGCTACAGGGGAAAACTTAAAGAAAAGAGAAGAAAGAATTCATAATTAAATTGGGAAGCAGGTTACTTACACGAACCTTATTCGTGTTTCAGCCCTTCACCCTTCGCCCTTCACCTTTCACCCGTGAGGGGGTTAAGGATGGCCATGATGTGGGGGAACACACCAGTAGTTCAGCCCGGCAATTAACGACTCCAGGGAGAGGAGTTGGAACTCGTCATCTCTCCAGAGACAGGAGAAGACGAGGGAGAGGAGTGGGAACTCGTCACTCCAGTGACAGAAGAAGTCGAGGGAGAGAAGCCGGAGCTTGTATCTCCAGTGACGGGAGAATTCAAGGGGGCGATACACTGTCTCAGAGAGACAGAGAATCATGATGGTATGGCGCGAGTCCAAATTTTGATGCAGGTATAGCATCAAGGAGTGAAAGAATTATTTATTCTCCTGGTCTGGATTTTAGGCCAATGTTGTTTGAAGGCCATGACTTTATAGAAACTTGGATCACTGAGTTTATCTCTCAGTGTAAAGAGAGATACATATATAAAATCTGTTTATAAATTGTTTGATGTGATTTAGTAAAGTGTTTTTCCCTGAAGGAGAGGGGGAGAAGAAAAACATTCGGTAGTGCGCCTTTTGGTTGATTGGAAAGATTGCGTGTGCGTATGGAGTAAATGCTGTCATGAATGCATGTGTGCAAAAGTGACAGTGTGACACATAGACTCAACCACGCCCTATGCTGGGCAATCAAAATCAATAACACAACTGGCCAGCTACAGTGTTTACACGGTAGCTGTCCGTAACAGATGACTGCTCACACCATCACCACTACAAGAGCAGCCCGTAGGCATTGCTCCTACCATTGTTCTACGTCTGTTTTTCACACTACAACAGCAACACCCTGGAGGCATTACTCAAAACCCTTGACCTACTCCTGCCCCTCTCATTCTTGACCGCCGTTTGTGGCTCGCCAAAAGTACCTGGGACAGATAGTTCGCACATTCTAGGCTTTACAAGAGGTCAGCGCACCTTTCACACATTTTAGTCCTTAAAGGAGCGCGTGAAAATCTGCGCGATCCTCTTCTAGCCTGTTCGGCGAAATCTCCTTGGCATTCAGTACCTCTGCTTTTCATTGCGTCAGGGTCTGTAGCTCCAGGATCGCGTGAAATGGAATCACTAGTCACCTACACTTACACACACACCACAGCTGCTAGCGCCAACAAAGACTTGGGTACCAAGTGGTTAATGCATAACCTCCTATTCAAACTCATGTTCGATTCCCCAAAGCTACCCATTGTACTAACAGCCTGGACTTCTCTACCAGCCAGGACTGATGCTTCAAGGATTCACTACACGCTATAGACAACAAGGTGCAAACCACTCAATAGGCCGAAGCCTTCCATTCATTCCTCAGAACAAGAACGACTGAATGGTCACTGTGCTCTGCCTGCAGGCTGACGGTCACCTACCCGTGACGGTCACCTGACACGATCGCCTTCCCTTCAGGCCCACTGGAGAACCCAGTGAATAGCCAGTGCTCAAAGTGGACACTCTCCTCTACCCATGACCGGCAGGTCGGCATGTTCTTGTTACTACCCCCCCCCCCCCCCCCCCACCCTAGACATGCGAACCACTCCCCAGTAACTCTCCCTCCTTCAGTATACGACTCGGGTATTCCCCACTGGTGATGCCTGAGTTCGCACACTTGAAGAATCCAAGGAACTTGCTCTCAACAACAGCAAAACTACCCTTAATTTGCCTAAATGCTCGAGAACATTCGGCCGACTCATGACAGAACTTCCTGACCAATACTGCAAATTACCTGGTTCTCATAGGCTTGATTTACTCCAGGTTGTTGATGCGTGACGGAGGGAGCATCTGGAAAATGAAGCATGGAATATGACCTGATGTGCTCGAACAATCGCCATTGTTCTCGTGCAGCGCGCGAGATTTGGATGCCTTGCACAACTAAACTCCGTCTGATTCCGCCATTTTATTTGTTATTTGTTTATTTTTTGTTTGTTCTTGTTCTTGTGATTTATGATGGAGAAGTCAGTGTTGCTTTCATTTTCGTGATACGAGATGCTGACTTGTTTTTCAGACAAATTTGTTCCTGTGAAGACGTAAATCTGTTTGTTTGTGTGTTTGTTGGCTGTTTGTTTTCCCCAGTTATGCATTATCCCTCCCCTTCCCTTCCCACCCCTTTCCGTCCAATAAACAATGACATGTGTGAGACCTATCTTGGGGAAGGGAAGAGAGAGAAGGAGGAGGATCGGAGTAGGGGACTGGGGTGTGGGAAGGACATCTGTGGCCGTTTTTGCAACAGTGCCTCAAAAAACAACAACAACATCAATACAATCTCACAAATATGTATGCATAATGATTTGCATAACCACAGACACGCATGCGCGTGCTCCTTCAAGCAAATTCATATCCGGTCTGCCACATACTACTCCCATCCCCAACATACAAACAAGGAAACACTCTCTCTCTCCTCTCTCTCTTCTCTCTCTCTCTCTCTTCCCCAGTCCCTATCAGTGTAAAAGGGGAGAGAAATTCGCCCATTGAATACAGAAGATGACCAGAACTCACGACACAAGGGATATGATATCTGCCAGTCCGGCAGGGACTGAAGCAGTGATCGTAATTCCTCGTGTCACAACAGAAATGGATGACAGACAGCAATTCCTCCGTGAATGACGTCATTGGGAACGAATAATTAGAGTAGTTGACTAATATTCTGTTCACCTTACGGATGTTGAAAAAAGAAAGAAAAAAACGGGGGAAAAAACGAAAAAAAAAACAACAAAAAAAAACCGACAATGCTGGAGATAGCGTCCCTTTACACATACAGGACTCAGTTGATTACTTCCCTTCCATGGAAAACTTATTACCGTCCCATGTTAAGTCTGAAGATCTGTCTGCCGACTTGTGTGAACTTAACTAAGAGGATAGAAGACATAAAGGAAAGAAGAGATGGCGGAAGAGCAGAAGACATAACGGAAAAATGACGAGCGAAAGACATCATCATTATTCTTCTTCTTCTTCTTCTTCTTCTCTTCTTCTTCTCTTCTTCTTATTGTTATTATTGTTACTATTTGTATTATCATTATTATTATTATTATTATTATTATTATTATTGCGCCTATCCTCGGCTAGACATCACTGAGGACACTATAGAAAAACATGACAGAAAGAAGACTTTGCAAAACAGAAGACGTCACGGATGACCAGTTAAAAAAAAAAAAAAAGACATCATGAAAGGAAAAAAGACAAAACAAGAAACCAAGATCTGACAGAAAGAGACATGATAGACAGGAAACTTGACGGAATTAAAGGAGATATGACGAAAAGAAAGAAGTTGTAGAAGAAGGTCACAACACCTGAAATAAGGATTAACACACACACACACACACACACACGACGGGAGGACACAAGATGTAAAACACACACACACCACACACACACACACACACACACACACACACACACACACACAAAACAACAAACAAGGTAGGAAAAAATGACAGACGGGGAAACAATTTAAAAGGAGAACGAACAGTTTAAAAGGATTGAAAAATGATGGGATAATTATAATACATAGAAGGACAGAAAGCGAGATAGAAGGAAAGAAGTTCATAATAGAATAGGAGAAAACAACGTGGAAAGAATGAAAACATCAAAGAAGGATAGAAAACATGATGGAAGGAATAAAATATTACGGAAAGAAAGAAATGCAAACGACAATTTAGTGTGTTTTTTTCTTTTCTTTTTGTTGTTGTTGTTTTGTTTTTGTTTGTTTTGTTTTTAACATGCTCTTCACAGCTTGAAACAGTCATCTTTAAACGCCATTCTTCCAGCCAAATAGATCGAAGCAACAATCAAATGCTTTTTGGAAGCTTATAAAAGCAGTATAGATAATAGATAGATCGATCGATCGATCGTAGATAGATAGATAGATAGATAGATAGATAGATAGATAGATAGATAGATAGATAGATAGATAGATAGATAGCAACGAAGAGTAGAATTTGACGTTTTAAAAAGGCGTATCATGTCGCTGGCGAAAAAAAAAATGAAAGAAATACAGAATAAAGTTAATGAGAGAGAGAGAAAGAGAGAGAGGGAGAGAGAGGGAGAGAGACAGAGACAGAGAAGCAAGGGAAGCAATTCAAGAGAGAGAGAGAGAGAGAGAGAGAGAGAGAGAGAGAGAGGAGAGAAGAGAGAGAGAGAGAGAGAGAGAGAGACAGACAGACAGACAGACAGACAGACAGACAGACAGACAGAGAAAGGAACGACAGGAAAAAGAAAGAAGATCAAACTGGAAACGCCGGAATCGAACGCTCCGGGTACCTTGCGACCCGGCCATGTCTCAGACCAAACCAAACAAAGGGGAGGAAAGAGGAAAGGAGAGTGGTGACGGAGAGGGCGGGGAGGGTGTGTGTGTGGGGGGAGGAGGCGAGCGGACATAGGAGGGAGGGCAGGGGCGGGGGGGGGGGGGGGGGGGGGGTAAGTGTCCCTGCAGGACAAACAGGGCGGAAGATTTAGTCTGCTGTTTGACCAGCAAGATTGCATGCCAAAACTGCACGGGCAGATGTCTGTTCATAACTCTCTCTCTCCCCTTTTCTTTTTCTCTCTGTATCTCTGTCTCTGTCTGTCTGTCTGTCTGTCTCTCGAGTAGCTATCCTGCTTCTCTCTCTACTCTCTCTGCTCCTCTCTCTCTCTCGATCTCCTCTCTCTCTCCTCTCTCTACTCTAGCTCTCTCTTTAATAATAATAATAATAGTGATTAATTTATACGCACACACCTTTCTTGTCAAGAAGCTCGTGGCGTTTACAATGGCATTTCGTGCATATATACTCATACGTAGCACACTACAAAACTCACAATCCACATACTCACAATACAAATAGTAATAAAATAAGGGATAAGAAATATACAAGATAACTAACTGTACATGGTTAAGGTGTCTGAAACTCAATAATGTATAACACTCATCAAAATCAGTCATTATGTACATGTGCAAAGCAAGCAGCTGCATCTCACTAGCGAGCGGGAAAGGCGATCGAAAGAGTGGGTCTTAAGGGAGCTTTTGAACTGTGTCAGGGAATTAGAATTTCGTACATGGAGAGGCAGGCTGTTCCATGTTATAGGGCCGATGTAAGAGAAAGCACGCTGTCCTTGAGTTTTCTTGTTGCGTCGGGGAACCTTGAACGTTTTAGTGTCAGTAGATGAACGGAGAGATCTAAGGGGGTGTAGACTGTGAGAATTTCTTTGAGTGCGTGCGGTGCGGTTTGGTTGATGACGTTGAAACACATAATGCTAAGTTTATAATCTATTCTCTGGGCGATGGGAGCCAATGCAGGGCTCGAAGGAGTGGAGTGGTGTGAGTTCTCTTGGACATCTAAAAACTAACCTAGCAGCACTATTTTGAACTTTTTGGAGCTTGTTTAGCAGAGTGTCAGGGATGCCGGCAACAAGAGAATTTCCATAGTCAAGACGAGACAGAACAAGTGAATAACAAGAGTCTGAGTGGCCTGTTGTGAAAGATAGTGGCGAATAGTGCTAATTTTCCTTAACTCGTGATACGCTACCTGACAAACTTTGTTTACATGAGGTTTCATGGACAGATCTTCATCAAACATGACTCCTAGGTTCCTTACAGATGTGGAGAATGCTATTTCGCTGTGACCAATAGTGATTTTGAGGGCCTGGCCGATTCACCCCTACCGCCAACCAGGAGAGCTTCTGTCTTTGAATCATTTAGTTTGGAGCTTGTTTTGGGTCATCCACCGTTTCACGTCAGAGATGCAGTTTTCACTGGTAGAAAGAAGTCTATGGATTTGATTGGATAAGAAGAGTTGTAGAGCTGAGTATCATCAGCAAATTCACTGTGAGAGACTGAATGACTATCAATTACGTTGGGAAGTGGTTTTGTGTACAGTAGAAACAGCAGAGGCCCAGAACTGAGCCCTGTGGAACTCCAAACTTGAGAGGTTATGTTTAGAAACAAAAGCCTGGATCGAACGGTCTGCCTACGTCCAGAGAGGTATGATTGCAGGAAAGAAAGCGCTACGTTATCAATGCCAAAAACGTGTCTGAGACGGGGTGAGAAGAATTCCATGATCTATGGGTCAAACGCGGCACTCAGATCTAACAGCGTGAGAAGGGAGACTTTGAATCGTCCGAAGCAACAAGAAGGTCGTTTAGAACGCGGAGGAGAGCGGTTTCAGTGGAATGATGAGCACGGTACGCAGACTGAAAACGCGCCAAAAGGTCATACCTAGACACGTGCTCCAGCATCTGCTGCAAAGCTAACTTCTCTAACAATTTCGAAAGAAATGAAAGGTTGGAGACTGGTCTATAATTGCTGAGCTTGTTTGGGTCCAGATCCTGCTTCATTCAAAAGCGGCTTGACTATAGCTTGCTTAAAAACACTAGGGAAGGTGCCGGACTGGAAGCAATCATTGATCATCATGTGTCAGACAGGGAGAATGTCATCAATGCACTCAAGTAAGAGAGGTGTAGGAACAGGGTCAAGGTCACGGGAGTAGGGGTCATACTGCGGATGGTCTTAAGGACCGTGCTAGCCTCAACCGGGCTGAACTGAAGGAGGGGGTACCACTGAAGGACACTGGATCGTCATTAACAGGAACACCTGCACTGGCTGACATGTCAATGTTGCCTCGAATGGCGGACACCTGGACACAAAGAAGTCGCAGAACCTCTGAGGTAATAACGAGACGGAGAAGAAGGGAGAGCAGTACAACGGGTCTTATTCATTAGCGTGTTTGTGATTGAAAACAACTGCCTACAAGTGGTAGAAGCATTTATCTTTGCATTGAAATACACAGTCTTTGCCTTGTCGACAAGACGATTATCTTGTGTTTTAACGAACAGAAAATTTGTTTGTGAATGACCAAACCAGAGCGCAGCCACTGCCGCTCAGCTTGTCGCTTGTCATGCTTTAAAGCACGGAGTTCAGAAGCGACAGCATTATACCACGGAGTGGAGTGACGCTGAGGGACCTTGCGCTGCGCTGCTGGGGCATGATCGTCAAGGATGGAACGAGCTCATCACACAACTGATCAGCGGATGGCGTGGGCGACGCCAGCAGCCAGAGCAGCTACATCATGCCTGAACACAGTCAAATCAATCGCACGGAGATTTCTAACCTTTCGATACTCTGCTGCCGCATCGGCCGCCGCACATCCAAGTCACACAGAACAGCAAAATGGTCAGAAAGTCAAGTTTTGAGAGACATAACATGAACGAAACACATTGTCATCAGAACGAAACAGCACCCAGTCAATGATGTGACCAGACCTGTGGGTGGGCTCTGAAACAGCTTGCTTCAGACCAAAAGTGGACAAAATGTCCACCATGCGCACAATACTGTAACTATCAGGCTTATCATAATGAAAATTAAAGTCACCAACAATGACAACAATCCCTTGAAGAGTGGCTAACATATCACTAAATTCAGCATAGAACATAGTATCAGTCAACTTGTTTGCTTTGCTGGGGGTGCCTATACACACAGAAGAAATGCACACAAACTGGAGTGTTCAAAGTCAGCTGGATAACCACAAAACTGTTATGGGCAAAAGAGAAAGATGTACTGATCACGACGGGAAAGTGTTCTCTTACCAGTAACGGCCACACCCCCCGCCCTCGTAGCTCGAGAAGAGACATGAGAACAGTAACCCGCAGGAGTAAGGTCCGTAGCTTGGATCATCGCCATGAGTCTTCAGCCATGTCTCGGTCAGAAACATAATATCCACATTCTCATCACGGCTAAAACTCCACAATGTCAATGCTCTTGGACTTCTTCCCAACCGATTGTGCGTTAAGACACACACGGACAGAGCCGATCACGTGACGATGACTTGATGTCAATAAGGTTGGTAGGCTGCCGCCCACGAGAGTGTCCGTCACAAGGCCGACACCCCGGAAGAAAATGGGACAGGTACCGCGTTTCAGACACCACTGCTGACTGTAGATTGAGGAGACGTCAAGTCTCCGAAGGAAAGAGGCGCAGACTCAGCATCCATGCGCTGGGCACTGGGTAGTGGATTCCCCCTGCTTTCCTCTCTCTCTCTCTCTCTCTCTCTTCGCTCGGCGGAGGATTCCCCTAATTGACTGTGTTTGTGTGTGTGTGTGTGTGTGTGTTGTGGTGTGTGGTGTGTGTGTGTGTGTGTGAGTTGTGGGCAGCGTATCAACAATCTAAACCTTTCATTAATAAAAATCTCGTCATCATTCGCATGACGAATCTTTCACACTTATGCATTGGAACTGCTATCAAAAGCTTCAAGAAGTTAAAGATTTTTATATCAGCATGTTCGCTAGTCATTTTTCGAATTTGAAACCTGTGATGATGGAATTCCTTCACATTTTAAAACACTCACATGAAAGTTTTATATAATAAAAGCTTGCTGCCATGAACAACCACCAATCATAAAGTCATAGCAAACGCCAAGCGCAGTGAGCAAATTTCTAACGGTTCACTCGACTGCCTGTGCCTTCATCAGGTAGTCACGTGTAATGTCAAGCTGGGTGACTCAAGGATTTCCAGTCTACCTCAAGATCTTTGCAAGTGTCAGTACTAGCCAGGACGAGTGGAAGTGCTGCTTGAAGAGTTGAAGGAGGTCGGAACCCATGGCGAGGAAATGTGTACTTTCATCTTAAGAGGTCGAACCGCCCGGTCAACTAATCAGCGCTAATGTAGTTTGATATGGGTTAACTACACATTCCTTTTTTTTCCCTTTCAAATCCGCTTGATTCATAAATGACTTGAAATATAATCGTATTATCTTTGTTCCGCGATCACAACAAATTCTGAAACAAAATAGTTAACCTAAAAAGCTGACATTAACAAATTTTAGATCCGGTGGTCAGCTACATTATTGATCGAGGAGCAGTCCAATTTTCATCTCGCACACACACACCGTACTCACCCTGGTCATGAAGTTGAAAACCACGCCATTCCTTTATCCGGCAACAATCGTCGCCGTAACGCCGTGATTTATTACAATGCTGATATTGAAATTTTGGCGAAACATGTCTGAATGCTGAACTGATAAAACGCAATGTTGAAGCTATTCTTAATTATTATGTGAGATTATTTGAAAATGAAAAATGACGTGCATTCTTAAAAGAAAAGGAAAAGGAATGTTTGTAATTGCAAATGTAAAAATGCAGTAATTCGAGATGCATCTCGTGTTGAAATATTGGTATAAAATGCAAAGATGCAGATAACGTCCGAGAATTATCTTGTCCTATGAGAATTGTAATATTCATGAAGCCTAGCATTTAAGAAGGAAATGTAAAAAGGAATATTGGTATAAAGTAAATTTTCGCATTATGTTTGAAATGGAGATCGTACGCAGATAGTTTAATGTAAAAGTGTGTTGGAGTGTGATTGGTGTCTAGGGAAATTGTTATGTAGATCGAGGACTAGACAATTCGTCCTTGGCAGTTTCCTGTTTGCTTCCTTTCCTGTCGTGTCTCGATTCATCCGTCTATACTATCATCACATCCCAAGTCCACATCAATAGTCAGAGACGAGTCCTCAGTTGAATGTTGAGAGACGTGTGAACAGAGATCCCCCCATGGAGCAACCATCAAGACACAGTTATCTTGACAAACCCTACATCGCAGGCACATCCATCTAAGCGCCACACTTTAGATTCATTTTTAAGAGTACATTTGTGACATTAATAGCCAATGGGGCAAACAAGAGTGACATTGTGAGCAACTTCCCCACGCAGGTCTGTGTGGATTTTCTTTTTTTTTTACTCTATCATCTTCAGCATCACTCATCATTTGTTTGAAATTTCCATAAATTCTAATTTTGTTTGAATTTTAAATCACCTCTCGTTTTACATCGGAAGGAGAAGGGAGGAATGTTTGTTTTATTACATCTTCTAGTCTATCGAACTTGTCACCACCCGTCACAACTGTGTCTTGGCAAAGCTTTCTGCGCGTGACTCTCTCCCGTCACTCTCTCCTCTCTCTCTCTCTCTCCTCTCTCTCTGTGTGTGTGTTGTGTGTGTGTTGGGCAGCGTATCAACAGATCGAACCTTTTCATTAATAACATCTCGTCATCACATTCGCATGACGTCATCTTTCAACCTTACCGCATTCGACTGCTGTCAAAATCTTCAAAAAGTAACGATTTTTAATCATCTGCATTTCGCTAGTCATTTTTCCGATTTTGAACCCTGTGATGAGGGAATTCCTTCACATTTAAAAACACCCACAGGAAATTGTTATATAAATAAAATCTTACTGCATGAACACCACCAATCATAATTCAATACACGCGCAAAGCGCAGTGGAGGAAATTTTTCTAACGTTCACTCGCTGCCTGGGACTTGCCCGTCAGAGTCACGTTGTAATTGTCAAGCAGGTGACCATTGATTTCAGCTACCTCAAGATCTAGCAAGTGTCAGTACTAGGCCAGGTACTGAGTGGAAGTGCTGTCATTGAAGAATTGAGGATCCGGAAACTATGGCGAGGATGTGTGTTACTTCATCTGAAGAGGTCGAACCCGCCCGGACAACTAATCAGCCTAATGTAGTTTGATACGTGTAAGGCGATTACACATTCATTTCTTTCCCTTTCAAATCCGCTTGATCAGTAATGCCTTTTTGAATATAATCGTATTTTTCTATTGTCCGCGATCACTACAAAATTCTGAAACAAAATATTTAACTTAAGCTGACATTTAACAAATTAGATCCGAGGTACAGCATATATTTCTGATCGTGGAGCAGTCATTTTCCTCTCGCACACTGACTCCCATACTCACCCTGGTCCGTGAAGTTTAACCACGGCCATTCTTTTATCTCGGCACAATCGTCGCGTAACGGCTGATTTATTTACAGCTGATATGTGAAATCTGGGCGAAAAAAAACATGTCCTGAAATGCTGAACTGATATAACGCAATGTTGAAGCAATATTCTTATTATTATGTGAGATTATATGAAAATGAAAATGACGTGCAAATCCTAAAGAAAAGGAAAAGGAATGTTGTAATTGCAAATGTTAAAATGCAGGTAATGTCGAATGCGATCCACGGTTAGAATAATGGTGTTATAAATTGTAAAGATGCGAGAACGTCGAGAATTAGCTTTGTCTTGATGAATTTTATTTATTCATGAAGCCCTAGCATTAGAAGAAAATGTTAAAGGAAATTGGTTAAGTAATTTTTCGCATTATGGAAATGGAGGTCCGTAGCGCAAGATAGTGTAATGGTAAACGTGTGGTTGGAGTGTGAATTGGTGTCTAGGGAATTGTTAGGTAGATCGGGACCTCGACAATTCGTCCTTTGCAGGTTTCCATGTTGCTTCCTTTCCTGTCGAGTCGTCATTCAATCCGTCTACAATCATCAACCCAAGTCCACATCAATAGTCAAGAGACGAGGCCAGTCAGGAATGCTGGAGGAGACGGTGTGATACAGAAGATCCCCCCATGGAGGCATCATCAAGCCACAAGTTTATTTCTTGACAAACACTACATCGCATGCACTCCAGAGCGCCACACTTAAGATATCATTTTTTAGAGTACTTTTGTGACATAAAAAAAAAATAGCAAGTGGGCAAACAAGAGTGACATTGTGAGCAACTTCCCCACGCGGTCATGTGTATTCTTTTTTAATTTTAACTATCATCTTCAGCAATCACTCCTCATTTGTTTTTAATTTCAATAAAGTCTAATTATTGTTGAATTTTAAATCACCTCCTGTTTACATCGGCAGGTGAAGGGAGGAAGTTGTTTGTATTATTACCAACTTCTAGTCTATCGAAACTGTCCCAACCGGCCCACTGTGGTCTTTGGCAAAGGCTCTGCTTGCGTGACTCTCCTCTCTCTCTCGTCTCTCTTCTCTCTCCACTCTCTCTCTCTCTCCTCTCTCACCTCTCTCTGTGTGTGTGGTCTTGGTAAAGGCTTCTGCTGCGTGATTCTCTCTCGCCTCTCTCTCATCTCTCTCCGCTCTCCTCTCTCTCTCTCTCTCTCTACGAGAAAAATGGCGCAGTAAGGCTGTGTTTAAGTTAGCTTCCGTCCTTTTTGATTCAGTGGTGCAGTGAATTTAAGACAAGGGACAGCCTATCAGGTCAAATACCCGTGTGAAGTGTTCCCGTGAGCTATCTGTGCTGAAAAAATGATTGACATTGTCACTCTCTGTGGCGAGCAAGAATCGGTACTTTTTGTGGCAAACTGACATGTGCCAAAACTGTGCCAGCGTTCCGTGTTCTTGGCGGAAAGGTGAGGAAGAATGTGCGACACGTCAGTTTGGAGGTTCTCACTGGTGTGCTGTATTTCTGGCATGTGTTGGCTGTGATTCACGCTCTCTGTGCTGTGTGTGAGAAACTCTGTTTTATGAAACAACCGAATTGTTTTTGCAAGATGTGCAGAGAATATTAGTGGTGAAAGTTACTTGACACAATCGACTACATCAAACTGAGGATCTGGTCACTGTGGGCCTGCTTGTGCCGATGTCCTTGTTTTGTGCTGTGTCGCCAACAGTGGGATTACTCCTGTACAAGCTGCTACAGAGTGGGGGACATTGAAGTGAACCCAGGCCCCTATTCCCATGGAAACAGTGACGAACAATCCTCGGATATCGCCAACACGACCAGACACGGACAAGGACAGCAGTATTCATTTTGCCCTGAAATGGCAACGAAATCTTGTTATGCTCGCAGAGAAGATATGGAAACAGGACAGGGAACAAAAGAGAAACAAATTCTTCATTCGCAGCGAACTGTCGCAATTAAAAATCAGAACTGGGATAGTGTCAAACAAATGTAAATGAGATCAACGATCGGTGCGCCCAGGTGGAAGCCGGAACAGAACAGGCTGTCAGTAATGCATGTAGAAGTTTGTCAGCAAACTGGATCACTGTAATGACAGAATGGCAGAGGGTAGGGAAGGGAGACACGGAATCTGTCGGTGAAAGTGTCCGGACTATAACAGCAAGTAATGCAGATGTCGGAAGAGCTCGACAAGACTCGAAATTTTTCGAGGCGGACAATCTTCGTTTTTTTGGTAATCCCTCCCAACCGATAAAAAGATTATGACACTTGTGCGCGATGTGTTGTGGACATCTTGAACATGTCATGGTCACAAAACATGGAAAGTAGAGACAATTGTCCCTGCTCACAGGGTAGGTCAGAGAAGACTGGCGAAGGCCGAAAACAATGATCGTGGAAAATTTCGCAATGGAAAGACACAAATGGAATTGATTCGCATCGCGAATTCGCCATGAACTAGAACAGAAAGGCTGTCAGGCTGGCAAATGAGCTGACCAGAGACAGCAGAGATAGTGGCGAAGGCAAAGCAAGAGGGAAAAGCAGCAATTTTGGTCAGAGGCAATGACCATCGGACCACGCAGACCCGATCCCGATCCATATGCCGAGGTGGCAAGCGACGACGCGACTCGTGGTGACATCAACACGACGACGGCTTGGTACGATCGGAAAGTTTAGCAGCCGGTGCACGAGAGAAGGCGTGATACCGGGGATTCCCCTCCGTCACTGGGACGGTCAACAACCAATGACCAGCCATCGAAGGCAGCGAAACAGTTGGTGGCGGGGGCGTCAAAAGAACGCGGCCTTTGCGTGTGCGATGACAGGAGTGTTTCCTACGAGTCAACGTGACGTCAGGGGGAAGCTGTGACCGGTCCTTCCCTGCAAGAGCAGCAGTGGTGGTGTGTGACCCTTCAACCGTCAAGCCAGGGCCTTGCTTTCAGTGGAGAAAACTATTGCAGCAGAGTCCTAGTGGACTGTTCGCCTGGCAGTGGCAGGATTTCCACGGCCGGTTCACATCATCACGTGTCAGGGGGATATTTCTCAGTGTGTGCGTGGTGCAGCAGGCAGGAGAACACCCTGCACTGCGACAGCAGCAGTCACGACGTTGCCTGGAGAGTGGACCACGCAAAGTGCAAGTGCGAGGAAGTGGTACGTGCCACAGACGGATTACACACTTTTCTGGTAAAAAAACTGGAAATGAAACAGTCTCAGCGTTCAAAAACAATTCGAAATAGACAGGCAAGACCATCAGGTAAAGAAATAACAGTTCTTAACTACAATGTTGAAAATCTTTATAGTAAACTAGGTGATGTATCCTTTAAAAATTATGTAAATAGCTTTTGATTTCGTATGTCTAACTGAAACGTTAATCTGACAAGAAAATTGATTTTTCCTCTGGGGGTTATTTTTCACGACTTGCGAAGTCCATGCAACCTGCTAGAATTGTCGAAGTAAGTCGTAATTCTGGTGCGTTTTCTTTTAATGGGATCAGGAAAACCTATAAAAACAGTTGACCCAGATCAGTGTTAATTGTGACAAACAATGTCGTTTTAAAAGTAAAAAAAAAACAAAAAAGTCTTTATGTAAACAAAGATTGTATTGATTGTTTGCATAGTTATGTTGGTGCCTGAGGGAGGATCGATAAAACAATCACTCAGGCATCAATAGATGAATTTTTGTGATTGGAAGAAACTTTGCTGGAAATAACTGAAAATAATGATTTAAATATCCTCATATTTGGCGACCTAAATGCCCGCAAAGGCCGCCAAACAACCCAAACCTGAAGAATATTCTTTCTTTCGAGTGTTGAGAATGAATGAGTAATATGTTATTATGTTTAATGATGATGATGATGTTGATGAATGAACACTGTGGTAGCAGCTAGTCTGTTGCTGACAGTGATGAGAGTTGATGTTGCTGATGATGACGGGGGGGGCGTGTTGATGATAAGTGTGACACTAACAATAGTCCCGTAATTGTGTAAGAACACGTAAAAAATGCTTTAGTGCGATTGTTCTAAAGACTTGTTCATAAATAATTTGGTAAATCCTCTATTGGATTTATGTTTCATGTTTGAACGTTGAAATTGTGAATGAACAATATGGGGACACTTCAAAAGGAGAATTCACCTTTGTGTCGCCCCGTGTAGCACTGTTATTGATTATTTTATGTGCCACAAGACTTACTACTCAACATTGCCAGTATGAATGTACGGACTGTTTTGTTTTCTTGGGCATTTGCCTTTGGAAATGAAATGGAAAATTGGTAGTACTGAGAAAAAAGAAAGAATGTCCAGTGTCTTTGCGAAGAGAGCGCATTATAGGGTCTGAAGAATGTGCGGAAACATATTTGGATGAACTAAGCTCAGAAAGTTTAAAAAAATGTATTGATAGGCCACGCAATTCCTTAATCGTTATTAACAACTGGTCGAATTTTTGTGAACACTTTATGTAGTGGCTGCTGGTTGTATGGTGAATCTTGTGGGGAAAAGAAGAGAGAAGACACGGAATGACTGGGTTTGACAGCGAGGTGAAGAAAGAAAAGAATTGTCAAAAGATGCTTGAGAGCAATATCAAAGAGCTAGATTAATAAACACATTGAGAAGAACGTAAAACGGCTGTATGTTAAGGAAAAGAAAGGAATACAACAACAATGAAAAGAGAAGAAGAAAGAGAATTCGATGAGAAACGATTAGACAAGCTAAAAAATCAGTTCATGACTTTTCAAACTATTCCCTGGTCAACAATTAGATCAATAAGTGGAAACCGTGATCCTATAACGAAATTACCTCACAGCAGCTGGCATGATCATTTTTTGAAGTAGTCCATGGCTTTAACAATGATTCCGAACACTCAAATATAGAGATAGACAGTGAAGACTATTTACAGAACCATTATTCAATAGTGTGATAAACAGAGATGAGGTCATAACGGCATAAATCGTAATGAAATGTGGCAAAAGCGCAGGTCCGATAAGGGTTGTTGTTTGTGAAATGTTCAAACGTGCCAACTCTATTGTTATGATTCATAGTAAGCAGCCTGTTTAACTCGCTGTTTCGATAAAGGAATCTTTCTCGGAGACATGGTCAAAATCGATAATAATATCCCTCTTCCCAAAAAAGGAGACAATAACAATCCCGATAATTACCGAGGCAATTGCACTGACAGTACTTTCATTAAAATTTATACTCATAATCTTAATAAAAGATAACGGCTTTGTGCAGAAAGAGAAGAGACAATTACTGATAGAACAAGCTGGATTTCGTCTGGATATAGCACAATAGACCACATAGGAACATTGTATCCTTATTCAGAAATACCTGGTAACAGACAAAATTGTATGTTGCCTTAGTTGAATTTCCAGAAAGCTTTTGATTCTGTGAACAGGAAATGTTTTGTGGAATTTTTGAAGGAAAAGTGGTGTGAATGGGAATTTGAATGCAGCCGTGCGAGGAATGTTTGATGCCGTTCTTGCATGTGTTCGTGATAAAGGCATTTATATTCAGATTATTGCAATTGTCCACGTGGTGGAAAACCAAGATGTCTTCTCATTCCCAATTATTGCTTTTTTCCCTCAGTAACGTGCTTGCTGTAGATATTTCAGAGAATGGAAGCATGGGATACAAATGTTTTCCCAGGGGCTACTGAGCATATTTTTATGTTGTTTGCTGATGATGTTGTTCTCCTTTCTGAATACACCTGTTGTTTGCAGAAACAGTTGGAGACCACTTTAAAAAGGTATCTGATAGATTACAACTGACTGTAAATCTAAGTAAAACTAATATCATGGTTTTTAGAAATGAAGGGCATTTAGTCACCACATGAACAATGGTTAGCTATAAACGCAGATCAGAAGTCAAAGTGACAAAATAGTAATAAATATCTAGGTATATTTTATTTCCCACAAAATGAAGCTTAAATACATGCGGGCTGTAGACGTGTAGGAAAGGAAAGAGAGGGGTCATTGACTTTTAAGAACAATTAGAAATACTGAATTCAGTTGGATGGGGTTCATGTTTTGAAATTATTCGGCACCCCAGATACAACAATCCTGACATACGCATCTGAGGTGTGGGGTCTGTTGGATAAACGCCCACATGGAAAAAGTTCATACTTATGCAATAAAACGTGTTATCGTGTGCCGTTACATTCACAAATAAGATAGTTTAGGTGAAGTGGTCGAATATCCTCGGTTAATACGAACATATATCAAATCAATTAAAACTGTTTAAGATCTAGTTCATTTACCTACCACCTGTACTCTTAACCAGCAATGAATGCTTTTTCTACTACACAATATGGAAAATTTAACTGGGTATCTCGTGTAAAGAAAGTACTAAACAAAAATGTTTTGGATCGTCTGCTTTGTCCTGGGGTGGCAATCAGCGAGGTTTCATATCCGAATTTACTGATCGTTTAATTTTTGTTCTTACAGACAAAACATGCATTCCAGCATGGATGGAAACGTCAAATATGAATGTTTTTCTCTCATTAAAAGTAGTTTGGAAATGGAAAGTGTGTTATTTCATGTATATTACAAAATAAATGGCATAAATATAATTTAACAAAATTTCTAACTAAGAACACTGGGGCCTCAATGCAAACAGAAAATGGTTCGACATCGGACAATAAAGCATGCCCCATGTGTGTAGAGGGAATCCAAACAGTGAAGATGAAGTGCTTTTTGTTTTTGGATTGTCCTGCTTACGGCAGATATTCGAAGTAATATGTAAATTTTTCAGGGAGCCAGCTGCTCAAAGAAAAGCCCTCGTAGCAATTCTATCTAGTAAGGAATGAACAAAATACATTATCATTTGCAAGATATATAGCAGAAGCTTGTGATTTCGAAGAAAGAAGATCTAAACAATTTGTGAGCCAAACGGTGTGACGATGGATGAATTCCACTGTGTACGCTTTTCTGAATTTTTTCATGGCTTGATGGTTGGAAGACAATAAGATTTCTGAAGTGTGCAGATGAGTGAGTGAGTGTGTTGTGTTGTGTGTGTGGTGTGGTGTGGTGTGGTGTGGTGTGTGTGTGTGTGTGTGTGTGTGTGTGTGTTGTGTGTGTGTGTGGTGTGACGCATCGCGCGCGCGTGCGCCACGTGCGCACGTGAGGTGTATGTGTGTGAGTGTGTTTGTATCCGCAAACGTTTGTGTTGCCGATTGTATATTTGAATTTCTGTTTATACAGTTTCGATTTCTATGTCTTTTTGTCTGAATGGCATATATTTACGCATGCTGTTAATGAATTAGGTTCATCCTGAAATTTGTAACCCCCTTGCCAACAGGGCTTGGTTTGCTATTGGCAATAAAACTGTGTCAGGTGGTCATGTCAGTGCTCGATCCTCTCTCTCTCTCACTCTCTCTCCTCTTCTCTGTCTTGGCAAAGGGCTTCCGCTGCTTCTCTCTCTCTCGCTCTCACTCTCTCTCTCTCTCTCGTCTCTCGTCCTCTCTCTCCTCTCATTCTCCCTCTCACTCTCTCTTGGAGAAGTCTCCGCTGCTTGGGCTGTCTGGCAAGAAAGAAAGCTGAAAAGCGTCTGAAGATGTCTAGAGAAGTTTTCCAACAAACAGGTCCAGCATGCCCAGCTTACAGACCCCCCCCCACTCTTCTTTCTCCTCTCCCCTGCCCCGCCCCCGCCCCCACCATCTCACGAAGGGCACTGTGAACCAACCTGTCCACAGGACTGGGTCTATATTCGTTCTGGATCGAAGGAGGCAAACTGCGAAGTGTCATAGTAGTACCACGTCTGACGTCCATCTACACACACACAACACTGGTACAATGATACAGTGGCCTGTCCCGCAGCCAAAGGGCCCAGTCGCAGGTTATTCATGAGAGAGAGAGAGAGAAGAGAGAGAGAGAGAGAGAGAGAAGCTCCCAGGCTTTATGAATGTATTGGTGGGAAAAAAAATATAATAATATAAATGTTTGTGATGTTTGTGTGTGTGTTGCTGTTGAAATCAATTTAGTAGTGGGAGAAAACAAGTGCAGGCTAACATGTCCTCCAACAATATATTACACTTAGCACAAGATTCGAAAAAAGAAAACAAAAAGCCAGAAGGGGGGGGGGGGGGGGGGGGGGGTGAAAAAATGAGATTGAAAAACCACGGAAATATGTACAAATAAAAAAAAAAAACCTTCAACTAGCAGCCTAGGAGACAGATTTCAACCCATCTTGCAGAGAGAACTTTTCGTATTGCCTGCTCAGAGTGCCTATTCGACCGCTGGATCGGACTCTTCAGGAAGGTAATATATATATATATCTATGTCTTGATGAAATTTAATTATCATGAAGCCTAGCATATAAGAAGGAAATGTAAAAAGGAATATGGTATAAAGTAATATATATATATAAGGTAGAAACCAACATCCATACCTGTGCGTTAGTGCTGTTTCCCAGAGCGGGTTGACCATTGTGTACAGCACTTATGTGGTTTCCGCCCAATCTTTAATTATTGTTTACGGTTTGTTCATGTATTTTCCGCTGACAACTGCATCCTAAAGCATTGCGTGATGGCCAGAACAAAACGAGAGTTGTTCTGAATCTAAGCTTTTCCACCAAAGTATCTCTTCAAGTAAGTACACCACACACACCCAACACACACACACACACACACACAGCACACACACACACCACACACAACCACACAAACACACACACACACACACACGACACACAACACACACACACACACACACACGCACGCACGCACGCACGCACGCAACGCACACACGCACAGCGCACACACATACAAAAATACATACAGTAAGCACACTTACTCAAACAACGTCCACATATTGTGACACACGTTTGTTCAATAATCTTAATGTTTCTTTAGCGGTCGATTTTGTTTAATACATTCACTCACATGTTTCAGTCAGTCATTCATTAGATACATACATTGTTTGCGGATTAAATCTACTTTTTAAACCAAGCTTGAATGAAAAAAAGCAAGTCTTTTTCTTGTTTTTGAAACTTTAATGAACAGAACTATTCGGCAGCCGTCGTTAAGACCACGTGATAGTGTGATCATCACCGTGCTCAGAGGGCCAGTCAGTGGCAGCGGGCCGTCACCCGCCTCCTGTATCCATCACTGCTTTCACCCACAAGACAGCATAGATCGCATCGTTGTTATTGGTGAGGAGATCTGTCCCTAACCTGACTTCACTAATGGGTCCCCTTATTGGAACAGACCAAGGAACTGGATCACCATCTTTTTAAAACTCTGCCCCGGAACTTGCGCCTGTCAGCAATACAAGGAGAATTTAATGGAGCTGTTGAAGTACACCAAATTGTTGGCGACCGATTGGAAGACATTGTACTGGCCCACCACGATGGGGTCCGTCCCGTCGGCATAGGAGACACGATCAAATACACTGCTATGGTGTTGTCAGTAGCAGAATGCCATACTTGTGGCAATCAAGTGACAGTCAGCGACGTCACTTTTCTGTTGTCTGGAATCCTGGGCAGTTTGTTGTACAGAAAGACGGGCACCTGTTGTGAGCGCCAGAGAAGGACACTGTTGGTGATCCCCCACAACAGGAAAGTAGAAATTACATTCCATCAAGTCCAATCCGAAGGCCGACACTTTGTCGTAAACCACGATGTAACCTTTACTGACACATCATTGTCACAGCACTTCCAGTGACATGTCCTAATCATAACCGCATAGAGAACGTGACAGTGGATCAAACCACGACAACCGGTCCCACCCACGACACCAGCGGTGCACTCGCGACATCCTCTTCGTCACACCAGCGTTACCACGGAGTTGCCACGAGCACAGAACGCTGCGCTCAGCGTAGAGAGAGACACCAGCATCCAGGGAGACAGTGCTGCCGTCATGTAACGTATCATAGTAAACTCCTTACACTGCCAGGGCCCAACACTGTGGAGCTGGGCAAGGTCGAACCTTATGCTGATCAAGAAGCACAGGGGGCCGATAATCAACGCCAATCTGGTCGAACCAGGCCAGAACTTGAAAGAACCACGCGCGGACGTGGGACCGCAGGGAGCGGTGCAATGATCAGCAGGATCATGAAATTGCCAACAATCCGAACAGACACAATGCATTTGGAAGGCCAACATCCAGATCGAGGTATCCGACTTTCTCGTATGGAGCGTATGTTCGTACGCAAGCATCCCTTTTGTAACGTCTGAGTACTCAATTTATGCTACTCTCACCAAGAAGACTGAAAGGCTGAAGAAGTCAGGTTCAGATGAGTCACTGTTTCGACTTTTGGTACGTTCCTTATCCAAGAGTTGGTGTTCTTTGTCCCACATTTGTCAGTGTGCCCGACGGAGACAAACACAATGGGGTGATAAGGTGTCAGCACTGACCCGCTGCATAAATCCACACTGTCTGCAGTCACTGTGGATTCCACATGAAAGCGTCTCATGTTGGACATTGTTCTTCGCGCTGATTTACTGGGTATGTGAACTGTCCGTCAAATATGCAAGAAATCGCAGATCAAACATCCAAAAGAGGGCAGAGAGACAACTCATTCTCCAGGAAATCTATAAGCATTAATTTTTTTCACTTTTTAGAAAATAAAGGACAGTGAGAAAGAAAAAGGCGAAATAGGCCGAAAACAAACAAGGAAACCAAAACCACCAACAAACAAAAACAGAGGGAAGAGAGAGGGTAAATGCACATACGCGCACATCGTGTGCGGGCGCGCGAGACAGCTGTTACCCACATGTCTGGTGTAGAGTCATAATCGTTTTTCGTCACGTAGACCTATGACAGAAAAGACGCTGTCCACATATATGTCTGGTGTTCAGTCACATATGTTCGTCACGCTGGCCTATGATAAGACATTGTCTGTTACTCCACAGGTGTGGTAAAGGTGACATTGTTTTGTCACGTAAGGCCTATAATTAGGCAGTCTGCCCACCCACATGTCCGGAGTAGAGTCAGTTTTGTTTTGTCCGTAGGCCTATGAAAGGCAAGTCTTTTTGTCTCACCCCATGTCTGGTGTAGTTCACGTTTGTTTTGTTAGCGTGGGCCTATAACAGAAAGTCTGGTGTCACTTCACCTGTCCAGGTGTAGGGTCACAAACGTTTGTCACGCAGACCTATAAAAGGAAAGTGTGCTGTCGCCCATCATGTTGGTGTAGCGTCACAAATGTTTATCACGTAGTCATCTGTCACCCACATGGTCTGGTGTATAGTCACAATCGTTTTGTCACGCAGACCTACGATAGGACAAATTAGTCTCACCCCACATCTGTGGTAGAAAGAGTGCCCAGTAGATAACTCATCCACGTAAAAGAAGAGAGAATCGAAGGATATAAAACAGTCTGGACCAGCTTTTTTCCTCTCCTTCTTCGCACAAAACCCTAAATGGGTGTCGTGATTGAATGGAGGCTTAAAATCTTTCTCCTGTAAAAGAATAAATGTATCACCCATCAAAAAAAGTGAGAGCACAGGAGTCTTTCCATCTGATTAGGCGTGAAAGAAAACCGCGTTAGCAACTTGAAGTAGATCGGTTGTTGTTGTTGTTTGTTTTTTTTTTTGCTTTTTTAATGCACAGCTTAAATTATAACGCACCGTTTGCTCATGTTATTGAACAAGAGAGAGGCGACCACAACTACCCACATCATAATACACTCATATTTAATTTGGTTTACATGGTTATAGTAAGTGGGGCGTTGTAAGTCAGGACTTTTAGCTTTTTAGTTGTAAATAATGTTTTACAATTTTACGCAATGTTGTGCTCAGGCTATTGAAGCCAAAAGAAAGGGCGATCACCACTGCCCACTTCAGAATATATCTCATACATTAGATGTTGTGTCTACATGGTATAGTAAAGTGGGGAGTTGCAGGTAGAGTTTTATCTTTTTGGTGTCAATAATTTTTAGGAGCCGGGGAATGTCACTGTGTTTGTCATATAGGGTTCTCATCTGAAATCATCTGGCATAATGAAGAACTAACGTCTGTCCCAAACGCATATTTTTTGCTTTTCAAACCTGCGGTTTTTAGTCTTTGAATATGCCAGCATGCACTAGGAGAAAAATAACCTAGCTAATTAGGAAGCAACATACCAATTTACAATCTAGCACGAATTCTTTCTTATCGCTTGAAAAACGACACTGTAATGTACCTGGAAAATGACATATACAGATAAAAGCAAAACTAAATATGGATTATGTATAATACCAGTACCAAAGCTGTTATGTTCAATTCAAAGGAAATCCTCTTTCCCTCCCTCCTCCCCCCCCCCATCTCTCTCTCTCTCCAGTCACACACACACACCACACTCCCACACACTCACACACACACACTACACACACACACCAACACACACACACACCACACGCACAAACACCACACACACACACACACACACACACACACACACACACACACACACACACACACACACACACACACACACACCACACACACACACACACAAGCGCGCTTGTGTGTGTATGTGTGTGTGTGTGTGTGTGCGCGTGCGTGTGTGTGCATGTGCATGTGCGTGTGTGTGCAGGCACTAGCCCATGTGCTCGCATTTGTTTGCCAGAAAATGAGTGTGCATTATTACGGCCGTTTAAGGATATGATTTATCTGTTTTGTTAAAAGGTCTTGTTGTTAACCAGGCATATGATTTATTGCTTTCATGCCCGTGTATTAGACGATGTTCCTGTAATTGAGAACCCGCATACTTGTGTTGGGAACAAACCAAACGTTCCGTCCTCAATCGATTTTGACAGAGAAGAGAGAGGAGAGAGAGGAGGAGAGAGAGAGAGAGAGAGAGAGGAGGAGAGTGAGAGAGGAGAGAGAGAGAGAGATTCATGTAGTTTATAGTCCCGCCAATCGCAAAAGGCCATGTCAGGTCTGTCACTTTGTCACACGAGAGAGAGAGAGAGAGAAGTAGGGAGAGAGAGACAGAGACAAAGACAGAAACAGACAGACACACAAACAGACAGACAGACACTCGTACACACACTCACACACACACAGAAAGAGATAGGGGGAAAACCACACACACACACACACACCACACACACACCACACACACCACACACACACCACCACACACACACAGAGTTTTGTGGTGATTACTAAGAAAAGTGAACTGTCAAACATAGTATAAAATGAACTTCATTGAAAGGTTTGAATCCTTTTAGTTGTGTCGGTATTCACTTTATCGGCATGAATAATCCATAGTTTTGCGATTTGAATTTCAGCCGAAGAGAAATCAGTAGCTTGTGTTATGAAATGACCACATAAAGTATGCACATACGTTACCGTGAAATATAAGCATAAATAGGAAGGCAAAGAGACAGAGAGAGAGAGAGAGAGAGAGAGAGAGAGAGAGAGAGAGAGAGAGAGAGAGAGAGAGAGATAGATAGAGAGAGAAAACAAAGTAAAGGAAAGGGGTAAAATGTATAAAAGACGGTAAACAGTTTCAATCAAATATAGGTGGTGATGCTGAGATTTGCTTAAAAGTATGCCTTTTTTTATTTATTTATATTTTTAGTTTTCTGGTGTAAAAAAGCTATCATTTTTGTAAAAAATTAATGTTCTGGTATGAAAGAGAAGCTTTTAAAAGAAACATTCTCATATAAAAGAGCTAACATTTATAAACTCTTCTGATATCAAAGAGCTAAACTTTGAATTTTTGGGTATAAAGAGCTAATCCTTAAAATTTTGTGTCATTAAGGAACCAAATTTTCGAATTTTCTGGTATAAAAGAGCTAATTTTCAGATATAAAATAGCTAACGTCTAGAATTTTCTGTATAAAAGAGCTAACGTTTAGAATTTTCAGATATACAAGAGCTAACGTTTTGAATTTTCTGGTATAAAAGGGCTAACGTTTGAATTTTCTGGTATACAAAGAGCTAACGTTTTCAAATTTTCTGTCATAAAAGAGCTATCGTTTTGAATTTTCTGTCATAAAAGAGCTAACGTTTTAAATTTTCTGTCATAAAAGAGCTAACGTTTTGAGTTTTTGGTATAAAAGAGCAACGTTTAGAATTTTCTGTTTAGAGAGGTAACGTTTAGAATTTTCTGGTATAAAAGAGCAAACTTTGTAATTTTCCGGTACAGAAGAGTTAACTTTTGAAGATTTCTAGTATAACAGAGCTAACTCAGATTACAATTAGCCACTGTGGAACGTCTAATCAAACAGCTTTTAGATGTGTGAGGTATGGAGTAGTTGCTGCTTTTCCAAATTTTCTATTCATTCTTGTCTGTGACAAACATTAAAAACGCGCATGAAAAGTAGAAAACAAAGTAAAGATATTGAACAGACATGTATTGTAGATTATGATATTGGAAAATGTTGTGACTGAAGAAGAATACGTTAGAGCATCTCTGAACACAGTTTTTACTTATAGATCAGTTCATCTTCTCTTCATATTTCTGAACGCGTGTTTATAGAAATACCATGCCTATTGTATTAACTTTATTCTAAACGTGATATCCATATGACGACGCAGTCCACACGTTTACCTTTAAACAACGGACTTGTAAAAACTCGTTTTCCAGACTAACTTCTTTGATCGAACTATATTTATTGTTGAATGATGCTCTCTGTATCAAATATATGCATTTGAATTTTCTTTGCAACAATGAGATGTTTAAATAGAGCCACTGTCTTAAACATTTTCCAGGTTAAAATTACATATGCACGACGTGTTCCTGTATTTGTTGCATTTTCATGATTAATTGCTTAACTGCAGCCTTTTTACATTTACTTGACATTGATTAATGTGAAGTTACAAACTGAAAAAAGGGAAGTCAACAAATTTCATTTGATTTGAAATGTGTGTTGTTCAAAAAACAATGAGGCTGTCGCCTACGAAGGACCAAATGTGTTACAGTTCGTCATTTCCTTCATTCGTATACGTCCTCCTTACCAACTGCCAAAATGGCCTTTGCTTCTCAAAGTTAGTAATAGGATTTTCCGGATGTGTGTGTGTGCGCGCGCGTGCGCGTGCATGTGTCTGTGTGCGTGCATGCGTGTGCGTGGTGTGTGGTGTGTGTGTTGGTGTGTGTGTGTGTGTGTGTGTGTGTGTGTGCGTGCACACGCAAGCGCGTGCGCAAGATATTATTTGTGTGTTTACGCTTCTTTGAGAGTGGCGCCGTGAGACTTCTGTATCGAGTGTCGGGGACGTCTCGGGGCGGTGAGCAGAGGAGCGCACACTCCAGATACGGGGACAACTGTGGATAGCCGGCTTGTTATTGAAGCTAGTGGTGGACCAATGGCGGTGGGTTTACCATTGACGGGGTGGGTAAGCCTGTGGCAAGACTAATCTGTAAAGCGCTCCATTTTTGTGTGTCTTGCTATGGAACTATCGGGCCAATCGAGGTCGTCTCAAAAGGTTTACGTGTGAGGAAGGAAACCTCAGTCAGACAGCGTCAGTCACACAAGAAAAGAAATGTTTGTCACCCAAGATTCGCAGATCTTCTATAAAAGGACTGGTCGGAGAATAATAGCTCCAATTTGACAGGGGAAAAAGTAGTCCATGTACCCACAGGGAAATTTCTTCGATCAAGATCAAGTGGCAGGGCAACTCTGAGAGAAAACCTAGAGGGCTGAAGACAGACATTAAAAAATATTGCCTTACGAACAAGCCAAGGTATTATAAAAAGCCCCTAGAACTGCCCCTTCCCATCCCCCCCCGAAGCTGGATTTAGGGCTCCCTTAAATGGGGGGGATAAAAAAAAAAGGGTTTATCCCACACAAAACTCCTTTCCCCCTTTGTTGGGAAGATGGGTTTAAACCCTTTGCTGTCTTAAAAGGGAGTGCCCGTAGGAGTTTTCACCCTTGGGGGTATGCGGAAGGGGAAAAAAGGCATTTCCATACTTTCTTTTAACATTTGGCGAATATGGCGCCCATCCATTAAAGGGCCCCTTCGTTGACCCAAATTGGGGCCCGTTTGTTTCTAAAGCGGATCCGGGCCTAGGAGAAAAAAGTTTTTTTTTTAATGTCTTGAGGTTGTAAATCATAAAAAGGGTTTACCCAGCACCCCCCCCTTTCAAAAGTCATTTTACAGGAATGCGAAATGTTTGAAGAAGAAAAAGGGCCTTGGACTTAATCTGCATTGAAAGAATTTCCCAGTGACGTTTCCATTTAGGAAAACTCTTAAAGGCTTTGAAATTTTCAAGATTTTAAGTTTTGTAAAGCATTAAAAAAAAAAGGGAAGCACAAGAGGAACCCGGGGGGGCCCATTTGTTAAAAAAAACGTCAAGAGGGTTTTTGTTGACACCCCCAGGGGGGAGGGCCCCCTAGGAACGGGTTGATTTCTTTCCCAGCCCCAAAAATCCAAAAACCCCTTCCCATGCCACCATCAAAACATTTGGTTTTCCCAGATCCTAGTGGTTGGCGTTTTCCCAACAACCATTCACAAATTTTGGGGTTTGGCCATGAGCTGTCGACTGAAGAGGTGGAGAAACGCCCGAGAGTGGGGGGGGGCCTGTAAAAAGCCCCCCTTTGGATGCCAACCATTTAAAAAGGGTTTATGATCCCCCTTTGCTACCCATGATATGTTTGTGGGCAGAACCCAAATCAAAAACCATAAAAGCTTTATTTGCCAGTTAAAATTTAAACTGCTTTTTTTTTAAGGTGAAAAAAAGGCAAAATCAAAAACATAATTAATGCATGAAATATTCTCCGGCTGGCAATGCTTATTCCCGCCGTTGTATACAAGTATTGAAAGCGAACTTGAATGGTCTTCAAAAACCGGGCCGGGAAATGGTTTATAACAGTCATGTGTTTTTGGGTTGTAGATTTTTCCCCAAATAAAAACCCAAAAAAATTGTTTTTTCTGGGGACTCCAACGAAGGGGGTAAAAAAGGTTTCGAATAATTTGTTTTTTGTTTTCGGGCCCTTTATTTGATTGCCCTGGCGTTTTATTTATCTCCCCATTCTTTTTTAAAAAGGGATCATGAAAAGAGTTCTAATGTTGTTCAGGGGTTTTGTTTTTAAATGTTTTCCTTAGTTTTTTTTAGTTTCTGGTAAAGGAAAATGCAGGGGGAAAATTAAAAAAAATTTTCAAAGTTTTCCTGAAAAAAACTCCCCCATTTAAACTTGGGCCCCCCCCCCAAACCCCCAAGCAAACACGACGGCGTTTGCCCCCTCTGTCTTCTTTTAGGCAAAAAATTAAAGAATTTTTTTTTTTTTTCCCTGTGCCCCCTCGCGGGGTTTTTCAAATCCCTTTTTTTTAAAATTTTTTTTGGGTTTAAAACCCAAGACACAAATGTTATAAAAAGGGGTTATTTTTCCAGATTCAGAGAGAAAAAATAAAAGAAGAGCAATCATTAAATCTTCTAAATTTCCGGCGCAAGAGGTCAAAAAAGCGTGTCATTTTCTTGTAATTCATTTTTCCAGGGAAAAAAAAGGGCCCAGGGGAACCAGTGTGGGGGCCTGGGGAAAAAAAGGGGCGGTGGCCATTTGCGGCCCCGTCCGCGGACCGGAGTGTATGTGACTGCGCGTGTTTTGCCGCATTTCGATTTCCCTTCCAACAACCACGACATCTGGTAGCAGCAGAAGCGGTGCCCAGAAAGGGGAACGTTTCGGGGAGCACCCCCCAAAATTAGAGGCTGTTAAAAATTTTTATCCCAAACAAAAGAAAGACAGAGACACATACTGTTAGAGGTTTTTCTTGTAGGGGGGCCCCAAGTGGCTTTTTTAGACACGCCCCCCTTCTGTTTTAGAGGACAGGGGGAGGAAAAAAACCTTTCCCCACCGAAAACGGGGGTTGGAAATAGTGTTCCATCCCAAAATCCAAACAAAGCGTTGAAAAAACGCGTTAAAAAAAATTGGTGTGGAGCTCACTCAGTGCGAAACGAACTGGCCCGAACCCCAGGGGGACAGCGAACAGTTTGAAATGGCCGCTGTTTGTGTACTTTAAACCCCTACCCCCCAACCCCCTTGCTCCCATTTTTAAAATTTTGGTGTTTTGCACTGCAGGCATCTTCATAGGGGATAAAAACCAAAAAACTCAGTTGAAAAGCAAGTCCCTTTTGCAAGAGAACCATTGGCAGCAAAAACTTTTGAAAATCAGTTTTTGCCCTGTAAAAACTCCTAAAAGCCGGCCACAAGGAATTGACTGTCCCGAAAGAATCCCCAAAATAAAGTAAACCCGAGCGCCAGGCCAGCCCCAAAATACCCCCCGGACAACACCCCCGCCGGGCCCAAACACCCCTGCTGGAGGTGGTGGAAAATACAAACAAAAAGGGGTTCCCCCCCGCACCCGCACAGGGGGGCCGGGGTGTTCTGGTAACCCGAACAAAACACACTAAAAGAGGGTGGAGAAAAGCAGCGAAAAACCCCCCCCATCCCCGATTGCGGCACAGCGGAGGGTGGCGCAACGGGAAAGAAAAGGAGAGAAAAAGCGAATTGCCGCGGACGAGCCCCGGAAGCGAAAGGGCCCAAACAAAGATGCCGAGTTTTAAAAACGGGGGGAAAGTGAAGATTTGGGGCTAGCAGACAAAAAAGGGGAAACCCCGATGCGTGCACACGGTAGGGGGACGACCTCCCCCTTTGAACCAAACCATTTTTTGGAGAAAAGGAAAACCCATTTTTTGGTATTTTATTATTAATGCCTTTCCCCTTTGAAGTAAAAAAAAATCTTTGGCACTTAATGTGCGAGGCTTTAGAAAAAAGTTAAAAAAAAGGGAACGGACATTTAATTCAGGAGGAAAAAAAACATAGCCTTTTTCCCTTTCCAAAAAACCTACGTAACAAAAGATATTATACCAAGAAATAAAATTGCACAATGGACAGGAAACCTTTACAGGCCAGGCAAAAAACCGAAGAAAGGGGACTAAATCTTTCTCAAAATGATAAACAAATGAAAAAAAAACCACCCCCAAGCAACAGATCAAATTTACTTTTTAAAAAGGGGTTTTTTTAAAAAATAAAACTACTGTCAAGCTAACGGCTATCCCCCAAATTTAAAAAGTGAAAAACTAACATTTCTGAATCAGTTTAAATAGAATTTAAAAGGCAAGATTATGTTATCTTTGGGTCAGGGGAAAGTTTTTAAATTCAGCGGGTACACCCCATTCACAACTTTTCAGAAAAAACCCTCCCCCACCAAAAAGGGAAAGGAAAGCTCTTTCTGATTTATTAAACACCCTTTGGGACTAAAAATACATGGGGGAAATTCCACCCTGATGCTAGAGATTACCGGGGGCCCAAATTACCCCCGTTTTTTGCAAGAAAAAAATTGATTACATTTTTCGTGATGCTTTTTCACCACACCCTTTACGGGAAAAAATTATTGAAATTTATTCCCCACCCCGACCACAAACTTGGGGAAATTTTAAAATGTAAACGGAAAATTTCCCAAAAAGGGTCCAGGATACTGGAAATTTAACAGCTCTTTGCTGTAAAAGGAAAAGATTTCTAAAATTGAAACGACTAACTTCATTGATGCCCACTTTTTTGCAGTTTGAAAAGGAAAACCCCCCAAAAGGCATGGGAATTTTTAAATTTAAGAAAAAAAACCTTTCTGTTTAAATTTTTTAAAGGGGCCCGAAAAAAATTGGGCCTGGGAAAGAAAAAAACAAATTTAAAACAGGGGAAAAAATTGGGAACCCAAAAACTGTTTTTAAAACCCCCTTTGGTAAAAAGGCTTACCCCCAAAAAAAAAAGCCCCTCAATTTAAAAAAAGAAAAAAACTCCCAAAGAATTAAAAGGGACGCCCGCGGCGCCCCCAATTCGTCAAGTTTTCAAATGGTTGGAAAGGGGTGAGAAGAAACTACAAAAATTATTTTCTGCCCCTTGAAAAAGACACAAGGTGCAGCAAAAACTATTGCATCACTGTGTTTTAAATCATTTTTTTTAACAGAAAATTCCCCCAAAACCCAATTTTCCTATATAAAAATTAAGAAAATTACTCCCACACCCTATACAAAAAGACACCCCAAATTTAAAACCCCGGGGAGAGCCCGTTTTAAAACCCCCCGATTTCCTAGCTGATGAGACTTCCCCACATCCCCGAGGGAAGAAAAAAAAATTTCTGCGACAAGGAAATTACCCCCGACGACCCTCAGGGCAACCCCTTAATCATTTAAAAAATGAGGTTTTGCACCGGGAAAGTGAGGGTTCTCACACCACCCCCTTCTACAAAAAATTTTGGGGGATAAATTAAGAAAACCCCTTACTAAAATTGTTTTAAAAAAAAAGCTTCACTTGACCCAAGGGTTTTTATCCTTTTCTATGAAAAAAAAAATTTCAAAACCTTTAAATAACAAAAACCCAACGATCTAGACAAAAAAACCCCTCGCTAAATTACGGGCCCAAAAATTTTCCCACTCCCCAAATACAACTACAAAATTTTTCACGAAGGGCCCACTAGGTTTGGGAGCCTAAGAACAAAATTTACATCAATCGTAAGGAAGAAAGTAAAATTTTAAAAAAGGGCCCCAAAAACATAGCCTTCCTTTTGAGATTTTTTGATGATCCCACTCCCATACTCAAAAGAACAAAACCAAACCCAGGTTTTCCTACTTGCCCCTAGACTTCTTTGGGGGTTTCAAACCCCTTTGTCTAAAGACTGTATCTTAAAAACGTTTTTGTTTTTGTTCGGTTTGGGCCCCCAGTTAAAAAAAAAATCTTTTTTTAACCCTTTTTGGAAAAAACACACAAAGCTGTATTCACAGGTGGTTTGGTTATTGAGGGTTTCCCCAAACAGAAAGGGGCCCTTAGGCAAGGTTCCCCACTACCCTTCTCTCCTTTTTGTGAAAACCTTTTGAGACATTGCTTTTCCGATAAGAAACATAAAGAATCCAAGGAATTTTTAAAAACCCCCAAAAAATTCCTGACGAAAGCAACGCTTCCAGTGCTTTTTAAACATAAAAAAAATTTTTGCGGTTGGATACAAAAACTGACCAAAAAGTTAAAACAAGATATTCAGGAAGTTCCCAAACTTTTGTTATGAAATTCGAGGTTTTTTTGGGCCTTTAAAGCTAAAAAAAAAGGGCAAGCAGAAGGCATATATTAGGTCACAAAAGGGTGTGAAACGGGCCCATTTGGTTAAATTTAATATCCCTTTATGAAATCGGGGGTAAACTCAAAGTTTTGGGGCTTTTACTTCTCGGCGCAAAAAAATTCTCTGGATCGAAAAAAAACCGGGGAAAGCCAGAGTAGATAAGACCCCCAAAAATCATAAAGAATGGGGAAAACAAAAACCCCAATCCCTCTATGGTACAGTTATTCTAACTAAAAACTTTTTTGCTGTCCCCAATTCCTCACGTATTGCAAGCAGCATTTCCCCAAAAAAAAAACCCCTCCCTCTTTTAATGCACGATTTGGGGTTCCCTTTTGGGAAAAAAAAATTTTTCAATGAAAAAAAAGCGTTCGAAAAGTTTAAAAAGATTTTTGCCCTTAGCCCCCGGAAAAAGGGGCGGTAAGTTGATTAACATCGAACATCGAAAAACAAATTTTTCCAAACAAAGGGGCCCGGCAAAACCCCAAAAACCCAAACCAAAGCTCCTGGAGCACCCTCGCGCGTAAAAACATGTCCCCTTTTCCAAAAACAGCCATTTCGTTTTTAACTTATGTTGACCCTAAAGAAATTCAAGGATTAAAAAAAGTTACCTCGGTTTTTTTGGAAAAGACGAAATTAAATTCCCAGTCCCCCCCCTTTTAAAAAAAGCCCGGCAATAGGAATTTTAAAACAAAAAACCCCCTTTGGGGAAACCCAACCCAGAAATATAAAATAAAAAGGGAAAATTACATTGCTTTTTTAAAAAAGGGTTTAAAAAGTGGTACCCTTCTCGTTAAGATTAGGGCAAAAAGGGACTTTATAGGGGCCCTTTAGAGAAAAAGAAAAAAAATTTTGGCATTTCCCCAAACATTCCATTCAAATTTACTTTCCCTTGAAAAAAAGGGCCAATCCCCCACCCACTTTGGAAAAGGCAAAACTTGCTTACATTGTTCCCCAAAGCGAACCCCTACGATGTTGAAACCGGGACAAAGGGCAAACCCTCAAAACCCGCTATCAAAAAAAACAAATCAAAAAAGGTTTTTCCCCAAAAAAAGAAAAAAAAAAACACACCAAAAACTAAAATTGCGCGACATATTTTTGGAAGGTAAATTAAACATCAACATTAAAGACTACTTTAACTTAGCGTAGAATTTTACAAAGGAATTAGACTGGGGGTCCTTCATTTTAAATTCCTTCAAAACTTTCCCCCTACCAACATTTTGTTACAAAAAAAGGGGTTTGTGGAAAAAAAAAAAATGCCACTGGGGCAAAAAAATTTGATTACTTAAAGCATGCTTTCTTTTCCTGCCCTTTAAGTTATCCCCATTCTGGAACCGAGAAAAAACGGGATATTCTCCCACACTAAAAATTTACGATCCCTATGGGGTAAAAACGCTCTGTTTGGCGTTACCCAAACAGTATATAACAAAAAAAAACCAAGGAAACAAGAAATTGTTACGCCATAATAAAAAAAACCCAAAGTTGAAAAAATAAAGCCCCCCCAAGCAAAAAAACAGAGAGAGGCGGAGGAGGGGAGGGGGGGGGAGAGAGAGAGTCATGCAAAAACCCTAATGATTTGTCATATTTTTTGGGGGACATGTAATGCTGGGGGGAAAAAAAAAACAAAAAAGGAAAAAAGGAGAAAAGATGAAAAAGGGAATAAAAATTTTAAAATTAGGTCCCTTTTAAAATTACAGAAAAAAGATGAAAAAATGAATAAATTTAAAGGGAAAAAAAAAATTTGGGCCCCCCCGGAGAATCCAGGGGGAAGGGCCCTACAGTTTGGGGAAACACCCCGGCAAACAAAAAGTGGAAGTGAGCAAAACGGCACCCCCCGGGGGGAAAAAACCAACCGCACAGGGTTTCCCTGACGCGAGCGCACCCACAACCAGAACAGCCCTTCCCTTTTGATGGAAAAGAGAAAAACCTCGACCTTTCCCCAAGACAGGGAAAACCCACACCACTAGGGGTTTTCCCAATTTTTTTACTAAAGAGAAACGTTTTGGTACCAAAGAATGAAGACCTCCCCCCGACAGAAATTCGTTTTTGAAAAAAAAAAGAAGCGTAAAGGGCCCACATGGGACGAGGGAAAACCACTTTGGGAGGGGAGAGAGAAAAAATGAGGGGGAGAGAGGGGAGAGGAGAAAAGAGAGAGGGGTGAAAAGGCGGAGAAAAGGTTTTTTTAGAAATCCCTTGCGTAATTTGGGCCCTTTTGAAATTTAAAAATTTTTGCAATACAAAGAAAAAGAAAAAAGATTCCCTTTCAACTGCTTTTCCCTTGGTGGGGAAACAGTTAAAAATTCTGATTTCAAATGTCCACGGTTTTTTGGGCCCCACACCCCCAACCCTGCCCGAAATTTTACTCCTACGCCCACGCAACCCCCCTCCAGTAAACCCAAAAAAGGCGAAACTCCCAAATGTTTTTTTCTTCCCCTCCCCTTCGGGGAAAAACCCCATTTACAAAATTTCACTTTCAAACCCAATTAAAAAACCCGTTTTTTTTATCCCCTTGTTTCCGGGTAACCATTTTTCCCAAATTTACATCTTTTAACAAGTTTTTTTTTTAAAAAGTAAAGGGGCCCTTTTCACAAAAACACGGGCCCCAAGATCCGGGACCAGGAGAAAAATTTAAAATTCTTTCAATTTTTTGATGCTAGCCGGCATCAGATATAAGACTGGGCCCCATACTGAAAAATTCCCGTCCCTCCCCCCAGACATGGGATCCCCCCCTTGAATTCCCCCGGGCCCCCCATTTGGAATATGGGGTTCCCAAATCCTCTCCTTGACTTCTCCTGCATGGAGAGATGTGATTTCCCCAAACCCCTTTTCCCTTCCCTGGAGTCTTAATTGCGGGGGCTAAACCTACCTGTGTTTTTCCCCACACCAGGGCCCCACCCCTTTAACCACCTCAGGGGTAAAGGGTGAAGGGCGGGTAATGACGGCCCGCAGTGAGGACCGCGTCCTGGAACAGGTTCGAGTCTTGGGCCCTTTCTCCCTGGGCTAAAAATTTTTTTCTTTCCTCCCTCCCCTAGTGGGGCGTACTCAGTGTTAAAAACCCCACATGCCCGCCCCTTTACCCCCCTTTAAAAACATCTCTCAGTAAAATTTTTAAAAAATGGTAAAGGACGGGGCCCAAACCCAAAGAAAAGTTTAAAGGGTTTAGGTTTTTTTGAATTTTCCCCCAATGACATTGACAAAAAAAGCACAAGACAAGACACGTTGCATTTAAACCCAATTGGGCTTCTTCAGGCAAAAAAATAAATCACATTTAACAGGGGGGGGACAGAAAAAAACAACAAAAAAACGAAAAAAAGAATGAAAAATAAATTATCCGTTCTTGTCCATGTGTTTGGTGGGCGGAAATTGGGCAAAGCGGGGCCGGGGGATTTTGGGCGAGGAAAAGGAGGGGGGGGGGGGGGGGGGGGTTTTCCCTCAGGGGAGGTTTGGGGTGTGGTGATTGATAGGGGTGGGGTGTCCCCGTTTTATTTGGGAAAGGTGTGGTTTTCTTTTTGTGGGTTTTGGTTTAAAGGTGGATTTTAATAATGGTTTAAAGGGGGAAAAAAAAAAAAAAAAAGAAAAAAAAAAAATGGGGTGGGGTGGGGGTTTGGGGGGGGGGGGGGGTTTTAAGGGGAAGGGTAATAAAAACTAAGATTAAATAGATGGAGGGTTGCTGTAAAACTAATGTATAAAAATGAGTGGAAAGGGGGTGTGGTGGTGGTGTATGTAAGTGTGTGTGTATGTGTGTGTTTTTTGTGTGTGGGTTGGTAGGGGTTTTTTCCCAATGGTGTGGGAAAAGGTGAGTTTGTGTGTTGGGGTATTGTTTGGGTATTGATGCCCTTTGGGGGGTAGTGTGCCCCGTTTGGCAAGAGATGCGATTCTTGGGGGTTTGTTTCGTTCCCCCAAACTTTCCCACTCTGTGACTGCCCGAGTGCCAGGCCCCTTTACATGGTCGAAGTTTTGGGGTTTGGGGGTGGTTTAAGTGTAGGGCGGGGGGTTTGGGTCCCTGGGGGCGGGGTATCGGCCGGGTTTTTGAGATGGGGTTTTCGATGTGTGCGTGACGTTTTCCCCTATGTAGATCTTGCCACACAGCTGGGAGTGGTTTGGGATTTTTAATTTTTGGGGGCTTTTGACATTTAAAAAAGGACAAACGGCCCCCAACCAACCCCAAAACCCCCCCCACCACATGTCGGGGCTCGCTGATTGTTCACCCCGAACACAATTTCAATTCAACAAGCACACATTTTCACAAAAATTGCGGGTTGCCATGGGGGACCAAAAAAGGGGCCCGCCTATGCCTGCCCCTTCATGGGACACTTGGAACACCGCCTTTCTCAACCCATTTAAAAGGCCCCCCCCCTGAACTGTCCCAAAAAGGGATATCGAGGGTGGACTGGGAGCCCCATCTATCCAAAAAAAAAAACCCCTCAACTTCCCCAACTTTGCCCCCGACTTCCTCCATTATCCCACTCACCCACACCATTTCGCAGTCCCGTTTAACTTCCCTTTTTCATAAACCCTCTCCTAGAAGAAGGCCTATCAAAACCTTTTTCTCAAACCCCCCCGACCCTACAGGGTTTCCCAGACTACTTTATCCCCCCCCCAAACCACCACTAAAGGGCAAAAATTTCCCCTACTCACAAATTTTTCCGTCTTCGCGGACTCTGCTTTCCCGCGAGGAAGACTTTCACTCCCAAACAAACCAAAAAAGTCACAATTTTTTACCAAACCCCGGTCCCCCCGGGTTTCCCTCATCAAAAGCAGCACTCCGCCCCCACCCTTTGTGTATCCAGAAAAAACTGGGTTGGACCCCAGCATCCATCCCGAAAAGAAGACCCCCCGCCTACCTCCTTTCCACCCCGGGACATCCTCCCCTTTGTTGGATCCTCAAAACAATTTGGGGGGGGACAAATTTTTACATAACCAAAAAACCCCCCCTTCCATACCAAACCCCCTGATCACATTCAAAAGTGGGCAAAAAAACCCCAAAGACCCCCTCCGTGCGGTCCCGTTTGAACAAGGGAACCCCAGCTTCACCACCAGGTTTTCTCACCCCCTTTTTTTCCCCAAAAAAAAAACCCAAAAAAAGGGAAAATCTGCCCCCCCACCCAAAAAGACACCCCCCCTACAGGGCCCCTAAAAATCCCTTTACCCGTCAAACCCCAAAATTCTTTAGGGCGAGGCCGCAACCCTTTATTTTATGCCCTCCCCTGGCTGTGTGGCAAGACTAATTGGGGAAAAAGGGCACGACACTTTGAAACAGCATCTCTGAAAACCCCCGGGCCCTTTTCCCCCCACCCGCCCCCCCGTCGCCCTACCCTCTCCCAAAACCCCCCCCAAACACAACATCGACCATGTCAAAGTCAGGGGACTTGGCGTCAAGGAAATGGACGCTTTGAAGCAAACTCCCAAAAATCGCTTTCATTGCCAAACTGGGCAAACTTAAACCCCCCGGGGCCCTTTAATTTTCCAAAAAATAACCAAAAACACATACTCACCTCTTCCCACCCAGTTTGGCCAAAATTTTCCCCCAAACCCAAAACACCCCAAAATTTCCCCACCACATTAAAACCCCAACTTTCATACACCCACCACATCCCCTTTACTCACTTTTTTCAGTAGTTTTCAGAACCCCATTTTATTTAAACTTAGTTTTGTATTATCCCCTTTCCCTTTAAAACCCCCCCCCCCCCACCCCCCCCAAACCCCCACCCCGTTTTTTTTTTTTTTTTTTTTTTTTTTTCCCTTTCCCTTTTTGAAAATTTCCCCCAAAAACCACAAAAACCCTCCCCAAAGATATCAAAAACCCTCCCAATTTTAAAAAGGGAACACAACCCTATTTATATCCACAAACACACCACCTCCCCTGACGCAAACCCCCCCCCCCCCCCCCCCCCCCCCCCCCCCCCCCCCCCCCCCCCCCCCCCCCCCCCCCCCCCCCCCCCCCCCCCCCCCCCCACCCCCCCCCCCCCCTTTCCCCTCCCCCATAATCCCCCCGGCCGCCTGTCATTTCCGCCCCCCAAAAAACCATGGACAAGAAAAAGGGTAAGCATTTTTTTATTCTTTTTTCGTTTTTTGTTTTTTGTTTCTGTCCCACATGTTAAATGTGATTTTTTTTTTCGGCCCGAAGAAGACCCAAAAATGGGTTTAAAAGCTGCCCCGGGCTTGGTTTTTGTGCTTTTTTTGGGGTCAATTTTCATTGGGGGTTTAAATTTTAAACAAACTCTTTTTCCTAATCTATCTCTCCGTGGTCCCTTTCACCCAATGACACCGTTTGTTTCTGTTAAAGAGTGAAAATCACAATTATTTGGGGGCCCCCCGCTACATGCAAGCCCCATGAATATTCTTCCCCTTTTTGTAGTGGCGGGGGGAAAAGATTTAAAATCACTAACTACATTTTGATGGAGGGGGGGTTTTTCCCCCCTCCCCCCCCCCACCCAAAAACCCCCCAAAATTTTGGGTTTTTGGGTTAAACCTTACTTAAAAAAATTCTTTCCCCCCCCAAACCTGGGGGTTAAAATTTTTTCCCCAAATTTAAAATAAGTTTTTTAAAAAATACAATTCCCCTAAAACCATTTTCAACCCAAAAAATTCATAATTGTACCCCTCCACAAGAAAATTTTCCCCCAAATTTACAAGGGAAAACAAATTAGGGGAAATTAAACCCCAAATTTTCCCCTACCTTTTTTTAAAAAAATTTCCCCTTTTTTTTATCCCTTTTTCAACAATTTTCAAAAATTTATGGAAAAAATTGGGAATTAAAAATTTTTAAAGGGAAAAAGGGGTTTTTAATTTAAAGTTTAACATTTTTTCCTTGTTTTTTCCCCAACAATAATTTTTTAAACCCCCTTGGGAAAAAAAAAATATTTTAAAGTTGGAAAAAGCTAATTAAAACAAAAGGGTTTTAAAAAAAATAAACATGTTTTAACTTAAAATTTTTTCCCCCCTAATAATTTTAAAGCGTAAAATAAAAACAATATTTTTTCCCCGTTTGAAAAAAAGAAAAATTAAATGAAAAAACAATAGTTTTTTTTTTCACGCCAATCAAAAAGGAAATTTTCTAAAAATTATTTTGCTCAGAAACATTACAAAATTAAAAACCCCCTTTAAAAGGAAAGGGGGCCCAAAAAAAACAGGTTGTTTTTTTCATTTTTTCCCCGAATAAACAAAAAATAAATAAATTTGCCCCATGAAATTTTTTTTTGGCCCGGGTTAAAAAAATGGAATTTCTCGCCCAAAAAAAAGCCCCCTAAAATCTCTTTTTTTTTTTACATTGCAAAAAAATTCATTTTCCCGGGTCAAATTTTAAGCAACCTTATAAAAAAAGGGGCCCCCAAAAAAACGGAATATCTTTCCCTTGGGAATTTTCCCGTGTCCTTTTAAATTTTAAATGGCCTTAAAATTTCCAAAGAAAAAAATTTTTTTCCGGGCCCTCCGGTTTCCTTTTTAAAATGGAATTTTCCCCAATGCCCAAAAGGGGGGTAAAAAAACAAAATTTTGGGTTTAGGGGGTTTTTTCATTCCCCCCCCCCCCCCCCCCAAAAATTTTTTTCTTGGCCTTTTTGGGCCCGTCTGGGGGAACCGGGGGAAATTTCTTTTAAATTAAGAAACCTTTGGCGGGCTTTTCCAGGGGTTTTTAAATAAAATCTTTTCCAATTTTTTTCTTTCTGGAACTTTTTTCCCCGGGTTAAATTTCCAAAAAAAAGGGATTTAAAAAAGGGACTTTTATTTTCCTCCAGACCCCCACCTTTGGAAGGGGGTGGAAAAAAAAGTCTTTAGAAGGGGGGGTTAACCCCCAAAAAAGGAAAAAAATGATTTAAATTTTTGGGGAAAACCTCCAAAATTTCTGGCAAAGAACCAAAATTTTTTTTCCGTCCCCCTTTGTCCCGGTTAAAAACCCCAAAAGGGGTAAGGGCCGCAAAATTGGGGGGGAAAAATTTTGGTTCCCTTTTCGTAAACAAAAATTCCCGAGAGTGACCACGGTTTTCTTTTTTTGGGTTTTGGTGGATAAAATTACTTTTTAATTTCTTTCCTTTTTGGGCCCCCCCCCCGTATTTGTGCCCCAAAAAACTTGGGGGGTTGGAAAAGGCAGAATTTTGGGATTTTCTTGCCCCCTTTTTTTAAAGGGGGGGAAAAACTTTGATTTGGGAAAACAGTGTTTAAGTTTTGGGAAAAGGGCACTTCCTGGCTTTGCAACCCCAAACCCCAAACTGTTTCGTCCCAAAAAAAAAGACCAAAACCCCATTCATGGGTTTTTACCCTTTTGGATAAAAGAGGGGGTTTTTTCCCCCAAACATTTTGGGAATTTAAAAACCCCAAAGGTGTTTTAAAATTTTCCCTTTTCCTTTTAGGTTACCCTTGGGAAAAACTCCCGTAAAAAAAAATTTGTCAGTTTCTTTCACATAAATTTCCTTCCCGGGGGCCTTTCAAAAAAGGGGCCTTGCATTTCTTTAAAGGGGCCATGAAAACCCCGTGGTTTCCTTTTAAATTTTTGAATTAAGCAGAAACCCCACCACCAAAAGGTTTTCCCCCATTCAACGGTTTTTAGTTTATTTTGGGGGGTAAAGGTTTATAAATTTAAATAAGGAATTCCTTTGGTTTTCGCTCAAAACCTTCTTTTTTTTCAAAAAGGGAGGAAAATGGTTCCCTTAAAAAATGGTTATTTATTAGGGAAAAAGTTTTTTGGGGGTTAATTCCGTCACGTCCTTTTGGGGGGAACCGGTCCCAAACCCCTTTAAGTCCAAAAAGTCTTTTGAGCTTGGTTTTTTTCGGTTTTGAAGCAAACAAACCCTTAAAAAACCCTTTTTCCTGGTTGCAAACCTTTTATAGGACCAAGTTAGGGAAGGGGGACAAACCCAAAGTTGGGGGGGAAATGGAAAAGTTTAAAATCCTTTCTTTCTTATGGTCCAAATTTGCCCGTTTCCCTGGAAGTTTCCTCTTGGAAAAAAACCCCCTTGGGAAAAAAACCGCAAGTTGTACAGTTTTACATTAAAATGTCCCTTTAATTTCTTGGTGAAACCTTTTGGTACCTTCGCTTTTCCAACCAAAAATTTAAGAATACCTTTCCGGGAAGGGGATTTTAAAAGGGGGAAAGGTTTTCGACCCCTGGGGGAAAAGGACCTTTAATCCAAAGGTTTTTCACATGGGACCCGGGGAACCCCCAAATGAGGAATTTTTTTTTTTGGCAAAAATTTTCCATCGGCCTATTTTGTAATTTTTGGAACCCCCACCCCCCCCCCCCCCCCCCCCCCCCCCCCCCTTTAAAAAAACCGTTTTTAAACTTTTGGTTAAACGAAGCGGTAAGGCCGTTTTTGTTATTTTTCTTCAGTGATAAAAAACCCCTTTTTTGGTTTTCCGAAAAAAGGTCAATGGGGAGAAATTTAAACGTTTTCGGGTTTTTTGGGGATTTCCCTGTTTTGCCGGAAAAGCCAAAACGGGTTGCCCCCCATTTTTTAATTTATTTTGGGGGTTCCCGGGTTCAACCTTTTAAAAGGGCTTTTCGCTTTTTAAATTAAACCCCCCCATTGATTGGGTTTATATGGTTGAAAGGAAGAGTTTGAACCCAAAAGGCCCCGAAAATTTCCCTCCAATGAGGGGTGGGAAAAAAGGGGTTAAATCCGGGGGTGGTTTTCGGGAAAGCCCACCGGAAAAAAAGAATTAACTTGTCCCAAAAACCTTTTCAATTTTTCCGTTTGGGAAAGGTTCGGATAAAGTTTCCCTTTTCCCCCAAAGGGTTAAGTTCTACCAAAAAGGAAAAACCCCTGGGTTAAGGCCCAACAAGATCAACCATTGAAATTTGGGCCAAAAAGGCTTTTTCAAATCAATGGGACGGGGATTTTGGGGTTTTTTTGGGGTTTAAAGGGCAATTTTTTTTTCCTTTGGTTTGGGACAAAAGGAAAAAAAATCCCCAAGGCACTCTTTTTGTTCTTTGTTTTTCCCCCAATGGCCCAAAAGGCACCTGGCCCTTGTTACGCCTCCAAGTTTTTCCTTTAAGAAAAACTTGGGGGGTATGTTCCCGCCCGGCAAATCCCCAAACCCCGGGGGAAAAATTTTCCGTTCCAGGAGGTACCTTGGGCTCGGGAATTTCCTTTTGACCCCTCCCGGTTTTGGGGCAAATGATTGGCTCAAAAAGGGCCTTTTTTCCCCGCCCCCCTTTTATCTGGGGGGTTAAAAACTGGGGGTTTAACCATTTTTAACTTTTAACGCCCTTTTAAAGCTTTCCTTGGAAATCTTTTGCTCCTCTGGGTTTTCCAAGAAAAAAGGAAAAATTTCCCCCAGGGACAATTTTTTTTTTAAAACACCTGGAAAAAAATTTTTCCAAAACCAAATTTGAAAAACGGGAAAAAATTTCCTTTTCCCGGGCTTAAAGGGAAAAAAGGGGTTGCGGGATCGGACCGAAATTTTTGGGGAAAATTTTTTCTTTCCATCCAAAGTTAAAAATTTTTGGGCCCCGTGTTGGGTACTGGGTTTTGAGCCAAAAATGAAATTTTCCCTTTCAAACCCCCAACCCGTTTCTGCATTCCGGGAAAAGGGAAAAATCCCTTGGGGGTCCGTTTTTTCCTGAAAACCCTTTTTGGGAAAAAAGGTTTTTACAAACCGTTTGGGGAAAGGGTTTTTAATTTTGGGGGTTTTGAAAGCCTGAATTTTTTTCAAAGGCTTCCCTCCAAAAAAAAACTCCCAATTTTGACGGTTTTTTTTCTTGGTTCCCCCGTTTGGGGGCACCTTTTTTCCCCTTTAGTTTCAAAAACCTTTTTCCCTTTGGGAGGAAACCCCTTTTTTCCTTTCAACCTTTTCCCCGCCTTTTCCTTTTTGTAGTCCTTTTTTTTCAAACTCTGGGTTTTTTTAACCCTTTTTCCTTTTGGATTTTCCTTTTCCCTTTTTTCTTTTTTTAGGGGCCGTTTTTTGCTCATTCTAAATTTTTCTTGGGGTTGCAAATTAAAGGTTGTTTTTTTAAGTTTTTCTCATCAAAAAACCCAAACCCTTCTCCTTTTGGGTTTGAACCTTAAAAATAAAAAAAAATTTTTTAATCCTTTAAATGAAACCCGGGGGGCAACAAATTTTAAAAAACCACCCAAAACAATTTTTTTTAATAAAGGGTTTAAAGGGAAAATTTAAAAAATAAGGGGCGGAAATTTTTTTTTGATTGGGGTTTTAATTTTTTTTCCAACCAAAAACGTTTTAAGTTTTTAGTTTTTTTTATTTTTTTTTTCCAAAATTTTTTAAAGGAATTTTTTTTAAATTATTTTTTCCCGTTTTTTTTGGTTTGTAAAACAAAAAAAAAACCCCCCGCTTTTTATTTTTAAAAACCAAAAAAGGGAAAAAATGAACACAAAAAAATGGTAAAAAATTTAACCCCGGGTTTTGTTTAAAAAATTTTGTTAATTTTTCGGAAAAAAACCCAAAAGGGGTTCCTTTTTAAAATTTTTTAGGAAAATTTTTTTTAAAAAAGAGTTTTAATTTCTAATCTGTTTTTTTTCCTAAGAAAGGGAAAAAAAAAAACCCCAAAATTTTCTGGAAATAAATTTTTTTATAAAGTTTTTGTTTTTAAAAGTTTTTGTTGTCAGTGGGGTTTTTTAATTTCAAAGGAATTTACAAAACAGTGTTTTCGCCCCCCTTTCGATAAATGAAAATGAAATATAAAAATTTAAAGGGGGCAAATGGAAACAAAACCCAATTTCAAAAAAAGGGGAAGAAACACAAAAAATAGCGGAAAACCTTTTCCTAAAAAGATGAAAATGTTGAAAAGGGAAAACTAGATGGAGCTTATTGAAGAGAAGGGTTAGAGGTTTTGAAAAAAAGGGGTAAAAGGGAAAATGAAGGATACACGGTCAGAACAGTAAAAAGAAAAAAAGAACCGCAAAAGAATCCTCAGGGCAGCACCCCAGTGGGTTTTCTGTTTTCCTGTGAAAATTTTAAACGGGAAAAAACAAATCATGGACAAATTTTCCAAAAAACCCACAGCAAAAGATACAAAAAATAAACAATTTAAACAAAAAATGCAATTCACCCAAAACGCAAATTTCACAACACCAAAAAAAAAAACCAAAAAAAAAAAAAATAGAAGAATTTGTTAGGAGGAAATTTTCCCGGGACTTATCAACCCCCTGTCCCGTTGAAGGAGACAAGGTCGGTTCAACTCTGGGGAAAAGGGGGGCCTTTTTTTTTTTAAAAAAAAGAAAAAGATAGGACAGAAAAAGAAAAAAACAAAACAAATAAACCTAATAAAGGGGGTTTCCCGGGTGCCCCACTCTTGAAACTAACCCCCCAATGTAGCGGGGAAGCGGGTTGGGGGCCCCACCCAACGGGGGAAAAGGACAAAATAGGGGGAAACCGGTTTTCTCCCACTCTTGGGCCCAGTGCTCAAGGTGCGGAAAAACGGGGGGGCTCACCCTGGGGGAAAAAAAATTAGGAAACCCCCCCCAAAAACCCCTAGCAAAAAATCGAGTCAGAAGTAAGAGAGAAAGGGCCCCACTCGCCTGAAAATAAAAATCAGTCCCAAAAACAAACCCCCCCAAAAAAAACCCAAATGGGAAATTCCCAATAAAAAAATTAAACTTTCTTTTTTTCCCCTTTCCCCCCAAAACCCCCCAAAGTACAAATCAAAATCTTTTTTTTTAAAAAAAAATATTTCTTTTTCCTTTTTTTTTTCAAAAACCCCCAGGACCAAACAGAAATCCTTCCCCTGAGGGTACAAATCAAAATTTCCCTTTTAAAAGGCCTGAGGGCACCCAAAAAGAAAACTTTCCTTTTTCCCCTTTTTTTTTCCCCCGGGGAAACAAAACGGGAATCACGTCGGGGTCACCACTGTCACACTGTCACTTTTGCCCCACACGATTAAAGACCCGATTTCCCTTTCGCCCCGCAATCCCCCCAGTCAACCAAAAAAGGGGCACTACTGATTTTTTTTTCTTTCCCCCTTTTCCCCTTTAGGGAAAAAAACTTTTACTTTAAAAACCCCAAACAAAAAAATTTTTTAAAAAAAATCGGAAATGAAATTGGGGGTAGGGAACCCGTAAACGATAAACAGTTAAAAAGTGGGGTATGTTTTTTTTCCCCTAAGGAAAAACCCAAAACGAAGTGACTATTTTTTAGATTGTTCGTTAAAGTAATTTTTTCCGTTTTATTTCAAGTTTAAAAGCTGTGCCATTTTGAAAAAAAAGTTTTCTCGGGGTTAGGTTTCCTTATGGGAAAAAAACATCCCCATTGTTTACCAAATTTTTAAAAAATTTTTTATAAAGGGATTTTCCTTTTAAACCCCTTTTCCCCTTTCCCTCAATACAGTTTCTGTAAAGTCTGGCCTTCAAAATTTAAAACTGGCCCCCCGTCCCGACCAAAGGGGTAAAAAATAAATTCTTTCATTATTTGGGTTTCATGCCTGGGACAGATTTTTAAAAACTCGCTCCCATTTTTTTTTTTTTTCTGGTAAAGATTCCCCGTCTCCTCGAATCGTAACGCCCCCCTTTTTAAAATTTCCCCCTCACTGGAGATATGAGTTCCCACTCTCTCCTTGATTCTCTGTACTGGAGAGATGATGAGTTCCAATCCTCTCCCCGGGTTTTTTTTGCTGGGGTGAACTTCCCGGGTTTTTTCCCCCCCCTTTGGGCCCCCCCTTTTAAAACCCCCCACGGGGTGAAGGGGGTTTAAGGGCTGGTAATGGCCCGGGCAGCAGTAAAGGAAACCCGCGTCCTGACAGGTTCGAAAATCTTGGCCATTGGTTGGGCCCAAACTGTTTTTTTCCTCCCCTCCTTGTGAGTGATATCAGTGTTCAAAAAACCCTACCAGCAAAAATTTCCCGGCCCCTTTTTAAACTTCTCTCAGTGGTCATTTACCCAATGACCACGGTTTTTTTTCTATTAAAGAGTGAAATCACCCAAAAATTTGGGGGGCGCCCCCTCAAAAGTCAAGCCACATGAAAATTTTTTCCCTTTTGTAGGGCATGGGAAAAAGTTATTACTAAAAAACATTTGATGGAGCGTCCCCCGCCTTGATGGAGGTAGTCCCCCCGAACCCTAAAAAAAAGTACCCTTCCAAAGGGCCTTTTTTCAATTCGGTTTCTTCCAAAAGGGTTCCCCAACGATTGGCCCCAATTGGGAAATGGGCATTGCAATGGGGGTGTGCAATTTCCCCCAAACTGTTTGTGTTGGCAATGGAAGTCATCTTTAAAGAGAACCAAAACAAAGCAAAAAAACAAAACCCTTGGGGTGGTAAAAAAAAACCCCCTTTAAGGCCCTTTTGGTGCATTCCCGTTTTTTCATCCCGAGAAGATGAGGGCACGTCAGTGCGGAGAGGGTGAAAAGACCTAGTTGCCCCTCCAGAAAGAAGTTAAGCCAAAAAAGTCACGGAATCTCTCCCTAAGGAAAGAAAAGGTGGCCGGATCTGTGGTCTTCGCGGGTTTCCAACCCCGGGCCATTCCAACAGTCCCCGAAAGGGCCCCCCCAAGAAAACCTTGGAAGATGGTTAAGATGATACCCGAAAGCCCCCCCAAGGGGCAAAAAGAAACCAAACAGATGTCGGAAAAAGGGCCCGGGGGGCCATTGACCAGGGGTGGGCTCCCTGGCAAAAAACAAGGCTGGGGTTGGTTTTGTGATACCAAAATCCATGGCCCGATGATTACAAACTGCCCCCAGCCAAGTGGGGCAATTTCCCCCCCAAAACCCCGTTTTCCCAAAGGGAAAAGGCTTGGGGTCCCCCCCTTGGGCTCAGGGCATAGGTTTTCACCCGTCGCCAAACCCAAAACTGAACTCCACTGAATTTCCCTTGGGGAATACAAAGCGGGGAAAATCAGGGCTTCAAAGCGTGGGGAATCGGAGACAAAGGGGGTAGAAGCCCAAACAAGCCCCCGGGTGAAGACAGGCAGAAAATGGAAAGAAAAAAAGGGATAGATTTTGCAAAAAAAAGTTTTAAGAACAGGAAATTTAAAGGGACACAAAAGACCCAAAAGAAAAGGGCTGGGGTGACCAAAATGAAAGTGGTTTAAAGGCCAAAGGGGAAAACCAAAAAGGACATGATGATTGGAGATGAGGGAAAAAAGGAAGGGCCAAAAAAAAAACTCCCCAAAAAAAAGTCCAGCAGAGGCCCAAAAAGGGCAAGGACAACGGGGGGTTTTTACTCCCAAAAAAATCACACTTTGAATGGCATTTGGCACATGGCCCCCTAGGATCCGCTTCATTCCAGATCTGGGTTTTTGACCTTTTTCCCCCAAAAAGCAAAAAATGGGTGAATTTGGGGGAAAACAGGCCCATCCTGCATGCCCCCTCTGCCCTGAAAAAAAAAAAAAAAGGGGAAACAAAAGTTCCCAAGCTCTGTAAAAATTTGCCCCGCTCAAGGAAAGGTTTCCACGGAGGACAACCCGTGCTCAAAGAGATTTGCAAGGAATTGGGGTTGTTTCCAACACCACAAAAAGGAAAATCAGGACTCCAAAAGCC
>CM031618.1:48336812-48341812 GCA_018398815.1 Conus ventricosus | reverse complement strand
CCATACAAATATCAGGTGCCCCAGTGGCTCAGTGGTTAGAGTGCGAGTCATTAAGTGGAAAATGAGCATGTCCAGAGGATCATGGGGTTCGAATCCCAGCCATGGCTTGTCCCAAGATGGGGGGGAAAAGGGGCAGCAGAGGGACATCCGGAGTCATGAACCTGGTGTGGCCCAACCCCCTTAGAGTGTCAGGAGATACGGCCGAAACACTTGCTTGAAGGGGGCTTCTCTTCTGAGGACTCTCTGCTGCCACGCTCTCCACGAGTTTTTTTTTTTTTACTGTATGGGCAGCCAGGCAGGCCCACTACGTCGGAAGAGGAAAGACTAGACATAGTCCGATCCAATTCACCTCCCTCTATTCTTGATGAGATTTCATGTCACTATTCATAAGTCGTTACAACCAATAATAAGGTTCTCTAAATTTTTGCAAGCTACGTTATGGGAGATAAGAGATCCGAAACCAGTAGCTTACTTATGCCTCTTGATACCTTGAGGAACATAGGGCCGCGACGATACTACTCTTACGCACGCGATTCCGGCAGGTCCTCCTTAGCTCAGCCCACGTCATTCTGGCGGCCTTCACCTCAGCGTCAACACTCCTGCGCCAAGTCTGTTTTGGTCGACCCACTTTCCGCTTTCCTTGTGGATTCCAAAACCAGAGCCTGCCTGGTTACGTTGGATACAGGCTTCCGTAGCGTGTGGCCAATCCATCCCCATTTGTTTTCTTTATCTCAGTTTCAATTGGGACTTGTCTCATCCTGTCCCACAGTTGTTCGTTGGAGATGACTTCCAGCCACCTGATGTTGAGGATGTTTCTGAGACATCTATTGATGAATGTCTGTAGCTTGTTGGTGTTGGTCTTGGTTACCCGCCATGTTTCTGAACCATATAGAAGAACAGACATCATGTTTGTGTTGAAAATCCGATCTTGTTGCAGAGTGAGAGGGCTGTTGATCCCCAGATCTGGCACAGGGTGTTGAAGGCATGTCTTGCTTTGTTGATTCGGCATTTGATGTCTTCGTCTGTCCCCCATCTTTACTGACTACACTGCCCAGTTAAACAAACTTGTCAACTTCCCTGATTCTTCTTGGTGAAGTCGCACTGGATCTTGGTGTTTGTTGTTCACCCTCATGACCTCTGTCTTCCCAATGTTGATTTGGAGCCCAGTCTTCTCAGCTTTCTTCTGCAACACGACATAGCTTCTCTTGTGCATCTTGCTGCTTGTGGGAGAGGAGGCTGATATCATCCGTGAAGTCCAGGTCCTCCAGCTGCTTCGTGAAGGTCCACTGGATACCTGTCCTCCGGCCTGCTGTAGACTGTCTCATGACCCAGTCAGTCACCTCAGGAAGATTGTCAGCGAAAGTAAACAACCCTGAGGACGCCGGTTTGTACAGAGAAGGGTTTCGTCAGCTTCCCATTGTGGATGACTTGGCAGGTGGCATCTTCGTATAATTGTTGGACGATTGTGACGAACTTTGGTTGAAAGCTATAGTGGTACATCAGTTTCCAGATGACGTCTCTGTTGACACTGTCAAAGGCCTTCTGAAAGTCGACAAAAACTGTGCACAGGGGGGTCTGCCACTCTAGGGACTGCTCGATGATGATCCGCAGTGTCAGAATATGGTCCGTACATGATCTATCTTGACGGAAGCCTGCCTGTTCTTCCCAAAGTGTCTGGTTAAGGGTGGTCGTCAATCTCTCGAGGATGATTCTTGTGAATGCTTTCCCCAGGAGGGACAGCAGCATGATTCCTCTCCAGTTGTTGCAGGATGACAGGTCCCTTTCTTCGGCAGCTTTACAAGGTGGCCTTTCTTCAGTCTTCTGGCACTCTCTCCTATTCCAGATCTTGTGTAGGAGTGGGTGTAGCATCTCAGTCGAAGTCTGGATGTCTGCCTTTAGTGCTTCGGGTGGTATGCCATCAGGACCTGCTGCCTTGCCTGACTTGAGGAACTTGATGGCTTTGGTGATCTCTGTCTGGGTTGGGGCGTTTGCTATTGATATCAAGGTAGTGGTGGGATGTCAGGCGGGGCTGGTGGTGCGAGCATTTCCTTGAAGTGCTCAGCCCATCTTGCTCCCTGGTTTTCTTTGCCCGAGATGGCATTTCCGTTCTTGTCCTTCTCGGGGCGACTGGATTTCCGGTCTTGCCAGAGAGTGTTCTGGCGATCTCGTATAGCTCTTCATGTTTCTTTGGCCCGCTGCAGTCTCTGCTTCTTCAGTCAGCTCCTCGATGAAGTTTCTCTTGTCTTTTCTTGCACTTCTTTTCACTTGTCAGTATATCTCGCAGGAGCGTGCTTGTAGTTTTTGCTTCTCTTTTTGATCTTGTGTCTGGTTGATCTTGTCTTTCAGATGTTTTCTGTCTGCGATCAGTGTCCATGTCTCTGTTGTTAACCATTCTTTATGTTTCCTTGTCTTCTTCCCTAGGAGTGTTTTGCATGTTGTCTTCCAGACCTCTCGCAGACTGTGCCATAGCTCTTCAACTGTTTCCTCTGGCAGTAGGGAAAGCGCACTGAACTTGTTCCTAAGCTCTACCTGAATTCTTCTGCTTTTTCTTTCTCTTTTAGGCTGTGTACATTAAACTTGTACGATGGGCTTCCTACCTGGTCAGTGTAGGCTTTCAGTTTGGTCTTGAGTACTGCCACAACCAGATGGTGATCCGATGCTGCGTCCGCTCGGCGCCTCGCCCTGACGTCATGCAGGCTCCGCCTCCACTTTCTGCCGATGGTAATGTGGTCAATCTGGTTCTCGGTCTTGCCGTCTGGGGAAATCCATGTGGTCTTGTGGATGGTCTTATGGGGAAATAGAGTGCCTCCAATCACCAGGTCATTGAAGGTACATAACTCCGTGAAGAGGTCTCCAATTTCATTCTTCTCTCCAACACCGTGTCTACCCATGATGAATTCTCTGTCTGTGTTGTCTGATCCGACTTTTGCATTCAGGTCTCCCATGAGGATCTTCAAGTCTCCCCTTGGTGTTTTGTCCAGGGTTGCTTGGATTTGCTCATAGAATTCTTCTTTGACCTCTATATTTGCTGTGTTTGTAGGAGCGTAGCACTGTAGGATTGTGACTTTCCTGCCCTTTGAGTTGAATCTTGCAGTGAGGATCCTTGGTGACATTGATTCCCAGGACAGCAGTGCTCGCGTTGACTCGGGTGTCAACATCAGCGCTACTCAGTGCATGTGTGGCTGGCCCTCTTCCTGTCCAGAGTAGATGATGGTGTCTCCGCTTGTAAGTCTTGACTGTCCTGTTCCTGTTCATCTTGTCTTGCACAGGCCAAGTATCTTCAGATTGTATCTATGCATCTTTCTACTCACTTGAGCACTTTTTCCGGTCTCATACAGGGTTCTGATGTTCCAGGTCCCTATCCTGGTCTTGGCTTTGGTCGTCAGAAGATTAGTCGGCGCACTTGCTTCCCAAAGGCTTTCACCAGCTCGCGTCATGGGCTCTACCAGAGAGGACTCTTCCTCAACCATGTTGTTTTCAGATATTGTCGTTGCAGTTTCTTCAACAGGTTAGTTTTACAGGATCGGGTTGTTAGCCCAATTCAAACCCCCAGCCTGGACGGCCAGTGAGTGCTATTCGTCTGGTCTCTATCCTTTGACCTGTCTGGCTTGGGTGGCCCTACCAGGAGACGGATCTCCCACCAGCATAGCTCTCTGGGTCATAAAGACACGCAAGCCCCAAAACCAGTAAACTGTGAGTTTAAGTCGGTAAAAAAACTCAGCGTCCCAGTGAGGTTGTGAGAGAATTGTCTCCCCGCATGAACAGAGCCTCTGGAGACCTGGTCTGGAGGCAGACCAGAGAGAAGATGTTGCTTATAATGAAAGGATGCCAAGTCTCACAGCTGAACAACAGTTAATCGCAGAAGCAGCACAGGGAAAGAGTGCACCAAGAGCCAGAAATGAATTTCCTAAATGTCCATGACCAGGCCATTAGTTGGACCGAACTGGATGAGTCTGGGATTGGTGCAAGCAGTATAAGTCATCCCTTCAGTACATAAAGCTGTTGACATGTTGGCTGAAAATGTAGTTCTTGCACCACAATCGGCTGAAAACTTAGTTCTTACATCACTCCTCACAGTCGTTAGAGAACAAACCAGGAGAGCTCAACGGCAACTAGGCATCTAGCCAGGGAAAGGAAACACGGGTCCAAGGCAACACTAGGAGATATCTTTGGACAGACACTGGAGAAGCACGGTTCAGCTGAAGCAAAGACCTTGATTTCAGTGTAACAGGCCAAGTCTCTAAGCAAGAGTTTGTCAGGAAAAATAGATTCGTATGAAGCGAAGAGTTGCGTTACATGAGCAGTTACTCAAGTCTCACCGAATAGGGTAATGCACAATGGCGGCTATCAACATTACGGGTTAGAAGGTTCGGGTGTTAGTCGACAGAGGTTCACAGGTGAATCTGATATCCGGAAAAAAGAAAGAACTTTTATAAAGTTATATGACACAGAGGTCGCTTTGCATTTTACAACAAGGTTCTTGACACAGAGGTCGCTTTGCACTTTACAACAAGGTTTTTGACACAGAGGTCGCTTTGCATTTTACATCAGGGTATTACAAGAATGTGCCAGCAGATGGCCTACTGATTCCTGACCTGAGCAATTATGTCCCTTGACGTCTTAATGAAATGCCCAGTGCGTGCCTGCACCCTACGTGAACACAGCGCAGGCTTCCAAGAGTGGTACGGAATTGCTCCCAGCTGGTTTGTTCGGCAGTTGAGGACAGTACTTCTCTGGGTCCCACCCACACCTTCGGTGTATGTTTTCTTTTTCTTTTGAAGCTGTCATGTTGTTTGAGGTAAATGCTGCTACGGTAAAGGAATTCTAGTAAAGAAATAATCTAGTGCCACGCCAAACGTTATTTTGGGGATGAACGTCTTGAGAAAAGTGGGTCCTAAGATAAACTCCTTATTATTGCCTAAGCAGCGTTTTGCCAAAGTGGCTGATGAAATTCCTGTTTCTATCTCGCCAAAAGCACCTGCTCGTATACGCATTACTGC
>CM031618.1:48324312-48331812 GCA_018398815.1 Conus ventricosus | reverse complement strand
TCTTCTGTGGGACCGTTATTCCTGTGCATGAGGGAAAATAAATGTCACTCAAAACAACATGTACGTGACTGTTCCCGCTGAGTTTCCACAGCTTCAGCAGCTGAAGAAAAATACAAAATCAAGCGATGACATGCTTTTATGCGTTGTTATGATGAGTAATCATCCTTTTTAATGTTCAACTACCTCATTTATGCATGAGCTGCATTGTCTCCAGTAAATCGACCTGTAACCACCTGTTTTCCCGAAGATAAGAAAAAAAGTAGGCCTGTTGTTCATGAAGCCCTACCGTATTACAATTCCAATAAAATAACCCACAAATGTCCTTAAATGACAGTTAACTGAAACCCCTAGTTAGGTAAATAATGGGTTTTCAACTGAGACATTACTGAGGACCACAACAGGATAGTTAACCTGAAAAATGTGTGTGGTTCACCACCAGCAACATGTACGTTACTACCATTTTTCTCAGCAGGAAAATGACCAGTATCAAAGCTCTTCAGCTGTGCTGTGCACAAGAGAAAACCAAAGTAGGAAAAGATATTGACATTGCCACAGATTGGTTTCAGCCTTTGCCATACAATAAAATGCTGGTGCCCCAACATAGGCGTTACCAACATGTACGTGATGCGCATTTTACAAAACTAACCGAGACGTCACCCGAAAACACTTGCTGCAGGCTCAGGTGACTGTCTCAAGCCCCACCATTTTGCAGAGAGAGCATCTGTTCCAGGAAGTAGGATTATTGGCTTTTATTCCTTCTCATGGTTACTTCAAAGGGGATGACTACGTCTGAAAGTATCTCAATATAGGGCCTACTTAGAATTATTGCTTTAGGCCTGACCGTCTTTATCAGTGTAAGTGACGTCAAAGAGTATGTCAGATCTAACAAACCTTTTGTTTTCACTTTTCCTTGGCTGCGACAGATCTAAAAAGGCACAACATTTACGTTACTGAAAGTAACTTGCATGTCTGAAGCTGGATGTCTTCAGTATTTTTTCACAGTGCTTTCCGAATGTCTCTTTATTCAGTCTTAACCTCAGATATTTTTGCAACCCATGGGAATGCAGTTGGCGAACCTTGAGGGCACCAGTTTTTTTCTATGGTAATGGTCAGTTTATCTGAATAGCCTCCTATAGGAGGGAAATCTAAAAATAAAAATTTACATCTTGCTGAGGTCCCATGTGCATTCTTATTGAGAATGGGCGAAATAGCATATGTATGTCTACGACTGTGAGTGCATTATGTTTCCACATGCCAATGTCTCCTTTGGCGTGTTAGTGACACAAAAAAATCAAACAATCCATATAAGTTTCACAAAGACTTAGTGAATTTCAGGCAAGAAAGTATACTTGTTTGCTGTGTGTGTCTCGCTTTTCTCAACTTTGGATTCATGGAATTCGACCGAGTTGACGCGTATGAATGCATAAGACTGCCATCTCTCATGTTTCATATGTCAGTAGTTGGATGGTGGTTTCTTCTGTTACTTTATCCGTTTAAGAATAAAACTTTCAACCAGTAGAATACAATACTCAAAATGGTCAATTTGAAATAATCAGTGTTTCCAAAAATTAGAAGTGATGCACTTAATGAACAATTTTCGATGTCTTGCTGGTGTTGTGTCATAGAGATCTGGAAATGTTGCCAAAGGGTGATTAAAAGCACACATCTCTAAATGTATGTCACTGCTGCCTTTCTTCTGACAACAGAAACTGCATCTTCTGTTTGTCCTGACCTCCCAGGAAAGCCAGCACCAAGTTTGAAACCAAGATTTTTTGCACTAGTCTGATATCAAAACATTTAAATTCCTTTTTGTATCTTGTATTTTGTATCTTGAACATATCTGCTGGTTAATTTCAGTATGAACTGTTTGTTCCATTTTTGATGGTATTTTTGGCTTAATTTTGTCGTTTATGAAATATGCCATAATTTAGTTGTATCTTGCGTGTGCGCACGCGCGCTCGCACGCGCGCGCGCGTGTGTGTATGTGTGTGTCCTTCATTTAACGTCTATCCACTATTCGTGATATTAGACACCAAAAAAAAAAAAAGAAAGCAGAAGTGAATGTGTACGGAAGTAATTGCGAGCGTGCACATAATGTGTGTATGTGTACATGTATGGGTGCGCGTGCACGCGAGTGTGTGTATGTGTGTGGTGTGTGTGTGTGTGTTGTGTGTGTGTGTGTGTGTGTGTGTGTGTGTGTGTGTGTGTGTGTGTGTGTGTGTGTGTGTGTGGTGTGTGTGTGTGTGGTGTTGTGTGAGTGAGAGAGTTATGGATGTGTAAGTGTGTGAATATCTTTACACAAGTCATAAGAGAAGATTACATGAAACAAAATACTTATAACCAACCAACTAACTAATCAATTAAAGTCAAAACGGATGACGGTAATAAAGGAAAAAGAAAAACAAACAAACAAAACAAAACAACAAAGCTTTGCTCCCCCCCCCCCCACCCCCGACCATTTTTATCCACCCACCCCCCTCCTTTCTTATCCCCCGCAAATAAAGTTAATAAAGAATATTATAAGTATTTTCCAATAGGGTGCGTTCTAAGTGTACAAAGAATTCGTACGTTAAAGCTGGTGACTGAAAAATGGCCTGCACAGTATTTTGCTTCAATACTGGAATGATTTTTTTCATATCATTGCATGAAACAATATGAACTGGAGTAATCTTGTTTCCACATACGCAAACTACGTTTTTTACATATTTTGTTTAAATGCATTAAGTTTTCCACCTGGCATTAATGAGAGTAATTTTCTATTAAGATTAAAAATTCTCTTTGATTCTTTTAATACAAACTGTTCTTTATAGAACGTGATCTACCATACTATATTTAAAAGCTTTCCAGATATGCGACTTAACCAAGTTACACTGTTCATGTACTGATAAGGGGAAATCAAACAGTTCTGAATCAAAACTATTTTTGGCTCCAGTTTACTGCCCAGTCTACGTTTTCATATAATAAAAAGAACAATGTGAAGGAATCCAACAAAAAGCTACATGGGTTCCTCTTGCAATTAACATGTGTATCTACAATTATATCTCTATGAACATTCAGGTCTTGTGTGCAGTTGAAAAACTTTTATGCCTGAAGAGCTGATTTAGAATCAACACAGAACAGAATTTGAAATATTGTTTTTGGAAAGTTTAAAAGTAATTTAAAGCCAGGAGTATCGCTGTTAATTCTGCTGTAAATATCGATTTGTTAATTCCGATATAAAATGATTTCTCTACACTTAAGTCTGTATTAAAAATGCACAACCTGCTTGTTTATCAATGCACGAACCGTCTGTGTATATTTTCAAATAGTTTGAATAGTTCTTTTCAACATGGCATTTGATAAAGCTTGCTAACATGTTATGTTTCATCTTTTTTCATATTGGTATGTTCAATATCAAAATGTGCTTTATTAAGCTCCCATGGTGGTATAGGAGAAAGTAACGGTCTAATGGATAGAGCATCGTTATCGATTGAAACTCCGGAATCAGTAATGCTTTTTGACGTGTACGTTGCCAGTGTTTTTTGAGAAGCTATAGATTTGGCTCTTTTAGGAAAATCAATATCTGACCTCATTTTTATTTCAGATCAAATGATCAAATGTGCGTTTTATTAGTTGTACTCTTGATAACAAATTTAGAACACGCTAACTCTCTGTATTCATCTAAGGGAAGCATCTGCTCTTCATAATACGCACGAGAAGATGATGCATGCACCGGAAGGCCAAGTGCTAATTTCAATGCCTTGCATTCATACTTTCAAGCTTTTCAATAGGTATTTGGGAGCGCTAAAGATTACTTCTTGGGCATATGTTATTTTCGACCTCATAAAGATTTACATAGAGTTATCAATGTAGATGAATTCTGTCCCCATTTTTCTTTAGAATAATTTTAAGGAAATTTAATATTTTCCTCGCCTTTGTTAATAAGTATTCAATATGAGCGTTCCATGATAGTTTAGATGTAAAATGGACTCCTAGGAATTTAACTTCTGTCACATATTTAAGAGGTGTTTCGCCCAATGTAAAAACAGGCAGTTTTTCTGGATTATTACCTCTATTGAAAAGAATTATATTTTGTTTTTTCAATAGATAAGTTTTAATCCATTAAACTTCATTTATTCCGTCATCCTATTAGTTCATCTTGATAGATCTTTCTGATGACTACTGGTGGAATATGTTTTTCCTACTCTTGTTTGTATTACCCTATCTTCAGAAAGCACTTAACATAATTGTATACATTTCCTGATAGTCCAATATTTTTAAGTTTGTTTAACACTGTGAATGCCACACTTGATCGTAAGCCTTGTTATGTCAAAAAATGTAGCCAGACACATTTACGTCTTGCAAATTGTTTCTTATATTTGTGATAATTTCACTAATATTTCTGTAGTAGATCTCCCTTTACGAAAGCCAGCTTGATTAATAGGAATGATGTCATTTTTTTCACAGTAATGTGCTAGTCTATTCAAAACAATTCTTTCTGATAGTTTACAGACGTGTGATGTTAATGCTATAGGTCTGTAATTTTTAGGATCACTAGAAGACTTTCCTTGTTTAAAAACTGGGACAACAATTGTCTGTTTCCATATTTGGCATGTCGCTACTATTCTAGCAAGTACTTTGCAGAGCATGAAGAAAAACTACAAGATTTTCAGGTAAATTCTTTAGCATCTGATTAGATATTGCATCTAAACCAACTGATGACTTCCTTATTGGAATGGCTCTAATGGCTTCTTTTACTTCATGTACAGTTATAGGAGCATTAATGTTAATGCTATTATCTGGTGGTGGATCATCATTTGTTATATTACTTTCTTCTTTTTCTCTGTAAGTTCGTCAGTGTTTGTTAGACCCTCAGGACAGCTGACATCAGCGAATAAGTTTACAAAAACTTCTGCTTTCTCTTTAAGCAGTGGGTAATTGTTATCTATTTGTATGGATACTGTGTGATGTCAATCCATTTTTCATACGCATTCAGTTCTTTCCCATACTTTTCCCATATCCTTACAATGTTTTACTTCAGAGTTACAGAAATCATTCAATGTTTCAATTTTGCATATTCTATAGCATCATCACTTTCTTTACCCCGTCTTTTTCATTTTTTCATGATTACTTGCTGATCTTTTTTTTACAATAGATCTTAAATCATTCTTTTTTCTTGTTATTTGCGCGTTCACATTCCTTGTTCCACCACACATTTCCATTGTGTTTTTTAGATATTGTGTTTTTTATTTTGGGGAATCGATTATCTGCTGCTGTTAGGATAAATTTACAGAATTTATCATACTGATCGTCTATATTTTCTTCAGTAGAATAATCTAAATCTATGTTTTTAAGGTGTCTTTGAAGAGTGACCAATCTGCATACTTGTAATTATACTTTGGGATAACATCTACTGTGTTTTCTTCTTCTGCTATGTTATTTAAAGATATTATGACTTGAATATGATCTGATCCTAAAGAGTCATCTCCCGTTTCCCACACTGTGTTGACTACCAATGATGGAGATACAAAAGTTAAATCAATGGCTGAGGGATTATGGTTAGATATATCTGAGTACGAGTTATATTTCCATTATTCAGTATGTAAAGAATAGAATCCGCTATGTTATCTAACAACGGTTATTAGAAAATATAGAACAACTCTTATCCCAGAAAGGGCATGTGCATTAAAATAACCCACTTATCCGTTTGATCTTGGAACCCTTTCAACCATTCAGTGTTCTTATTATCAGGACCTTTTGGAAGATAAATTGAAGCAACATTAAGAATCAAGGATGAAGTGAACTTAACCATAGCTGCACAGCATGACACAGAGGAAATGTTATACACTGGTGGAGTTCTTTCACAGAAGTCCAGGTCTTCACGCACATAAATGGCTGTTTGCACTCTGTCTCCACATTGTTCGTAAACCGGAGGGTGGTAAAATCCAGGTAGATTTGGTAATTTATCACATCTCACATTTAAGGATTGTAGTAAATAAAACATGAAACTTATTGTTACTAGACATTGATTTAAGTACGCTAGATTTTTCGTTATAGAACACAATTCCATTGTAGAAATGTAATGTTTGGCTTTTTATGTGCTTTCATTTATATATCACAATAATTTACATCATTTAGACATATAACCATCTTAGATATGACTATAGATGAAAACAGAAAATCTTAATGATTGACTGTAAACAGCTGAGAGATCAAGTACGACCAGTTAAGTAGAACCAAGGACGTGGAAAAGGCGAGGAAGAAAACCTTGGCAACTGTAACGAAAGCTGCGGGTCTCCTCCGTGGCTTTTCCCAAAACATTCCATGCAGGTGTTTGCCCAGGTCCTCGCGATGGTGCTCGCTCCTCAGGTCGTGGGGTGAACGTCGTCAGCTGTCAGGACTCTTCTGTCTTCCATCCTCAACTCGTTAAAGGAGACGAAAGTAATGTCGTTTTCTGTCTGTAGTTTCTGTCTTGTCATTGCGTTGAACAGATCTTTCTTAATGTCTAGTGTTTTATTTTTGACAGGAGCCACTTGACGTACTACGATCTTGGCTTTGGGAAATTGACCTTTGGCCTCCTTGACGCATTTCTGCATTTCCATACTGCATGTCTCCGGATCTTTCCCCTTCAAATCGTTCACTCCTACATGCAGAACTACACATTCGGGTTCAGGATCAGAGATACTTTTGCCTCCTTCAGAGCGCGTGTGCAATGCTCAATCTGATACGTCTTTTCTCTTGCCACCTGCAGACCGTATGACAGGCCAAGTCTCTGGCATCAACCTTCTTCATGATACTGTCATGTATCAGAGACATGAGGCAAGTCGCCACCAGATGTGAAAACAGAATGGGATACATATTTCTTTGTTGTGCCAGAGTGTTTTCTTTGACGTTTTGTTTGTGTAGAGACTTGAAGTTTTCTATCTTTTGTTCCACAGATGTGTTACGTAATTTCGCAGAACCTTGTTTGACGTTGCTTTGACTCTTTACGTCACAATTCAGTTTTTGTTCTTTTTGGTTTTGTTTCATTTGGTTATTTTCTTTGTTTGGCCTAATGTACGGCTCGTACAATTCATCCACGCTCTTGTTTATGTTGGGAGAGATTTTGCCGGCAGCGATGTTGATGCAACTTTTGCAAAGAGCGGTGAGGCGTTGCGAATGATGTTTTCGGTCGATTCGTCTGACTGGCGACACTTCGCTTTTCGTTATCTTGAGGTTCGATTCAATTATTTTGGTCTGTTTTTGGTCTGTGTTGTGTGTGTGTGTGTGTGTGTGTGTGTGTGTGTGTGTGTGTGTGTGTGTGTGTGTGTGTGTGTGTGTGTGAACTCTCTAAAAGTATTGAGGTAAATTTTTCATTTGGTTATTTTCATCTTAACTTTTTAATGGTAGCTGCTTTACTTACTTAGATGGATCTTATGTCAATTGAAGAATTCTGCAAAAGCTTTATTAAAAATCACTCGTTTCTTGTTCAGGAAATGTTTTACAAAGTGTATAGTGTAGCTGAACGAAACCAACTTGCAT
>CM031618.1:48319861-48323312 GCA_018398815.1 Conus ventricosus | reverse complement strand
CCCCTTGTAGATGTGTCCCAAACCCCTCTCCCTGGAGTCTTAATTGCTGGGGCTGAACTACCTGTGTGTTTCCCACACCATGGCCATCTTTAACCACCTCACGGGGTGAAGGGTGAAGGGCTGGTAATGACTGGTCAGCAGTGAGGACCAGCGTCCTGACAGGTTCGAGTCTCTAGGCCATCTGCTGGGCTAAAACTGATTCTTTCCTCCCTCCTCCTAGTGAGTGCATACTCAGTGTTCAAAACACATGACCAGCACCTTACCAGCCCTTATTAAACTATCTCTCAGTGGTCACTTTCACCCAATGACCACGTTTGTTTCTATTAATGAGTGAACTCACAATTATTTGGGGACCCCCGCTACACTAGTCAAGCCACATGAATATTCTTCCGTTTTAGTAGTGGCATGGGAAAATGATTCATATCACTAACTACATGTGATGGAGCGTCACATGCCTTGATGTGAGGCTACGTCACATGACATAAAAAAAAGTACTTCAATGGCTTCTCAATGCGGTTCTCTACCAAGGATTACACAACAGATTGGACCAACTTGGAAGTGGGCATTGCAATGGGCTGTGCAATTTCCCCAATACTGTTTGTGTTGGCAATGGAAGTCATCTTGAAAGCAGCAACAAGCAACGCAAGACAAACAAACCTTGGCGATGGATACAAGATGCCCCCTCTCAAGGCCTTCATGGATGACACTACAGTGATTTCATCCAGAGAAGATGAGACACGTCATGTGCTGGAGAGGCTGAACGACATAGTTGCCTCATCCAGAATGAAGTTCAAGCCAAAGAAGTCACGGAATCTCTCACTAAGGAAAGAAAAGGTGGCCGGATCTGTGGTCTTCAGCGTTGCCAACCAGACCATTCAACCAGTCACAGAAGAGCCAGTCAAGAGCCTTGGAAGATGGTATGATGATACCCTGAAAGACACACAAAGAGCAAAAGAAACCAAACAGATGTCGGAAGAAGGCTTGGAGACCATTGACCAGTGTGGGCTCCCTGGCAAATACAAGGTCTGGTGTCTGCAGTTCTTGCTGATACCAAAGCTCCTATGGCCTCTGATGATATACAACATCTGCACCAGCCCAAATGGAGGCAATGGAAGCCAAAATCAAGTTCACAAGGAAATGGCTTGGTGTCCCACCCTGTCTCACTGACATAGCGTTGCACTGTCGCCAAGCAAAGCTGAAACTACCACTGAAATCCATCCTGGAGGAATACAAAGCAGGGAAGATCAGACTTCAAAGCATGCTGGAGGACTCAGGAGACAAGGTGGTAGAAGCAATCAAGCCCCAGCTGAAGACAGGCAGAAAATGGAAAGTTAAAGAGGCGATAGATTCTGCAAAAGAAAGTTTCAAGATCAGAGAAATAACAGGGCACACACAGACCAACAGACAAGGACTGGGGATGACCAAAACTGAATAGTGGTCAAAGGCCAAAGGAAAAGCCAAAAGAGACATGATGATTCAGGAGATGAGAAAAGAAGAAGACCAAAAAAGACTCCCCAAAAAACAGTCCAGCAGAGCCAACAAGGGCAATGGACAACGTGGGAGAATGTACTCCAAAAAAGTCACACTTTGAATGGCATTTGGCACATGGCCCCCTCAGGATCAGCTTCATTCTCAGATCTGTATATGACCTTCTGCCCTCAAATGCAAACATGGTGAAGTGGGGAAAAACAGACGATCCTGCATGCCCCCTCTGCCATGAAAAACAAACAGGGGAGCATGTCCTAAGCTCATGTAAAGTAGCCCTAGCTCAAGGAAGGTACACACGGAGGCACAACCAAGTGCTCAAAGAGATTTGCAAGCAATCTGGGCTTGTACCAACACCACAAAAAGGAAAATCAGGACTCCAAAAGCACCTGCAACATTCTTCACGGAAGGAGGTAGCAAATCATGGCCAAGAACAACAGTACCACTCGGAACATGCTGGCAGAGTCTGCTGGACGGGGCAGATGAATGGGAGTGCACTGCAGACCTCCCAGAATGGAAGAGTCACCCAGAGATCATCAGCAAGAGTGGCATGAGACCAGACATAGTAGTCCACTCTCAGTCAACCAAGCAGCTGATTATGATCGAGCTCGCGGTGCCATATGAGAACAGAATGGAGGCAGCTCAAATCTACAAGACTGAAAAGTATGCTGATCTGGCAAACAGCCTAAGGAGAGAAGGCTATCAGGTCAAAGTCCTCACTGCAGAAATTGGAGCTAGGGGATTTGTAGGAGCGTCTGCATACAGCCTCATGAAACAGCTCTCAGTTGCAGGGAGGGAAAAAACCAGAGCCCTGAAAGCAATGGCAGAAGCTTGAACACGGCTGTTCCTTTCCTGCCAGACTGAAACACTTAGTCCATTCCGCGTGACCCGCTGACCGTGACCGAGTTCAGCGATGGTAGTGGTGCCAGCCCCACACTGTTTGGCTCCCTTTCTTCTTTGTGACGTCTAGCAGAGCGCTGTGCTTGTGACTGATTTTGTTTGTTTTCCAAACTTCGGATACAACTAAATCCCGGATGTTTTGTTTCATTTCGGGTTGCCTGAGGATTATGTGAAGTGAGCTTGTGTCTGTGTGTGTTTTATAACACGATTCAATACTTTAAAGTGTTGTTTTTGTGTGTATAGTTTGACGTAAGTGACCCATCACTTTTCAATGGCGTCTCAGCAGTCAGCGGTAAGTGAGCACCACGATTACAGTCTCTGCACTGTGGTAGATTCTATGTGTCGAGTTTGTGGAGAACGCGTGTTACAAAAGGAGAAAGATAGACGGTTTGGTGTGAGATTATGTAAAACCTATGCCACAGAACTCCCCGCGTTGTTACAATTTAGACTTTTGAATAAATGAAGAGGGCAAGCAGTCTACAGCAATTTGTATGAAATGTTACCAAAAAACTCATGAAGCTGAAACACGTTTGCAACCTGTCCGACCGCAAAATTACGATCGACCGTGTTTGCACTTGATTTTAAGAAAATGTCAGAAATCTGGCCCAACTTTCGATCCAGAGCTGCCAAATCAGTCAGTGCAAAGCATGCAGTCACTTTAAATCACAAAACAAAGGTGGTTTCCCCCAAAACCGAGAGTAGGGGCCGTGAAGAGATCCGCACAACAACTTTTGATCCGGCCGACTTGCTATGTATGAAAGTGTGTCAACGTCATTTTGCCCAATCTACGTCAACCCCGTTAAAAAACCCAAAACACTCTGCACACAAACATCACCAATCCCACCGAAACGAAAACCCCGCAAGTCAGTGATGTAGCTCTATCGCCTTTCGCCCCATCGGAAAAATAAAGTGATCTATTTAGACTCGGAGATGGGGATATTGATAAACCACTCACTGATGAAGAAGAAAAATTACTGACACGTTTGGTACGCAGGAAGCTGCGGCAGTCAAGTGACCATTTAACAGTTGGGTGCAAAACCAAGGGGGTCAGCCAATTGTTTTGAAA
>CM031618.1:48287361-48317361 GCA_018398815.1 Conus ventricosus | reverse complement strand
GGTGGGTGTGTGGTCTTGTGTTGTGTGGTGTGTGTGTGTGTTGCGATGGAAAAAGAATCAGAAGATGTGTTTGATTTTGTATTTTATTTCAGAAGAAAACGGGGTTAGAATTGTCGGAAAAAAAAATCACTAAAATAATTTATGCAAGCTTGAGCTTTTGGATGTCATGGCGGTGGCTGGAAAGTTCAGCTGATGAAAAAAAAAAAAATGCCATTGTCGTTACTTGGGGCATTTTTGGATCAAACAAGCTTTAAAACGTTAAGTGATCCCGACTTTTTTTGCTGTTTTAGTCTGAGCAAAAGGCATGTACAACTTGTGACTAACAAAGAGGGGAAAATAATCTTTCCATTAAGCGCTGAAGTGAGTTAGTTTTTTTATCGATTTTGTGTGTATTTCATTGTTGTTAAAGTTGCCTAACAACTTGTCAAAACAAATTTATTTCGTTTCTTCGTTCTCTCAGGAAAATAAACCAAATCGGTTTGGTAATTAAAAGAATTGTCTGCAATTCGGAAAACAGTCGTCTCGGGGGTATAAGTATTTTATCTTCCGACAAAAAACGAATTGTAAACTGGACACCCCTTTTTTTTAACGGCTGCGCAGCAATGCCGAAAACATAGCTGCTGGACTTGTTGTTTTGCACGGTGAAGGCAGCGCTGTGTACAGCGCATTTAGCTAGCGGTAGGGAGCCGCCGCATAAACACTGCCTTCCTGACTTTGGCAGTGCGCAGCCGGAGAGGTGTTTAAATCCTTTGCTTCGCTGAACACTTAAAAACTCGCTTGAACAGCCTGGAAGCGCAGAGAGGCGTTCAAGCTGGATCTGGTCAAGGGAACAAAAGTGAACTTATAACTATAAGGCTAAATTTCCATAAAATATCAGGTGCCCGTGGCTCAGTGGTTAGAGTGCGAGTCTTTAAGTGGAAATGAGCATGTCCAGGGTCATGGGGTTCGAATCCAGCCATGGCTGTCCAAGATGGGGGAAAAGGGGAAGCAGAGGACAAACCGAGGTCAGAACCTTGTGGCCAACCCCCTTAGAGTGTCAGGAGTCGGGCCGAAACACTGCTTGAAGGGGGCTTCTCTTTCAGAGGATCTTGCTGCCAAACGCTTCCACGAGTTTTTTTTTTTTTACTGTATGGGCAGCCAGGCAAGGCCCACTAAGTCGGAAGAGGGAAAGACTAGCATAGTCCGGGTCCAATTTCCTCCCTCTTTCTTGATGAGATTTCTGTCACTATTCATAAAGTCGTTACATCCATACTAGGTCTCAAAATTTTTGCAAGCTACGTTTGGGGGATAAGAGATCCCGAAACCAGTAGCTTACTTAATGCCCCCTTGTACCTTGAAACATAGGGCCGCGCCCATACACTCCTTTACGCACGCGGATTCCCGGCAGGTTCCTCCTTAGCCGCCCCGGTCATTCTGGCGGCCTTCACCTCAGCGGTCAACACTCCTGCGCCAAGTCTGGTTTTGGTCGACCCACTTTCCCGCTTTCCTTGTGGATTCCAAAACAGAGCCTCCTGGTTACGTTTGGATAACAGGCTCCGTAGCGTGTGGCCAATCCATCCCCATTTGTTTCTTTACTCAGTTTCAAATTGGGGACCCTTGTCTCATCCTGTCCCACAGTTGTTCGTTGAGATGAACTTTTCCAGCCACCCTGAAGTTGAGGAATGTTTCTGAAGACATCTATTGATGAATTTTTCTGTAGCTTGTTGGTGTTGGTCTTGGGTTTCCCGCCATGTTTCTGAACCATATAGAAGAACAGACATCAGTTTGTGTTGAAAAATCCGGATCTTGTTGCAGAGTGAGAGGGCTGTTGATCCCAGATCTGGCACAGGGTTGAAGGCATGTCTTGCTTGTTGATTCGGCATTTGATTTTCTTCGTCGTTTCCCCCCCTCTTTTCTGACTACACTGCCCAGTTTAAAAAAACTTGTCAACTTCCCTGATGTCTTCTTGGTGAAGTCGCACTGGATCCTTTGGGGTTTGTTGTTCACCCTCATGACCTCTTCTTCCCAATGTTGATTTGGAGCCCAGTCTTCTCAGCTTTTTTCTGCCCAAAACGACATAGCTTCTCTTGTGCACTTGCTGCTTGTGGGAGAGGAGGCTGATATCATCCGTGAAGTCCAGGTCCTCCCGCTGTTCGTGAAGGCCACTGGATACCTGTCCTCCGGCCTGCTGTAACTGTCTCATGACCCAGTCAGTCACCATCAGGAAGATTGTCAGCGAAAGTAAACAACCCTGATGGACGCCCGGTTTGTACAGAGAAGGGTTTCGTCAGCTTCCCTTGTGGATGACTTGGCAGGTGGCTCTTCGAATAATTGTTGGACGATTGTGACGAATTTGGTTGAAAGCTATAGTGGTACATCAGGTTTTTCCCGATGACGTCTCTGTTGACACTGTCAAAGGCCTTCTGAAAGTCGACAAAAACTGTGCACAGGGGGGGTCTGCCACTCTAGGGACTGCTCGATGATGATCCGCAGTGTCAGAAAAATGGTCCGTACATGATCTACTTGACGGAAGCCTGCCTGTTCTTCCCAAAATGTCTGGTTAAGGGTGGTCGTTTAATCTCTTTGAGGATGATCTTGTGAATGCTTTCCCCAGGAGGGACAGCAGCATGATTCCTCTCCAGTTGTTGCAGGAGACAGTCCCCTTTCTTCGGCAGCTTTACAAGGGGCCTTTCTTCCAGTCTTTGCACTCTCTCCTATTCCCAGATCTTGTGTAGGAGTGGGTGTAGCATCTCAGTTTGAAGTCTGGGATGTCTGCCTTTAGTGCTTCGGGTGGTATGCCATCGGACCTGCTGCCTTGCCTGACTTGGGAACTTGATGGCTTTGGTGATCCTGTCGGGTTGGGGCGCGTTGCTATTGATATCAAGGTAGTGGTGGGATGTCAGGCGGGGCTGGTGGTGCGAGATTTCCTTGAAGTGCTCAGCCCATCTTGCTCCCTGGTTTTCTTTGCCCGAGATGGCATTTCCGTTCTTGTCCTTCTCGGGGCGACTGGGATTTCCGGTCTTGCCAGAGAGTGTTCTGGCGATCTCGTATAGCCTCTTCATGTTTCTTTGGCCCGCTGCAGTCTCTGCTTCTTCAGTCAGCTCCTCGATGAAGTTTCTCTTGTCTTTTCTTGCACTTCTTTTTCACTTGTCAGTATATCTCGCAGGAGCGTGCTTGTAGTTTTTGCTTCTCTTTTTGATCTTGTGTCTGGTTGATCTTGTCTTTCAGATGTTTTCTGTCTGCGATCAGTGTCCATGTCTCTGTTGTTAACCATTCTTTATGTTTCCTTGTCTTCTTCCCTAGGAGTGTTTTGCATGTTGTCTTCCAGACCTCTCGCAGACTGTGCCATAGCTCTTCAACTGTTTCCTCTGGCAGTAGGGAAAGCGCACTGAACTTGTTCCTAAGCTCTACCTGAATTCTTCTGCTTTTTCTTTCTCTTTAGGCTGTGTACATTAAACTTGTACGATGGGCTTCCTACCTGGTCAGTGTAGGCTTTCAGTTTGGGTCTTGAGTACTGCCACAACCAGATGGTGATCCGATGCTGCGTCCGCTCGGCGCCTCGCCCTGACGTCATGCAGGCTCCGCCTCCACTTTCTGCGATGGTAATGTGGTCAATCTGGTTCTCGGTCTTGCCGTCTGGGGAAATCCATGTGGTCTTGTGGATGGTCTTATGGGGAAATAGAGTGCCTCCAATCACCAGGTCATTGAAGGTACAAACTCCGTGAAGAGGTCTCCAATTTCATTCTTCTCTCCAACACCGTGTCTACCCATGATGAATTCTCTGTCTGTGTTGTCTGATCCGACTTTTGCATTCAGGTCTCCCATGAGGATCTTCAAGTCTCCCCTTGGTGTTTTGTCCAGGGTTGCTGGATTTGCTCATAGAATTCTTCTTTGACCTCTATATTTGCTGCGTTTGTAGGAGCGTAGCACTGTAGGATTGTGACTTTCCTGCCCTTTGAGTTGAATCTTGCAGTGAGGATCCTTGGTGACATTGATTCCCAGGACAGCAGTGCTCGCGTTGACTCGGGTGTCAACATCAGCGCTACTCAGTGCATGTGTGGCTGGCCCTCTTCCTGTCCAGAGTAGATGATGGTGTCTCCGCTTGTAAGTCTTGACTGTCCTGTTCCTGTCATCTTGTCTTGCACAGGCAAGTATCTTCAGATTGTATCTAGCATCTTTCTACTCACTTGAGCACTTTTTCCGGTCTCATACAGGGTTCTGATGTTCCAGGTCCCTATCCTGGTCTTGGTCTTTGGTCGTCAGAAGATTAGTCGGCGCACTTGCTTCCCAAAGGCTTTCACCAGCTCGCGTCATGGGCTCTACCAGAGAGGACTCTTCCTCAACCATGTTGTTTTCAGATATTGTCGTTGCAGTTTCTTCAACAGGTTAGTTTTACAGGATCGGGTTGTTAGCCAATTAAAAACCCCCAGCCTGGACGGCCAGTGGTGCTATTCGTTGGTTCTCTATCCTTTGACCTGTCTGGCTTGGTGGCCCTACCAGGAGAACGGATCTCCCACCAGCATAGCTCTCTGGGTCATAAAGACACCGCAAGCCCCAAAACCAGTAAACTGTGAGTTTAAGTCGGTAAAAAAAACTCAGGTCCAGTGGGGTTTGTGAGGGGAAAATTTGTCTCCCCGCATGAACAGAGCCTTGGGAGACCTGGTCTGGAGGCAGACCAGAGAGAAGATGTTGCTTATAATGAAAGGATGCCAAGTCTCACAGCTGAACAAACAGTTAATCCCCAGAAGCAGCACAGGGAAAGAGTGCACCAAGAGCCAGGAAATGAATTTCCTAAAATGCCATGACCAGGCCATTGTTGGGACCGAACTGATGAGTTCTGGGATTGGTGCAAGCAGAAATAAGTCATCCCTTCAGACATAAAGCTGTTGACATGTTGGCTGAAAATGTAGTTTTTGGGCACCACAATCGGCTGAAACTTAGTTTTTACACCCACTCCTCACAGTCGTTAGAGAAAAAACCCCAGGAGAGCTCAACGGCAACTAGGCTCTACCCAGGGAAAGGAAACACGGGTCCAAGGCAACACTAGGAGATATCTTTGGACAGACATGGGAGAAGCACGGTTCAGCTTGAAGCAAAGCCCTTGATTTCCCAGTGTAACAGGCCAAGTCTCTAAGCAAGAGTTTGTCAGGAAAAATAGATCGTATGAAGCGAAGAGTTGCGTTACATAAAGCAGTTACTCAAGTCTCACGAATAGGGTAATGCACAATGGCGGCTATCAACATTACGGGTTTAGAGGTTCGGGTGTTAGTCGACAAGGTTCCCCAGGGGGAATCTGATACCCGGAAAAAGAAAGAACTTTTATAAAGTTATATGACACAGGGGTCGCTTTGCATTTTACAACAAGGTTCTTGACACAGAGGTCGCTTTGCACTTTACAACAAGGTTTTTGACACAGAGGTCGCTTTGCATTTTACATCAGGGTATTACAAGAATTCCCAGCAGATGGCCTACTGATTCCTGACCGAGCAATTATGCCCCTTTGGGACGTCTTAATGAAATGCCCAGGGGCGTGCCTGCAACCCTACGTGAACACAGCGCAGGCTTCCAAGGAGTGGGACGGAATTGCTCCCAGTGGTTTGTTCGGCAGTTGAGGACAGTACTTCTCGGGGTCCCACCCAACCTTCGGGTGTATGTTTTCTTTTTTTTTTTGAAGCTGTCATGTTGTTTGGGTAAATGCGCTCGGTAAAGGAATTCTAGTAAAGAATAATCTATTTGCCACGCCAAACGTTATTTTGGGGATGAACGTCTTGAGAAAAGTGGGGTCCTAAGATAAACCTTATTATTGCCTAAGCAGCGTTTTGCCAAAGTGGCTGATGAAATTCCTGTTTCTATCTCGCCAAAGCACCTGCTCGTATACGCATTACTGCAATTGAAAATAAGGAGAAGCACAGGCAGTTGGAGCGAAGTACTTGTTGAATCGCTTCCAGAGGATACAGTTAAGGGATTGTTGGCCATACAACTTTGACTCACTGTGCGGGTGACTGTTTCTATGTGAATTTTGTCCACCTGGGGTCACTGTGCAGGGGAACTTTTTCCCTATGTGAATGTTGTCACCTGGTCACTGTGCAGGGGAACTGTTTCAATGTGAATGTTGTCCACCTGGTCACTGTGCAGGGGAACTGTTTCTATGTGAATGTTGTCCACCTGGTCACTGTGCAGGGGAACTGTTTCTAAGTGAATGTTGTCCACTGGTCACTGTGCGGGGAACTGTTTCTATGTGGAATTTTGTCCACTTGGTCACTGTGCAGGGGAACTGTTTCTATGTAAATGTTGTCCACCTGGTCACTGTGCACTGGAACGGTTTCTCTGTGAATGTGTCCACCTGGTCACTGTGCAGGGGAACTGTTTTTAAGTGAATGTGGTCCCACCTGGTCACTATGCAGGGGAACTGTTTCTATGTGAATGTTGTCCACCTGGTCACTGTGCAGGGGAACGGTTTCTATGTGAATGTTGTCCACTTGTCTGACAAGGGCATTGCCCACAAGGCTGGGAAAAATGCTGTCTGTTGTGGAAGAGCCAGCCTCTTATTAGTCAGTGTTTACTCAGGCTTCTAGTCGTCTGATTGCTGTTTTCAGTGCTGCCATGGTCAGCCAGTGGTCAAAGTATGGGCCTGCCCTGTCCTTTGTCCAGCAGGAGTTAATGAGCCAGCTAATTGCCAGGCCAGAGGTGTCGGTTAGAAAAGTTCCAAACTCAACATACATCAAACTCAATTTAGTGGATGACAACCCTGTGTCATCAAACTTCTGACAGGTACCATCCCATACACGGACACTGAAAATCATGTACTGTGAACAGACACCAAACCCTTCCGCATTCGAAAATGTCATTGAGAAAACTTCCTATAATCATAAGTCATAATTTGTAAACAAAAAACGGCTCCCTAGGTGTTTGATGCCCACACTAAAAACCATTTTTGCCTTGATGTTTAGTTTGTCCTTAACGGGAAGGGTTTAAACTCACGCTGGACATGTAAAAAACCAAAGCTCAACGGAAAATGGAAAAGAACCAACAGGCGTGAGTGATTGGCAGGGGGGATGCAGTGGGCTACAACAACTTTAAATAAACGCCTGGAATCACCGGACGGGAACTTGTTGGGATACAATATAAAGGGTTAAATTGAAAGACACAAAATGCATACCAGCCACCCAGATTCAGGAACTGAAAAAGCACATCCAGATGCTTTTGGATTTAAACAAAAAACATTGTCCACAAGAAATATCAAGAAAAAAATGATGAAGAAGAGTTCCAGTCTGTATGTTTCCTTGTAGTGATGTGTTTTTCCCCAAGAGAAGTAGGGCTCATCAGTCGTGCTGTCATACATTGGTCAATGCCTAAACAGTGACTGATGCGGTGTCATTGGCTCAGGACTGATGTTCCCTGAAAAACGTCGGGCGAGGCTTCATTGTTTTTCTACTTCGATCTGGTCAGTTTATGATCACCAGGTTGTGATGGATCCTAGGAGTGGGGAAAGATGGCTTCGTACGCCGTTAGGCCTCTTCGAATGTCTCCCCATGCTGTTAGTCTGTCATCGCATGTGCTGCCTTCCAGAGGCTGAGCAAATGACAACAAAGAAACCTGGTGGGTTCTAGTTCTTTCTTGTCTACCTTGATTTACTTTCTTATGTACTGTGTCAATCCTCAGGAACCCTTGTAGCTCCTGTAGATTGTGGGTTGGGAAAATTGAAAAGGTTTAGTTTGATAGAAATTGGGGGTACAACTGCGCACGCACACACACCACACACACAACACCGCCACACACCCACACACACACACACACACACACACACACACACACACACACACACAACACACACACAACCCCACACACACACACACACACACACACACACACACACACACACACACACTTTGTCATTGAGAAACTTTCTATAATCCTAAGTCATATTTTGTAAACAAACACGGCTCCCACACTAACACCATTTTTGCCTTTGATTTTCAGCTTTGTCCCTTTAAAGGGAAGGTTTATCCTCACGCTGGACATGTATAAAACCCAAAACTCAACGGAAGATGGAAAAGAACCAACAAGCGTGAGTGATGGGCAGGGGGATGCAGTGGGCACAACAAAATTTTTCCGTTGGAAAAATTTTATCAAGAAAGTTGTCAATTTCACCGTTTTATTATTCTAGACTTGTCACTTCTCTTTTTTTTCCGCCTAAAAATTAAACGCTTTAAAAACAAAATTCTCCAAAAATGTATATGCCTGTGTGGTGCACAAATCACAGTATTTACATTTTATTTCATTGTAAAAGTCTCCGAGGTTTTCTACCTGATTCAGTCACAGCAAGGAATGTTTCGGAAGAAAACATAGAAGATTTTAATATGACAAATGTTTTACTAAAAAATTGCTGAATCCCTATTCACACCCCCCATCAGGTCATTCCTGTAGACTTTTTTTTCTTCTTCCAATGTAAAATTAGTGGTGAGGGACACATCCACCCACCGACGTTTCTGTTATTTTGCATTTTGTTTGTTAATGTATCTTTTAAATTCCTCTTTACTGTTGATGCGTTTTCACAGTTTTCATTACCTCCACATTTACACTCTACACATCACAGACGAATGCACTCCTTTCGCAACTTTGGTTAATATCATTATGGTGAAAAGACTATCTACGCACTCTCTACTCAACTTGAGCACTTTTTCGGTCTCACCTACAGGGTTCTGATGTTCCGGTCCCTATCCTGGTCTTGGTTTTGGTCGTCAGAAAGGAGTAGTCGGCCGCACTTGCCTCCCAAAGGCTTTCACAGCTCGCGTCATGGGCTCTACCAGACGAGGAATCTTCCTCAAACCCATGTTGTTTTCATAATTTATATTGTAGTTGCAGTTCTTCAAACATGTTAGTTTTACAGGATCGGCGTTGTTAGCCCATTCAAACCCAGCCTGGACGGCCAGTGAGTTGTTTTCGTCTGGTCCTCTAAATCCTTTGACCTGTATGGCTGAGTGGCCCTACCAGGGACGGTTCTGCCGCCACATAGCTCTTGGGTCAAATACTACCGACTCACCGCAAGCCCCCAAAACCAGTAACCTGAGAGTTTAAGTTCGGGTTAATCAGCGTCCTAGTGAGTTGTGAGAGAACTTGTCTCCCCGCATGAACAGAGCCTGCTGGAGACCTGGTCTGGAGGACAGACCAGAGAGAGATGTTGCTCATAATGAAGGATTGCCAGGTCTCAACAGCTGATCAACAGTTATCGCAGAAGCAGCACAGGGCGAGAGTGCAACCACAGAGCCAGAAATGAAGAATTTCCTAAATTGTCCATGACCAGGGGCCAATAGCTGGACCGAACGGGATGAGTCTGTGATTGGTGCAAGCAGTATAAATCATCCCTTCAGTACATAAAGCTGTTGACATGTTGGCTGAAAATGTAGTTCTTGCACCACAATCGGTTGAAAAAATTAGTTTCACGTCACTTCCTCACAGTGTTAGAGAAACCAAACCAGGAGAGCTCAATGGCAATTAGGCATCTAGCCAGGGTAAAGAAACTCGGGGTCAAGGTCAACACTAGGATATATCTTTGGACAGCCACTGGAGAAGTATGGTTCAGCTGAAGCAAAGTGCCTTGATTCTCAGGTGTAAACAGGCCAGGTCTCTAAGCAAGAGGTTGTCAGGAAAATAGATTCGTATGACTGCGAGCGTTGCGTTTACATGAGCATTTATACAGGCTCACCGAATAGGGTAATGCACAAATGGGCGGCTATCAAACATCCATTACGGAGTTAGAAGGTTCGGGTGTTAGTGACAGAGGTTTCACAGGGTGAATCTGATACCGGAAAAAGGAAAGAACTTTTATGAGGTTGTATGCACAGAGGTCGCTTTGCATTTTACAAAGCAAGGTTCTTGACACAAGAGGTCGCTTTGCACTTTACAAACAAGGTTTTTTGACCAGAGGTCGCTTTGCATTTTACATCAGGGTATTTTCAAAGAATGTTGCCAGCAGATGGCCTACTCTGATTCTGACCTGAGCAGTTATGTCCCTTGATACCGTCCTTAATGAATTGCCAAAGTGCGTGCCTGCCACCCTACGTGAAAACAGCGCAGCCTTACGAAGGCGTGGGTGCAGGATTGCTCCCCAGCTGTTTGTTCGGCAGTTGGAGGACAAGAAATTCCCTGGGGCCCACCCACTTCGGGTGTATGTTTTCTTTTTCTTTTTGAAGCTGTCATGGTGTTTGAGGTAATGATGCTACGGTTAAGGAATTCTAGATATAGAAATAATGACTAGTGCCACGCCGTACGTTACTTTTGGGGATACGTCCTTGAGAAAAAGTGGGTCTTAAGAATAAAACTCCTTGTCATTATTGCCTAAGCAGCGTTTTGCAAGTGGCCTGACTGAAATTCCTGTTTTCTATCTCGCCAACGCACCTGATCGATACGCATTACTGCAATTGCAAATAAGGTGTGGCACAGCAGTTGGCGTGAGTACTTGTTGAATAGCTTCCAGAGGATACAGTTAGGGATTGTTGGCCTTACAGCTTTGACTCACTGTGCTGATGAAACTGTTTCTATGTGAATGCTGTCCACCTTGTCACTGATCAGGGGAACTGTTTCTAGTGAATGTTCTCCAACCTGGTCACCTGTGCCAGAGGAAAACTGTTTTCAATGTGATGTTGTCCACCTGTTCAATGTGAAGGGAACTGTTTCTAAGTGACTGTTGTCCATGGTCACTGTGCAGGGGAACTGTTTCTACTGTGAATGTTGTCCACTGGGTCACTGTGCAGAGACCTGTTTCTATGTGAATGTGTCCATCTGGTTCACTGTGCAGGGAACTGATTCTATGTAAATGTTGTCCAACTGGTCACTGTGCAGGGACCTGTATTTCTATGTGAAAGCTGACCACCTGGTCACTGTGCAGGGGAACGTGTTTCTATGTGAATGTTGTCGGAATGACCTACTGTGCAGGGGAACCCTGTTTCTATGTGAATGTTGTCACCTGAACACTGTGCAGGGGAACTGTTTTCTAATGTGAATGCTGTCCACTGGTCACTGTGCAGGGGAACTGTTTCAAGTTAATGTTGTCCACCTGGTCACTGTGCACGAGGAATCTGCTTCAATGAGAATGTTGTCCACCTGTTCACTGTACAGGGGACTGTTTCTATGTGAATTTGTCACTTGTCATGTCCAGAGGAACTGTTTCTATGTTGAATGTTGTCACCGGGTCACTGTGCAGGGAACTGTTTCTATGTGAATGTTGTCCACCTGGTCACGTGCAGGGGAACTGTTTCTATTGAATGTTGTTCCACCTGGTCACTGTACAGAGGACCTGTTTCTATGAGAATGCTTTCCATCTGGTCACTGTGCAGGGGGAACTGTTTCGATGTAAATGTTGTCCACCTGGTCACTGTGCCAGGGGAACTCGTTTCTCTGTGAAGGATGTCCACCTGGTCAATGTGCAGGGGGAACTGTTTTCTATGTGAATGTTGTTCCTCCTGACACTGTGACAGGGGGAAATGTTTCTATGTGATGCTCCTGTCCACCTGGTACTGTGCAGGGGAATACTGTTTCAATGTGAAATGTTGACCACCTGGTCACTTTGCAGCGGGAAAACTGTTTCTATGTGAAATGTTGTCCACCTGGTCACTAGTGCATGAATGTTTCTCTTGTTGAAATGGATGTCCACCTGGTCACTCGTGCATTGGAAAATCTGTCTCTATGTGAATGTGTCTACACTGGTCACTGTGCTAGGGAACTGTTTCTATGTGAATGCTGTCCAACATGGTCACTATGCACGGGGGATGTTTCATGTTTGAAGTTTGTCCACCTGTCACTGTGCAGGGGAACTGTTTCTCATCGTGAATGTTGTCCACTAGGTTCAACTGTGCACTGGAAACAGTTTCTCTGTTGAATGTTGGTCCACTGGTCACTGTCGCCAGCGGGAACTGTTTCTATGTGGAAAATGTTGTTCCACTTGGTCACTGTGCAGGGGAAACTGTTTCTATGTGAATGCTGCCACCTGGTCACTGTGCTGGGGAACTGGTTTTCTATGTGAATGTTGGTCCACCTGAAACCACTGTGCAGGGGAACTGTTTCTATGTGAATGTTGTCACTTGTCTGACAAGGCGCATCTTCCCACAGGTGGGAAACATACTGTCTGTTTGTGGAAGAGCCAGCCTCTTGTTAGTCAGTGTTTAATTAGGCATCTAATCGTTCTGATTGCTGTTTTCAGTGCTGCCTTAGTCAGCCAGTGGTCGAAATATGGGCCTGCCCTGTCCTTTGTCCAGCTGGAGTTAATGAGCCAGCTAATTGCAGGCCAGAGGTGTCAGTTAGAAAAGTTCCAAACTCAAACATGCATCAAACTCATGTTTAGTGGATGACAATACCTGTGTCATCAAACTTCGACAAGGTTACCAACTCTAACGGACAATGACATCATGTACTGGTGAAAAGACACCAACCCTCAGCGTTCGGAAAATGTCATTGAGAAAACTTCCTATGAACTCATAACGTCATAATTTGTAACAAACACGGCTCCCAGGTTGATGCCCACACTAACACCATTTATGCCTTTGATTTTTTAGCTTGTCCTTAAACCGGGAGGTTTATTCACGCTGGGACATGTATAAACCAAAGCTCAACGGAAGATGGAAAATAACAACAGGCATGAGTGATGGGAAGGTGGGATGCAGTGGGAAATACAACAACTTTAAATATAACGCCCTGAATCATCGGCGGTGTACCTCTGTTGGGTTACAATAATAAAAGGGTTAAATTGAAAGACACCCATGCATACCAGCCACCCAGATTCAGGAATGAAAGAGCACACCCAGATGCTTTTGGATGAAACCAAAAAAACAATATCCACAAGAAAATATCAAGAAAAAAATGATTAAGAAGAGTTCCAGTCTGCATGTTTCCCTTGTAGTGATGGATTTTTTTTTCCCAAGAGGAGTTATGGCTCATCGGTCTGTGCTGTCATTACATTGGGTCATGCTAAACAGTGATGATTGAGTGTCATTGGCCCAGAACTGATAATTCCCTGAAGAACGTCGGGTGAGGTTCATTGTTTTCTCTTTCGAATGGTCAGTATTGATAGTTGGTGCGTGGATCCTAGGAGTGGGATTAGATGGCTTCAGTACGCCGTTAGGCCTTCGAATGTCTCCCGATGCTGAAGGTCGTCAATCGCATGTGCTGCTTCCAGAGGCTGAAGCAAATGACAACAACGACTGGTGTTCTAGTTCTATCTCTTGTCTACCTTGATTACTTTCTTATGTACTGGTGTCAATCCTCAGGGAACCCTGCAGCTCTGTAGATTGAGCTTGTCCCTTCACCCCCACACTTGAAAGGTTTAAGTTTGATAGAGATTGGGTGTACAAATGTGCGCGCGTGCACACACACACACACACTCACCGACAACACAAACACACAAAAACCACCACACACACGCACACACACACCACACACAAACACACACAACCACACAACACACTTTTGTCATGAATGAGAAAACTTCCTATATCCTAAGTCATAATTTGATAAACAACACGGCTCCCTAGGTGTGTGTGCCACAACTAACACCATTTTTGCCTTTGATTTTAGTTGTCCTTACGGGAAGGTTATCTCACGGCTGGACTTGTATTAAAACCAAAGTCAACGGAAGATGGAAAATAACCAACAGGCCTGAGTGATGGGAATGGGGATGCATGTGGGCTACAACAATTTTGCCGTTGGTAATTGTATCAAGAAAGTTGTCAAATGCACGTTATGATATTCTAGACATGTCAACTTCTCTTTTTTTTCGCCCTAAAAAGTTAACGCTTTAAAAACAATTCTCCAAAAATGTATATTTACATGTGGTGTGCACAAATCACAGTTAATCACATTTTATTCCATTGTAAACGTCTCCGAGGTTTTCTACGTTGGATTCAGTACAGAAAGGAATGTTTCGGAAGAAAAACATCTAGATGACTTTATTTTAGACACATGAGGTTTTAATACAAATTCCTGAATCCCTAATTCACACCCCAATCAGGTATTTCCTTAGATTTTTTTTCTTCTATCCAAGGTAAATTAGTGGTGAGGGACTGTCAACCCTGGGTGATGTCGATTGGAGGAGGACTAGCGCACAGCCCAAACAAACTCACAGGTGCTTACAATTCTCATCATATATCCAGGCATTCGTCCACATAAAACCACTAGTAAAGTCTATAACTTTAATACACATGATCTAGAAACGAAACATCAATGCATATTGAATCAACCAAATAGAATACATTATCTCTTTCCTGACTTCACAAAATCATTTCTCTAAAACATCATTAAACTAACACGGGTTATAATAGATTTCTACTTTACTGGCCAGGTGATTCTTAAACTATTCACGAATCATGTCTTTTTCTTTTTTTTTTTTTCTTTTCACTGTACTTTCACAACACGGCACAACTGTGGCACTGTGTTGGTCTGCTGGGCACGGGTCAGGCTGGACTGCTGTCGTTGGTCATGTTCCGGACTGCCCGATGAAAGTGGCGCTGGCAAGTATGGAGGTTCGAACCCCCGGTTTCAGATTGGAACAGTGAACTATCAACTTCGATCTGTTCTCCTTTCTTTTTCCTGCATTAACGCATTGCACATCTCTCTCTCTTCTAGTCTGCTCTATTACATGACATGGTTGCTTTTCTTTTCTTTTCTTTTCTTTCTTTTTCTTCTTCATTAGTTAGACAACTCCTCTCTTGTCCACATCTCTCTTTTATTCCTCTTTGCAGACTATATATGGTGCTAATGCTCAAAATTCACCTCCTCATCTCTCTGCTTTCTCCTGCAGACGAACTACACCCCAGAAACTCCTCTCCCTCTCTCTCTCTGTTCTTTGTTCGTTCTCCCTCGTTCTGCCGTCTCTCACTCTCACATCCTTCTTATCCGTTCCGATCTGTCCCACAAAGGCGAGTACCATTGGTCAGTATTTTTTACCCTGATACCCGAAGTTACCTCCTCTAATTCCATGGATATTCAAATCATGACAGTAATGCCTACACAGCCTTACTCTCTGTGGCTGGTCAATTGGGTATATGTAATGATTAGCTAGATTTCCACCCCCACCACACACTACTTCTCCCTCTCCCTTTCTGTTTAACATGCGAGCGTCCGACTAAACAATGGTGCTGGTTTCCACAAATTGGGCTAGATGAGCCTGAGGCCCAGGGTGCTACGACTCGTCTCGCAGACAACGAGGCGTCGGTCAAGCTGCTTTAGTCCGTCTGGCCGGACACAGACCCGTCTCTGTGGAGCCTACTCCCTATGTTATTGGCTGGATCGAACATGGGCCCATCTACGTGTGCCCAGGTATTTGAGTTAGAGTTATGTCCAAACAACGTGGACCACGAACTTGGTTGTTCTATTTAGACCGTAACAATTTCCCCCTTGCAAAAGAACTAATGCACCGCATAGTCTCAAAACCACGGTACAAAAAAAAAAAACAACAAACCGAATTTGCTGACCACACAGTACAGTGCAAAGTTTAAAAAATACTTACAACAAACGGTTTTTAAATTATAAAATATATCATTAGTGAATACCACTCCAATGAGTTATCATTGACGTGCGCTCTTGCGTTTATTTCAATTCATTTTATAACGACCTCAGTGCGCACACTATGCCAATCCCCTACCTGCGGATTTGCATTATCTTTCTTCACAATTCTTTATGACGAAGCACAACTATAATTATGATCACGATCCATGACACTTCATGGATGGGATCTCCTCCTCACTTATTGCTAATAATGATCACTACACAAGCGACTGTATGATCCAAGCATAACTACATTCACATGAGCAAGTCTAACAGGAAAATATGAACAAGTTCACCCAAAATAAATATATATATGAACATAGCAAACTGGGGAATGAACCATAAACCACTCAACATAACTGTAATCAACACATATATCAAAAAGCACCGGATATGATGACTTCCTTGAGTTGCAGTTGCTTGACTAAACGGCTTAAATAGTCAGCTCGATATTCTGTCGACTGGAATGTACTGCACTCGTAATGTAGGGCTGCAATGCCATGCCCCAACGCAGCACTGCTGTTTTTCAATGCGCCTCCTGCAGGAATTTGAGTGGTTGATGATCCCGTCTCTATCACGAAACTCTTTCCCATACAAGTATTTGTGGAATTCTGCACGGCCCACACGACAGCTAAAACACTCCTTCTTCTACAGTTGGTTACCCTTCTTCACACTTTGTTCACTTCTGCTAGCATTTACCTTCACTGGGAACTCGATCACTTCGTGCTCTGTAACAATTACTGCACCTATCCCACCACTGATTGCATCTGTCCGCCAAAAAAGGGTTTTGGAAATAATCTGGTTGCTTCAAGATGGACGGGAACCAGTCTTTCCAACACCGTCTTGCAGTGCTTGCTCTGCAGCGTCAGACCACCTGACATGCCGGTTCCTGCCTGACCAAAATCACTGAGAGCGACCGTGATTGCCTGCGAAATTTGGAACAAAACTCTATGAACCCAATAAAAAACTAGCAGACTTCTGACTTTGTTTTGTTTGGTCTCGCTGAATTCATATCGTTCCACCTTTTCCCCTTTCTGGCTGCTTTGTGTCGCCTCGAAACAAAAACCATAGGCAACTCCAGGCTTGGAAAACCAACCTGGCCTTTGTGGTTGGTGTGAGATTGGCTTGTCTCAACCTCTCTAAAACTGATCCTAGTGCTCATATGCTCCTCCATGATCTCGGGTGCTATAGAATGTTCATCCATGAAATCACAAACGCCGTCCATCCCGTTCAATAACTTCTCATCATCCGAGAGAAGACTGAGGGTGCGTTACCAATCCAAAGGAGTACTCGCCACTGGTATAGCCCCAAGGAGTGGAGAATGCTGTGACTTCCTTTGAGTCCTCACTCAAGGCTCTTTGGCCTGTAAAACCCTTGCTCAGATCTATCTGGTGAATACTGGCTCTTGCTTGTGGCGATTGAGCGAACAGGTTTCCATGTTCGGTATGACACTTGCATCGGACCTTGGTGACACTGTTCAGACGTCTATAGTCAAACAGAAATCGATGTCACCTGCTTTTTCCTCACTAAGCGACGGGTGAACTATACGATGATTTGGAGACGGTTCAATCACCCAAGGTCCAACATCTTTTCTCCTCCTCCTCGATCACATGCTTGGTCGCTTATGGATCGGTAGGCTTTCACATGTAAGGGTTTTTGCGATGATTAACTCACCGTACATGTCTTAGATTTGTCCTGCCTGGTTTTCAGTCAGGGACGCCCTATTACTGTCTAGGAGCCCCCTAACTTCCTCCTGTCTTCCTATGTCTAGCCCTGCATACGTGACACTCCCTGTATGACTCTTTTCTGGAAACTCAGCACAAAAATCTCCCCTTCTTCTGCTGGGTCTCCTTCACCTCATCAATGATTGTGCTGCGCCTATGTGCTGGGTCTCACCCTGCTGTATTTGCGGAGCAAAGCAGCAAATTTTGCATGGAAATAGTTTTTGACTCCTTTCCCCATTCCCACATCGATTCGGTTAGTCCATTGCATCTACCTTTTCAATGTGGTGACTGGTCCCTTCCATGCAACAGCAGCTTGTGTGATCCGTGGGACAGCAGTAACAGGACTTGATCTCCCACCTTGAGGAACTTGCTTCCTCACCTTCTGTAATATGCTTCTTATGGGACACCCTAGCCTCCTGCAAACTTCCCTTGCGACCTTTACAAGTCTCCTCGCAGGCCTATGCGTAAGTCCACCCATAAAACTGATAAGTGGTTTTGACTTTTCTGATTCATGTTTCCGGACCACAGATCTTTGGAGAATGCACACTGGTCACCGAACTGTCCGCCAATACAGCAGCTCCAAGATGGCGAAAAGCCTGTGCTTTCCTGAGGGGCTTCCCTTGTGGCGAACAGTGCCGCTGATGTAGCGGTCCCAATCTGCTGGCCTTTCCTTCACAGAGCTTCTTTAAGATGCCCTCAGCCACCCATTGAATCTCTCCACCAAGCCCTTGCATTGTGGGTGGTATGTGGGTAGTGAGCAAGCTGTGTGATCCCTAGCAGTGTTGACCTCCTTCCTCAGCCTGAGGTGAACTGTGACCCCGTGTCACGGAGATTTGTGCTGGCACACCAGTGGAGAGATGCTACCAGCCCTTCAGCGACCTGTTGCGTATCTACGCCTTTCAATGCAACTGCTTTGGGTATATGGTCGCGTAGCCCACGAGGCGTCAGCACATACCTGTGCACGCTTTGGAACAGAGGCAGCGGATTGGGCCAATCAGGATCAACAGCCACCCTCCTGAATGGAGTGGCAATTAAAGGGGCTGTTTAAGAGGTGCCTTCCTCTTCACCCCTCTTTTGGCTGATCTTTGTCACACATCACATGACATGCAGAAATACGGTTTTAATGTCTGCCATGTCCTGGCCAATGAAAGTCACAAAGATTCGGTCAGCTGTTTTGCTGGTGCCGGAGATGACCCGCCATGAGCGACTCGTGACCCACTGACATGACAGTTGTCACGACTAACTGTGTACCTCTAACTGAGTGGTCACTTACGGTCTTCCCCCTTGGTGAACATCCGGTTCAACAGCCGCCTTCACATGAATTCTGTCTTCACTCCTCTAACATCATGTTTTCTCTCCACCTCTTGCCAATCCCAAGACTTCACGAGCGAAGGGTCTTGTTCCTGCGCCGCCCTAAACTATCAGGCGACAATCTATGCCCGACTTCCTTAGCTGGACCGGACTAACGGTTTATAACTTTTCCTCCTTCTTGCTCCTCGTTAGAACTGCTGCACCTTGTAGCAGTCAACAACTCAGGATCCGCTCCTGGATCCCTTGCCCCTGGAATATTTTCCGTTGGTCAACTCTTGAAGGGGTTTCTCCATCCACCAACGAGACAACTCGCCTGAGATAGTAAAGAAGTTAAGGGGTACGCTACTCTATTTAGCAAATGGAAAACGCCCCTCCACAGTGCCATCGATTAGAGAGTTACAGGTCCTGGATTTGCCCTGTCAAATCCCCCTTTCTCGACCAGCGTGATTCTAACTACACCACATGAACAACAGTGTCTCGTAACCACGTTCACCTCTGCTGGCCATCCACCCTTCTTCCACTTGGTAACGAAACACTCAGCACCTATGTGCCCGCCATCCCTGACACTGAATGCTGTCCAGTTGCTTGCCATAGGCAGCCACTCCACCCTCTTCGGACTGAATCCCTTGTGGTTCACTGCAGGTCGTTTCCCTGACGACCTTATCCAACTCTTGCAAGGCTGCTGCTTCTGGTAACCCTTCATGAGACAATTCCCTCGCCATGTCCCTTTCTTGTGACAAATGAAAAACCTAATGTCCCTTTGCCTTCCTTCTAGCCCCACCACTGGGTTTGCAGACTTTGCAGAAAATCACTAGTCTCCTTTGCACTCTTCGAACATGTGCTAGCACCTGTGTCTCCTGCACTTAGTGCCAAACGTGCCTTTATACACCTCTGCGAACTTCAAACAAAACTCCCCTTGCTGTCTCTGGCGTCTCTCTTTCAAATGTATGGTTAACTCAGGGCCGAACCTGACAAAAATCTTGTTCTTTCATAACTAGCTCTTTCAATTCAGCGAACTCTTCTGTACAATAACTTAACCATTTCTCAAAATAGTGCCTCTAGACGTGCACCAAACTGAGTGTACGTCTCATGCTTGTAATTTAGCTGAACGAAATTTCTTCCTGAACCTCCTCTGTGTTGGTCCAAATCCTTTCTCAACGATTCCTTCACGCGCGAATCAGATGTTGTTTATGCTGGTAACGCTGTGAAATTTGTAATTGCCTTACCGTCAGTAAGCCGACAAAATGACTGTACCCCTACCACTCTTCTGGAGGCAACCTGATGAGTCCGACACGTATCGAAAACGTCCTGATGTATGCATCAATCGAATCGGGTTCCTAGAGAATTTTGGTCAATTGGGTACGGGGAGCGTAGCTGCGCACAGAGTCACTGGAAACTGAACTCCCATCCTCGGTGGTCTCCCCTCTGTATTCTATTTCTATAATCTAATTGAACCTTTATCTTTCCGTTTCCTGCTTCATTCTTTCTGTTTCCTTGCGCTTCCCTTATTCTTTCTGTTTCCTGCGTTTCCCTAGCTTGATTATCCATTGCCTGAAATCCTTAATTTTTCTGTTTCCTGTTCATTCTTTCTGTTTCCTGCGGCCTCCTTATTTCTTATGTTTCCTGCTTCATTCTTATGTTTCCTGCGCTTGCATATTCTCTCTGTTTCTGGCGTTGCGTTAGCTTTAGTCCTTTCCTGACTCTGCTAATGCTTTCTCTACGGCAACACGGCGTTTTTCCGCGCGTCATCCCTTTCCATTTTAGCTTGGTTTCAACGAATGCTCGCAACTCTTCTCCGAATAGCCTAAACTCCGAGCGACGCTACAAGTTGTTCAATAGGGGTGTTCTTTTCGTCCGCCATTATATCTCCTTTTTTTTTTTTTATGAACAGATTTTACTTACTACGACAGCAAACTGGTGGGTTACCGGGGGGGGGGGGGGGAAAAAAAACCACGGGGGGGGGGATTGGAAGTAATAGCACAATCCTTTGATGATGTATAGCTTGGGAAAACGTAGTTAGTTTTTATAAGGACCCAGCGCGACCAACTATGAGAGCGAAATATAGGCATCTGTGCGAAATAACGTACTCTGGGGCTTTGATAAATGCCAAGCCTATTATTAACTAATTTGGAAGCAAGTGCCAAGCATAGTATTTAACTATCTTGGGAACATACAGTAAGACAACCCCTGTTCTTAGGATTACAATACTTGAATCCCAACAGCTTCACTCTCTGACGAAGGATAGACAAAATTATAATAAATGGGCCAGAATCTCCTTGCAGCTCGCCAATAAATTGTTCAACATCGGGTGATGTCGATGGAGGAAGACTAGCGCACAAGCCCAAACCCACACTCACAGACTTGTTTACCAATCTCATTCATATATCATGCATTAGTTCACATTAGCTGGGATGGTATTTGCGAAGATTGTCAGATTGTAGACAAGTTTTTGCCGCTTGGGGTGGTGAAAGATATGGTTATGTGGATTCTAACAAAACACCGGAAAACAAAAGTGGGTCAGGTCCCTGTACATATCGTTTCGGGGAATCCCATATGGCCGCCACATAATTACATCATGAAACTATTAAACGTCACACAAAATTTCCTTAATTGGCTATAACTTGCTATAATACCACTTATTTATATGGTATTGCGGGTGGAGGATCTAATTCAGGCATTAATTGTTGGTTTGGGTGCTTTATTTAAACTCAGTGATACTTGTTTTGTTAAGAAACAAAAGGAAAAATGCACCTTCGTGATGATGCCACACAAGTTTCAAAAAAAGGTCCATTTTCAATTTTAAGGGTATTAATTTTGATGTTTTTTCAGTATGTTTTAAAAACAAACCCCCAAAAAAAATCACCTCTGTTTCCCAACCATTTTTATGTCACGAATTGAAGGAAAAAGGTTGTCTGATGTGTTTTATGTCGGAAGGGGTCTTACACAGCGACCTGAGGTAATACTGACATTAAAAGATAATTGTACAAAACTTTGTAATTCATGCATGATATAATATTGATATATGAAAAGCAACATCACATGAAATGACAATGGATCATAAATTGCTCATTAGAATGAAAAGTCACATCACATAAAATGACAAGTCGGGTCATATTTTACAAATCTCCTGCTAGAATACTTATATCAGTCAGCTACTGCGGACAGGATTGTCTGTTACAAAGTCATACACAGTAACATTATACAGTGCTATAGCAATTGCTCCGCCTTAGATCTCAGTTCATTGTTTGTGCAGCCCCCCGGCACACTTGCACAGTTGGGCAACAGTGAAGTCCACAACGGTGGCAATTGCAATTGCCCTTGCAGCAACAGCGCACCCACATCGCAACCAATAGGGACAAGTCCTCACTGAAGCAGGCAAGTCAGTCCAGTGGGCATCCACGCTTGGGTCCTTGGATTCCATTCCCATAACCCCAATCAGCAGGCTCTGGCATCTCAGGCTCCTTTGTGAGTGACTTTGCTCCCACACTTGAAAAGATGCAACAAGAAGTGCACGCTTGCGTATGTTGGCATCACAGGGCATGATGAGTTGGGAGGAATCGCATCCATCGATTTCAGGTGTATGGAAAACATGAACTTGCGGTGCGTCATTTATGGAGAACAAATCACAGTTCTTTGATACATCAAACTGTCCACCTCCAGGCGGCGATGTGGATTGGATCTGTGGTGCGGAGGGATGGATTGTTTGTCAGGGCCACTAAAGTTTAGTGACCTCAGGAAATGCCCATCATGCATTATACGGGGTTTGTTTTCTTCCAATTCAAACATGGAGAGGTATCGTCACAGCTGTAAAATGCATGGAAAGAGGGGGAGTGCTTTGCAGGGCAATTGGTCCCATGCCAGCGCAAACTTGAGTGAACGGGTATGCTGGAATTTTGCAGTCCCATAACCAATCCACAGCTCTGATCAGACCAAATCTCCATAAGAGAGAAACTGCCAATACAACAACATCACTGTAACCGTCCTGAGAAATGCCTTGGTGTTGGGACCCTTCATCAGCTGCATGGCGCAGGTGGAAGCATTCATTCTCGTGGTCCGCTCATATGGGAACAAGGACACAAGGATTTGACGTGTCTATTTCCATGGTTGGTTAGAACACAGTCATTCTCTTGTTGTAATCAGGTGATATCCTTATTTGCAGCCCAGGGTTATGGAGGTTTCACTGACGAACGAAAGAGTTGACCTTGTTCTCAGATCCTCAAAATTGTAGCCCATGTGCACCCTTTGGAATGGGGATTTGGGCTGACACTTGTACGACGCCCTTGGCTTGCTGAATCCGTTCTCTGGGTTTGCGATTTCAGACTGGTTTCACTGTAAGTGTCCAGATTATGTCTATTCGCAGAGTATTGATGGTCATCTGATCCTCTAGGAAGGGCAATTCAAACTGCATAGCACTGTACTCTCCAAACAAATGAAGCAACACGGGGGCTTGATCATGTGCACAATTGCCGCCATGTCAAGTCCACGCACGGTAGCTTCTTGGCTTCTAATTGATCGGACCAGGGTCTGGAATGGAAAGGTTAAACAAGAACAACAACAGATTGGTGCCCGTCCTACGCTTGCCGTCTTTGATCAGAGATGGAGGTTCCCGTCAGTTCTGTGTTGAAGAATCACATTCACATTTCAGCCGGCGAGAAGGACATGAACCTTAGGTGGTCAATCGCAGCATTAGCCCTGGGCTGAACGAGTTTTGTCTGTGCCCCCTTTTCAAGTTCTGCAGGTGGTTCTGTGGCAAAAGTGTACACAATTGTTCGTGGAATGAGTCATCAAGGGTTTCTTTCCCGTCTCCCAATTTCTCTCACAAACTCAACTTGCATGTTTTTTACGATGGATTTATGCTTTCCTTCAAGCCATCAGCAATTGCCGGTCCATCACCTCTCCTGTGTTCAAGTGTCACTAGCTCTGGACCTTGCTCAGTGAATGGATTCACACTCTGTACTTCATCAATAAAGATCAAGGCTTTCAACTGTTTTAGGAAAATGGCTCTATTCTCAGCTCGAAGAGCTTCCAGGGTGCTCGGTGCTGCGCTTCGTTGTTTCTTAAAAAAGGCATTCTGAAAATTCGAGGACAATCCTGAGACTCTGGTTTGGAAGCTCAATCATTTCTTTCTCTCCTCCTGACCATAGAGCCCTTTTGACCACTGTCCTTTTCAAGAATTGAATGGGTGTTTCCTGACTCCTGTCGAGCCCATCAAGGAGAACTTTTTCTCGCTCCTCTTGGACACAAAGTTTCCTTCCATGAATTCTGCATGCACAGAAGGGTGGAGGTCAGGATGTGTGCATGTTCGGGGAATACAGGTAACCACCGGGCGTTGTTCGTATGTCCAAATTCGAAGAACCTAAGAGCACAAGTTTCACTGCGTGAGTGTGAGAGGCCAGTCTCCTTTCATTGACCTTTTCACAAAGTGGCGTTGATCTGCAGGTATTCCCTCCACGGTTGACAGTAGCTGATGGTTGGTGAGAGGCAACAATGAGCCTTTGTTCCAAAACATCTGTTGGCTCATGTGGCCCGTTCCTGTGCAATACTTCATGTATGCTCGGGTTTAGGACGTGCAGCAAGGCAGGGTCAGATGGTAGGCATAACTTGTGCGCTTCACATGCTTCCCGCCCAGAAGACTAGCTCGGGTAACACCAGACGAAAATAGTTTGCCATAGAAAACCATCCTCTCCCAACCACTTGCAGCCAAAGATTCCCCCACCTCTCCTGTGATGCCTTCTCCACGTGGAGAAACCCTAATCATGCACAATGTGCTTTTCACCAACCTCATCAGGAATATGCATTTGGCATTTCTTTTGCAGGGCATACAGAGGACAGGTCCCCAACAATTACAGGAATTTGTCCTGGGTTCACAAATACTGTAGCTTTCATCACAACTTTCATTGCATGCTTTGGCATAGACATTGAAGACGCCTTGTCCAGGAACGTGGGAAAAGGACACATAAACTTTAGCTCTGGTTGACATCTTCATCGCGGTGGCTTTTGTGATGAGACAAACCAGAATAGGTCACAGGCGTAGACCAAGGATTCCCATTATTTTTGTCAAACACTCCGCAGACATGACTCCGCATAGGATATAGAGATCTCTGAGTGTGAACAGAGGTTGTTTTGAGCGACTGAAAGACCCGCGACGCATGGGGAAAACTGAACATAGTTGAATAGACCTGGCCAGTTGCACTGATCCCTCTGGGATTGGGGGGAAGGACGCTCTCAGTCAGCTCACTTTGTCCAGCTGGCTCCGTCCGTCATGCTGGGAACTTATGAGTAAATTGTCAGCAGCTTCATGGATGCATTTTCCAAGTCACTGAAATCAAGTGGGCGTGAATCACACCTGGATTGGCAACGTTTGGGTGACCTCTCGTGAGATGATGGCTGTCCATGCTGATCTTCAAATGGCCAGTTCATCTTGTTGTCAATGCCCTGTCGTAAACACTCCTCGCTTGACATTCTGAAGGGCATACAAACTCCATCCTTTGTAAATCAGTTTGCCACCCGATGGGCTAAGTTTTTTCTGACTTCCATGACACGGTTAGGACACAGAAACTGCCAGAGCATGGAAGTGCCCCAGTGTATTTTTTTGTCTGTCATTGGAATGCGTTTCAATCCAACATACAGTGGTAAGCGGTGTTTCTCTATCTTTCTTTGATAGAGTGTTCCGGCCACTGCTTGTTGCTTCACTGCATTGCTGCATTATCAGCTGCCGATATGATGCAAGTAATCTGACTCTAGCATCAGCCTTCTCTTCTCCTTCCTGAAAACTTTGTCCGCCATTGAATTTGGCCATGAGACAGGACATCACGAAGGTATGAAGAGGGGTTGCAAACTGGTTCATGAGGACAAGCACGTGTGAATGACCCACCGAAAGGCATCTGTTGCTGAAGTTTAATACCGTTCAAACTGGATACCTATTCCACTATCTTGTCAGCCTATTTCAGTTACCTGACAGCTGCAGTCTTTTCCTAAGCCTTTCCCACACTTTTGTTCCCAGGGATATGTACAATCACGCCCTTGCTCTATCCAGACAACCGAGCCTAACTTCTTCAAGAGATGTGCCTTTGAACCGGCGATTGATGTGCATGTTCATCGTTCCATTCAGGACCCCAGCTGATGCAGCCGAATTGGCATAGATTTTCTCAGGTCCAACCAAGCTTGTACACCTCCTGGTTTGAACTTCATTATAGACTGCTTGTTGTGCAATCACAAGGGAGTCAAACTCAGGTTTTTGTGTTTGTACTTGAAGGGGGTAGTGGAGCAAGGGCATCATTTTCAATGTTATAGCAGCTTACATGATAGTGTACATCTGACTGCTTCAGCATCTTCAGGCATTTACGCCAGTGATTCAAACCGGGCAAGTATTACCCAGTTCCTAGTTCTTTAGCAATTGTTTTGAGGTTCAGTCACAGTTTTTACTCTGGCCTGTACATAGGTTCTTCACTGTCAACTGAAAATTCATCACAGCAAATACAATGCTGACGGTTTGCGGTCTAAAGTTGCATGAACGTAGCTTGCAGCGTGCTTTCTTTGGACTAGATGCCTCAATCATTGTTGTCCTGCTCCTTCTCTTCTGCAATTCTCTTTGAAGGATTACGTCCACGAAACTTTGCTCGACAAGCAGGTCGGTATTTCGTTGCTTCTTCAAAAAGCGTTTTGACATTCCTGAGCCTCATCCAAGTGTGTTCAGTTCAGGCCTAAGGGTTAGCAAACGTCGTTCTCCACAAAAAGCATTTCAAGTCATCATGACGTGTCTGGATAAGCAGAAGGATAACCATGCTTTTGGTAGGGGGACCTCAAGTCAGTGACAGATTTCTGCTGACAAAGACCGATAAAACGTCAGTCATCGATCACTTTGTGGATCAAAAGTTCAGGAGGTTGAAAGATGATCATTTCTCTGCATTGAACGTTTCCTACTGCAACAAAAACAAAACAAAACAAACATTGAATGAAAACCTGACATGAAAAACTCTGATGGTTTAGTTTTATGCTATTGATAGTACCTTTGAACACTATTTTAAAAAAATTGTAAACGGGACAAACACATTTTTACGTCTCTTGGCTTTGCAAAGATTGTGCAGATTTGTGACAAGTTTTGCCGTTTTGGTGTTGAAAGATATGGTTATGTGGAATCTAAGAAATAGAAAACAATAGTGTAGGGAGGGTCCATGTGCTAAGTTTTTGGTTAATCCAATATGGCCCGCGGTTGCATTATATGGTCTCTTGGCCTTAAAACTGCATTTTGAGCTTTAAAACCGCCTTCCAATAATGTAATAATGCTAGAAATGAAACTTGAAATATGGACTCTTTTTAAAATTGTGTGGCATCACGACGGTGCATTCTTTCACTTTTTATTCTTATAAAAGTGCTCATGAGATTAAAAAAGCCCAAATCAACAAATTCAATGCTGAAACTCGATTCCTCACCTCAATACCATATACAAAGTGGTTATTATACAAGGTTTATAGCCCACTAGGGAATTTGGTGTGACGTTGATTGATTATAGTACTTATGGTGGCGGCATCTTGGATTCACGAAAACTAGGAACAGGGACCCCTGACCACTTTGTTTCCGGATGGAATTTAGAATCCCAAAACCTCTCTTTCACACCCCCCGTGGCAAAAACAAGTACCATCTGAACAATACGGTATCATATATACCCCCTTCCCACCCAGCACAAGCCCCCACACGTAAAGTCAATAACTTAAACTACACATGATCCAACTCCCTAACCCACCCCCATCAACATGACTAACCCCCCTACCCATTTCACTCATTCCTGAAAACTAACCCAAAATCCCTTAAACTACAACAACCTACCCAACCCGGTTTAACAACTCTTACAATTCTACCTGGCCAGGTTGATCTTAACTATTTTCACGGAATCACTGTCTTTTCTTTCTTTTTTTTCTTTCTTTTCACTGTCACTTTCACAACACGCACAACTGCTGGCACTGTGTTGGTCTGCTGGCTCAACGGTCAGGGCTGAGACTGCTGGCGTTGGTCAGGTTGGACTGCGATGACATAGTGGGCGCTGGCCAAGTATGAGGTCGAACCCGGTTTCAGATGGTAAACACGGGACTATCAAACAATCGATCTGTTCTCCTTCTTTCTTCCTGCATTAACGCATTGCCACTCTCTTCTCTCTCCTAGTCTGCTTATTAATGGACATGGTTGCTTTTCTTTTCCTTTTCTTTTCTTTCTTTTTCTCTTCATTAGTTAGCAACTATCTCTTTCCACATCTCTCTTTAGTCCTCCCTTTGCAGACTATATCTGGTGCTAATGCTCAAACTTCACTCCTCTCATCTCTCTGCCTTTCTCCTGCAGAGAACTACACCCCAGAACCTCTCTCTCTCTCTGTCTCTCTGTTCGTTCTCCCCCTCGTTCTGCCGTTCTCTCACTCTCACATCCTTCTTATCCCGTTCCGATCTGTCCAAAAAGGGCGAGTACCATTGGTCAGTATTTTTACCCCTGATACCCGAAGTTATCTCCCTCTAATTCCATTGGATATTCAAATCATGACAGTCACGCCTACACGCCTTACTCTCTGTGGTGGTCAATTGGTCATTTAATTGATTAGCTAGATTTCACCCCCACCACACACTACCTTCTCCCTCTCCCTTTCCTGCTTAACCTGCGACGTCCGACTAACAATGGCGCTGGTTCCACAAATTGGCTAGATGAGCCTGAGCCAGGCGCTACGACTCGTCTCGCTAGACATCGAGGTGTCGGTCAAAGCTGCTTAGTCCGTCTGGCCGGACAGACCGTCTCTGTGGAGCCTCTCTCCCCTATGCTTAATTGGCTGGATCCAAACCATGGCCCGTCTACGTGGCGCCCAGGATATTTGAGTTAGAGCTTATGTCCAAACAACCTGGACCACGACTTGGTTGTTCTATTTTTGACCGTGACAGGGACACATCCACCCACCGACGTTTCTGTATTTTGCATTTTGTTTGTTATATGTATCTTTAACATTTCCTCTTTACTGTTGAAGCAGTGTTCACAGTTTTCATTACCTCACACATTTACACTCACACACTCACAGACAGAATGCACTCACTCACGCACACTTTGGTCTAATATCACTTATGGTGAAAAGACGTAAAAACAAAGAACGAACGAACGAACACACACACACACACACACACACACACACACACACACACACACACACACACACACACACACACACACAGAGAAAGAGAGAGAGAAAGAGAGAGGTAGGGAGAGAGAGAGAGAGAGCGCGCGAGAGACACGCACACACACACACACACTCACACACACACACACACACACACACACCACACACACACACACACACACACACACACACACACACACACACACACACACATGCCTTCCCTGTATTTCCCCCCCTCTACCTGACGGTTGGACGAGATTTACGTCTTCCCTCGGCGGGTTTCAGGGAGAAGAAGCCCAGAAATGGCAAGAAGTCATGCCTGCTCTGTGCTTCTCTGAGCACGTTGCTAAAGTAACCAACGACAGAGCATGGGTGCGCCATCAGCTGTCTACAGCCAAGAGGAAGGAGCTGCGTGACCAAGAAGAGTTTTCAGCCAGATCTGAGTGTTGCCAGCAATATCCAGTAAAACACTACATCCCCAACAACTGAAGCCAAAGAGTGTTCGTTGTGGTCTCAGTAGTACCTGGGGTACAACGAGGTCACCTGAGTCATCAAACCGTTGGACAGTCTGAGTCCTTAGAAGAGAATGACTCGCGCAGAGATTCGGCAGTACCTCTCTCTCCCTTGAATGCGAGCCGACTACGAAGTTGGGAAGAACCATCTGAAGACGAAGTGGGTGGTATGCCTGAAGGAACCTCTTAGACTGAATAGGGCGTCATTATGCCCCCCCCCCCCCCCCCCCCACGTCCTCTCCACCCTGTTCTCAAGTGATTCTCAGTTCAAGCAACTACCAGCTCAGGAACAGACTGATGGATGTCTCTGAGGATCGCATGGTGGTAGAGCCCACCCCCCACCCCCTCCCCCCATCCCCCAAGCCATTTGTGACATCTGCAAAGATATACTGGAGCCCTGAAGTTCTCAGGCATTCACACACCCAGATCGCAAAATAAATTGGACACAAGATTTCGGCCTGGCGGTCATCCGGGACCAAATCTATGAGTGCCCGTAGGAAGCCAGCAGGAAATCTTTCTGCCAATGCACTTCTCAGGTGGTTCACAAACGAACAGCCGATGAACACAATCAATCAATCAATCAATTGCTCTGTTCTCATTCACTGGAGAGAAACATTTGAATCCCCACCCAGACGCACAATCAAACTATAACACCAGTGGCTTCATGGTTCAGCTCACTTTATATGCCGATTAGACTTCCGTTTGTCCCCCCCCCCCCCCCCACCCCCTTTCTGCCCCAGAAAACAAACAAGCTCTCCCAAAACCGTTAATGAAACCCCCCTAACGCTCA
>CM031618.1:48265748-48286361 GCA_018398815.1 Conus ventricosus | reverse complement strand
CAATCAAATTTGAGCAATGAGAGTTTTTTGTCAAAAAGTTTAACTGCTCCATAGTTTTATAACAGAATTTAATCAAACAGTTATATTTATCATCTCTCCGTCAAAACTTGTTCAGTATAAAAAACCCTACGAGCCTAAATGTGTAAGTTTAATCCAATTAAGTTCTGTAAGATTGTTTCTATTTAAGTCAACATTGATTTTGTTGCTTGTTGTTATGATCTTAATATCCTCACCATTGTGAAGAACGAATGGTAGCTTTAAGGCGTTTAACGTCTAAGTTTTGCCAGCTAATTTTAATTCCTTTTATAAGGTCATCACTAACGCCCACAACCCCATCCCTCTCCACATCTTTAAAGACAGAAATTTCAAATATCATTGTGAACGTGTCTCCTAATTTTCTGCTTGGAAAGAACTGTAATTTTGTAGAAGCTTTTTTTACAACTGTTTCTTTTCTGTGGAGGATGTACTGTTTTTTCCCCATACGGCGTTATTTCAATTTCTTTCCGACTATTGTCGTCCGGCATAAGACTTACATGTAAAGGGCCAGAGTTGAATGCTTTTCTGAAACTTTTTTGACGGCTAAAATATGTAAATGGGCTTATGAATTCAAATTTTATTTCCCATTCTAAATATGGTTCTAAGTGCCATTTGAGGTCAGGTTTTCGAACTATTTTATATTCATACTGGCCAACATTATTTGCCTCTAGATTGCGCAGTTTAGGAAACTTTTTGCTGTCGCCAACCTCTTTGCGTTTATAATCACCATCTTTAGTGTACTCAAAACCATACAAAGCGCCTATCTCACCATTCTGTTCAAAGTCCGCAACGTCTGCAAGGTCTTTTAATTCTAAAGTTATACACCTCACAGGAGCTAATGTAACTCCCGGTTCTTCTGGCCCACGCGACATTATTTTTTTAGTAACGTATTATTTTATTTCCAAAACAATGTGCAGGTTATCACATTTCACAACTTTCCCCGCTTTGTCTTTGATTTTTATATTAAATGATCCGACCCTCCCACAAACTAATCTTTTAAACTGTAAATTAGGGAATTGTATAATTTCATAATCGCAATATGCAGCTTTCCCTGACGGAAGAGCTCTTAAAACAGTTGAGGGCCTTCCATCATATAAGTTTTCATCAGTGCTCAGCTCATCCAAATGAGTATAGAGTAATGAATGTAATGCAAGATCGAGCGGACTTTCCCCCTCATAAGTAGTTTTGGTCGGTGTAACTCTAAATCTATAATTGTTAGCCGTAAAGCCTAACATTTTAGCTAGCTCTTTATCAAAATAGTAACCTCCTTCTTCTTCAGGCTTGAATGTTAACATTGTTTTTAGATTTGCATTGTTAAGTTTGAGAGTAATGTCAAAGTTACTCATTGCTTCTTTTAGTGAGCAAAACCCGTAATAACCATCAGGTATTGTTAAATGGCTAACTTTGTTCCCTGATTTGTCAACTTTTAGAACCGTATTATTCTTCCTGGATTCACTTATATTAAACCATACGACTTTGTAAAAAATTTCCTGGAGCGCGACCGTAGATTGGCCCCCAATTTGTTATCAATAGCATGTTCTAAAAACAAGGACGTCTTGTGTGTATTGTGACAACATTTTTTAAAAAAAATAAAAAATGAGCGCGTTCAATAAACTGATTTCAAATATACTTGGTGGGGCCGCACAAACAATTCTTACAAATATAACACAGATACTCTTGACAATGCTGTGACCCAACTGCTCTTCTTTCATAAAAAGGTGAGTACTTACCAATATCAGAATATCTTAACCCCCCAATGAAAACACCGACATCAAGAAACGAAGGTTTAGGTCCATCCACGATGCTGTTTTTAATCAGAATCCAGAGATACACTATGCTGAGTTTTTGCGGCATCAACTGGTGTGGAGTGTCGTATGCTGAACATTTAAATTCACCATGATCCTTGGAGTGAGAGTCAGTGGTACAGATTTCAATTTTCTATTAACAACCTACAGACGTATTTTTGACTGAACTGCAAGCCCCAATACCAAATGACAAACCGTTTAAATCCACACCGCAACAGAACAGCCAGAAGGCTTTTGAAGGATCTGTAAAGAATTTTAATATAACAGACAAGCAGACTTTAGCAAAAGATGATCGTAATCATGCCTAGCGACCTTTATTTCGGGGCACGCACAGTAAGTATAACTATGGCTGGCATCCTCCATTCCAAAAACTTTCTTTTTTGTTTGGCCCAACGTTCAGCAGTCCCGGGTCCCTACACAAGAGCAAAAAAACAGCAATGGGCAAACATTTATCTAGACACTTCTAAGGGCCCTAACTAGAGCGGAAATAGAACGAATAAACGACTCAATTCGTACATACGATTGGTTTTGCTAGGTTCGCTAGCACAGGCAATAACAAGCATAAAACTGATCCTTCTACTGGCTTTGATGCACAAAAACAATCTTAGCAAATTTAGAGGACGCCATTAATTCTAACAGTTAGATTTACCTTCAAGACTAATCAAGAGGTTACCAACATGTTTTACCATACGCAAGATCGAAAGAGAACTTAGGCTTGTTGGCACTGGTTATAATACATGCTGCCTTCTGACCTCAGACTCCAATAGTACAATAATAAACTATAATAAGGAAATTCTAATAGCAGGCAATGGAACAGAAGGTTGGTAAAAACGACATAAATACTGACCCATAATATTAACAAACAATAAAAGAACGCCCAAGATTAAGATCATCTAATCCCGAAGCCCAAACCCCCAAAGTCATTGAAGACTCCAAGCAAGCTCGCGGACTCAGTTCGCGCTGGCCATGAATATGAACAACAGCGCTTGTTCTTGGAATTAACTGGCATAGGATTACTTGGACTTTAACTTACAAAATAGTAACCCGAACTATTACACTAACTAATGCCCATAAGTGCACGCCATAAAGCCCACTACTTTTGCTTGCAGTAGACAAAAAGCCAGCTACAATACCCCCCAATATTCCTGGTAAAGCGTCTAAAGCTTTACCATCAAATTTTTTTTAATAAACCTCGCAAGATGATCAAGCTGTTTTTTTACCCATGATTATCAGTTGGAGTCGATGGCGTGGGAAGGTACAGAACTTTGGCCACCGCCGCCTGTATAGCCAACACCAATGGTACTTATTTGCATCCTAAGCAGTTATACCGCTGCAAAATGTGACTGCTTCCTCTCTAAACTAGTGTTCGTATTTCGTTTCTGCTAGTGGTCGTGTCTTCATATAAAATTTTTTCGATAGTTTCTCTTATTCTATTCACTTGAGTTTCACTTAATTGTCACGGTTAGTAGTCCTAGCGCAAGCTAGTCTTGTGATCTTTCTTGTTTCAAGATTTTTTAGATCTTTGTCTTATTCTTTCTTTAAATATCAGGCCCTACGATGCGGCGTCAGTCTCACGAGTTTTTTCTTTTCCCCTTCTATTTATATGCTCATCTAGTTTCACCTAGTTTTGCTAAATTGTTTGTTAATTTTCGCCTTTGATGGTTTCTTAAATCATGATCAAGGGCCGTAATCTTCTCGCATGGGTAGCGGTGGGTCGTGTATAGTCTTTAATGCTGTTCTTCTGAAAAACATGTTAACCTGCTTCTATTGCATTTATAATATCATCTACCGATTGAATTTAATACTTCAAGTTTCATGTTTTTTTGTATTTGGTTAGCTGTTGGGAGTTCCTGCAGCGAGTTTTGAAGTTTAGAAACTGCTCCGCCCTAATTTCGGTCTAACAAACCAAGGCTATTTTGATCTTCACACTGATCTTTATGTATAAATTGTACTCTTGGCTAAAAACTTTGAAGGGGTCTGGATTAGGGTTTGTAAGCCGAACAAGTTGCCCTTGATCGTTTTTTACAGACAGAATGATCATCTTTTATAATTCAAAATCATTTGGGTCTATAAATTCGGAGGATCTTGGCCTAAACTTACGTAAAATGATTTAACCATACCCTTTCTGTTTAATTCCTGCCGCATTGAGAGCATTGAGCGATGCCGTGTCAAAGGGATCATTTCAGCTCATTCGACTCCAGATCAAAACATCATAATCATCTTCATCTTCAATTCCCTGCCATGTTTTTAAATAATTAATTTTTATTTTGTTTTATAAAAATGTCGTGGCAAACATCTTCCTGCTGGTGCGTTCTTGAGCCTCGCATAGAAACTGGACAGACCCTAAGGCTTGAAGGGAAAATAGCGGAAATATTACCAGTACCATATATATTCCATCTACTATTGATGCGTGATCAAATCTTACTGTCAAATTCCGTACCTAGAGCAAATGAAGTGAATGTGCCAGTCACAGCGCGTCTTACTTTCAAATAGTACTCGCTTCAACACAGACCCAAACCGGACAGCTTGTCAGAATCTGGGACGGGCAATTGTTTAAGAAAAATTTCTATAAATCTTGGGGGCAAGAAATATTTTCTTTACACAATGCAGAGACCTATTTTTTAACTATTCTGATCCTGTGTCTAACCGGGAATGAAAGGGCTGACCTTGGGCGTTTTATTTCAAAGAAATAGAAAATAATGAGCGCTAAAACATAGAATAGGCGCAGGAGATTCTAAAGACGGGGCAAAAAAGCAAATCAGTAAGTTAAGCGTTTGGAAATCGCTTTTCCAATCCCTTAGATTTTGAGTTGTTAAAAGCGCATGCCCCATACTTTCACGGGGCACAAAAGACAGATTAGCATATGAACTAACTATTAATGAATACAAACGTGATATTCTAACTACAGAACCGCAGCAAAGTACAGCATTTCTGACATCACGTTAGAGTTTTGATGTTTTAGCAACCCTATTTAGCAGGCTGATTGATTCCGTCACCAATAACAGTCCAAAATAGCAATTATTACGAAAGAGTGATTCCATGCATACAACAATCCCAGAAGCCGGGCAGACACTATTGGAATTTAAGTTTTAGCGTCGCAGCACAGATCGCTTAAAGGTATTTTATTGCTGTGTGAAGATGAAGAACCATTCGAAAGAGGGAAGTGAAAAGTTTATTAATCCTAAAATAAAAACGAATATTACAAATGGTTCGGAATGAGGGTAGTCCTAACCTAATCTACGGCTAACGGGCTTAAAACCTTATCAACATTTTTGAACGAAATATGAAAATAGTTGGGGCGGTAGGTTGATAATTCCAAGCAGTTATGACCTGTTGTGGACTAGGAACTGGCATTTAGGGGGCGATAGGCGATTCACGGAACGTGTTAGGGAGGTCGTGACGTTGTGAAGTCTATAGGGGGATTATTATGCTGTACACGGGACACTCCAAGATTGACACGGGGAGACTTCTTATCGTTTGGGAGATAAGGTTGATGACAGGGGGTGACATAGACTGAGCAATCCTTACTTGTATCAGACTGGTAAGGGTTGTATAGATCAGGGGGGGGGGGTGGTCTAGGGACGTGAGCGGTGGTCAGAACTTGAGAGACGTAATAAACATTCAAATTGATAAAGAAGAAGAAGCCGATAAACCGCTTAATGTACATTTGTTTTTTAATTATATGATGCCAGCAGAAATAATTGAAAATAACAGAATAAAAATGTATAATACTAAATTATTTTTATTTTAAAAAAGCATGTCTGACAGGTTATCCAAAAGTACCTACCGCGCCAGAGTTACCAAAACGAAGGGATAGAAAAACCCTGACATAAAAGCCATCAGATTAACAAACATTACACAAATGCAACAAAAACTAGAGTCAGGACCTTTCAAAATACAGCAATACAAACGAAGGTATTCAGCTGCCTTTTAAATGCTGTTACCTATTTAATACGGAACATCGACTATAATCGCTCTATCGCAGGAACGAGTGAGTTGGTCACTTAGCAACGGGCATAGGCGCACCGCATCTTTACCTCTAGGCGGTTTGTTTTAGCTCTCGGCCTGTGTTTCATTAGCCTAGTTGCTGCTTAGCAAAAAAAAAAACCTAAACTCGTTAAAACAAAAGCACACAGCTATGGTTCAACAAATAACACTAAACTTAGTTCCTTCAGGCCGATAATAATAAACACTAGCTTTGACTCAACATCACGGATGAAGAATTTAAACGTTTACAGGCCGATTTTGATTACTACAAAAGACAAAAGTTTGATCTCAAAGAAAGGCAAGGACAAGTATTTCTCAACAGCCAACGCCGAGCAGATAAAAAAGGAATGCTTAAAAAAAGTAAACGAGACATTAAACACCGTTCTAAACAGCTCACAGTAACCACATCGAAGGTGTTTAACTTTAGTTTATGAGTCTAAGCATCAAACAGACCGTTATATTAATTCTGATTAAGCCGTTGGTATTTTTTTTAATTTCAAATAAAATATGTTCCGGCTTAGAAAAGAGAAGACAGCAAGTCTAAGATATAATTAAGGCCCAGATGAAATTGTTTGAAGAATAGCATCGAGAAAGAGCTTTTGGTCAAGAGCACTGAATGATAATGATTTAGAAGTTATTAATCCAGAAAACGTGCGGTCAAGCTTTGTTACATGCAATATACCTTCTCAATTCCAAGTAAACAAACAATAGACCCCCAGATAAAGTAATGTTAGCTGTTTTAATCGACTATATAACAATAATGAAATGAAAAAACTAAAGTCTGGGTCTCAACAAAACACGCCGACTAATCTTCTCATAACGACTTAACACCCGTTGGGGCAGACGAACTGCTTACCAGTTTGACGCTGCCGCAAAGAGCTAAAAGAGAGGCACTGGTTGGTCAAGGGCGCAGTCTTCGAATTAGATTAAAACAGGGCTAAGTATGCACCGATTGTAGGCAAGGCTTACATTCCGCTACCCCGAGAGTTGGTTATTAAATAGATCATTTTTAAACATAAAAAATTTGACAACAAATGTTTCATGTGGTGTGTTCTAGCAAGGCAGCAACATGTCCGCGACCACGCAGAGAGAGGTACAACTATCGGCAATACACCAAAGATCTTAACTTCAATGGAATATCCTTACCTGTTAAGTGTAGACCCAAATAGATTCAGTTATGAATAACAAAACAAACCATAACAGTCAAATCTTACACAAGGGATGAGGAAACAATCTACAGCCGATTAAGTTCCATGTACAGTCAACGATTGGCGAAGACCAGACAAAAATCATGTTGACCTTACTACTAATGTTTTTCACCAGCGGGCTGCCACATTACACATTGATAACGAACAATGATTAAAACTAAATGCAGCATAATTCAAAAGATGGGCACAAACTAGAATTCTGCAGAAAATGTTTAACAAGAACTGCCATCTGTTCAAGCCGCAAGCGAACATAAGAAACATTGTATCGCCCAGTTGACTGTAATACAGAACTAATTACGCCCCCCCACCTGGATCTAAAGGTATTTTTAAGAACTGGAAAATATCTGCAACAATCCTCTCATACGTAGTTTTACGCAGACTTCGAGTCGCTTATTGTTCCTTAAGAAGGGCCCAGCGCCACAAAAACTTCGAAAAATACAGTCTTAATGAAGTAATCATCAGATTTGTTCATTTGCTTCATTGTTGTTAGGTACGGATGGCGCTCATTCAAGGCCAAATTATACAGAGGACCAGATGCGGCAAGAAGAATTTTTACAGCGCATGCAGCTAGTGCGTAATGAATGATCTAATAAACTGAATATATCTGAAATCATGATGACGTCTTAAGACCAACAACAGTAAGCCTCTCAGCCACTCACTGTATTGATTTGTGGTTTAGGCCCTCTCATCAGACCAGCGAATCCAACAGTAAGAGACCTATAACACATTACGGAAAGGTTTAAACAGAGTAGCTGCGCACAAACAAATGCATCTTCAACTAAAAGTTTGAACCAAAGACATGGACGCTGCCATCATCTTTCATAACTTGCGAGTTTACGACTACTCATCTTATATTGCAAGCAGTAACTGGGGGGGGGGGTAAACAAACGACCTTCAGGGTAGCATGCAATGCACATCATCAGAAAAGTACATGTGCTAAAAATCTAAATAACATGTCTTTTTATGACTCTATGCAACACATGATGGGATCCATAAGAGTCACAAGCTAAGTCCTTAAAGTCCTGCCAAAAACGGAAAATATTTTGACCCAACGCATGGTTAGAAAGGGTGCTTACCCTTAAGAGTAGCAAGAACAGATGTTAAGGTATGATGACGACACACTTCCGCCTAAAGGCTCGTTCATATCTAATCTTCGCGAATAAAGGACTCATGATTAAGATTACCAGCAAGCACAAATGCATGGCAAAAAGTTAGAGTGTAAAAACGATGGAGACTATCATGACTCCAACTTGATGGCTGATACAAGTATTGTTGGCGACGTCCTTGAAAATTATAGAAAGACCAGCATGAAACATAAATAGCCTGGATCTGCGCATTATTATTTTGCGCCCGGGCTGAGCAGGGATGCTTTTTTAAAGTATACTGTGAGTACAGAATTGATTTATTGGTCAGATTACCAATGCTCAATATGATGAAAAACGGAATTGCGTTGAGGAATTAAGTAGGCGACCGCACATTTACGTAAAGTCAACAACAAATACTTGGACTACAATGATCCGAGTAAAAGGTCTAACTATCTCATGTATTTAGAGTGCAAACAATCTTAAGGCTGGGCTATGGCGCAATCAGCTTCCATTACGCAACTTTAAAATGTACACAGGCGGCGATCCGATAATATTCAAATGGCATTAAAGTGGTTGGGCAGTTATAAAACGCCTGATCAGCACAGCGTGGTTTCATTCTAGAGGTAGACTTAGAATAACCTCAATTAACTCCAGACCACATAATGACAACCCATTACAGCAAAAGTCTAAAGAAGATCCAAGTAGAAACCACCTAAACTTGTGCCTAATCTTCGAGGCAAAAAAATTATGTCTGGTTCATTAACAGACTTCTACATTTTCTTTCAAGACATGGTTTAAATTTAACAGCTGTCCCCAACGTATAATTTGCTATCGATCAAGAACAGTTCATGAAACCATACATCATGATAACACTGTCACAGAACCAAATCCCACAGAAGCGTTCTCAGAAAAAGACTTTTTCAAGCTGATGAACAACAGCTGTTTTAGAAAACTATTGAAAATCCGCACCAGCCGTAAAGATGCAGATTGGTCACCAAAGAGAACCGAAGCAATTAAGCAACTTCAAAACCTAATTATCAGGACTTTAGAAGATTTCATATCACTTTTTGGCATATGCTGGAAAAAAAAAGAAATCAAATTAGACAAACCTGTATTTTATTGGGTTTACTGTATTAGAATTATCAAAAGCCTTATATATGATGTTAAAGTTTCTTATACAACTTTAAGCCTCGAATCCAGATCCAGAGAACTATTACACAGATACAGACGTGTTTGTTAAGAATAATCCTACTGAAGACATCATAAAGACATGGAAATTGAAGTAGCTACAGGACATGCGGGATGGAAAGATACATCTATTACCCTAAAATTCGCCTTTGCAATTCAAATTACTAACAAGAATGTTTTAGGGAAAGATGAAGGATGAATTAACTGGAAAGTAGGATCAAGGAGTTAGTTGGGTTTAAGGTCAAAACTGTAACAGTATTTTTCGAGCCAGGTAGAAAATCATTAAGAAAGCATAGGGAATATCCGCAGCGTTGTGCAGTACAACATAACACATGACAACAACAAAGAAGCAATGTTTGGGCAATAATGACTTTTCACATGACAACGTAAAACTGCGATCTAATCTAACATGAGATCAACACTACAGTATGTAACAAAGAAGTCGTTAATAGAACAACACAAAACGGGTGTTGTTATACCAATTTTCATATGCAATCGGGCACAGGGAGACCGCCTAAACAGGGGTTTATATTTTTTCAATCAACTTTTAATATAAGATCAATCATAGCTTCATCCAAATTCATTTTTAAATCTTTTCTCATAGTTTGAATTGATGCCGTACGAAATTTATTTTATATTTCAAATAATTCTTTTTCCCAATTTGGAGGTTTGAGTTGTAGGTGAATCTGGGATGAATTAGCCCATGCATTGATTAATCCTCGAAAATGTTTCCTTAATACAATACACACGATGAAATGATTCCCGAACATTTTTCAAGTCTCTTCCTTTACCATACTTGTTTTCGTTCTGCGCTTCCTTCTGCCTTCCTTTAAAACCAAAATATGTTTACGTAAATTACTAAAGCGGAACTGGTTCTGTTGGGATATATCTGCAGTTCCTTCTTTCACAAAAGATCTTATGGAGGAGCTGGTTGTTTAGTTGTGTCAGTTTCCTCGAAACTACTACACGGGCGGAATCATTTTACAATTTCCTTATAAATCATACGGGTCAACACTCCCAACAGATCTGTTTAGCCCTGATGCTAGTGTCCCCTTCCTGCTTCTCCCGGTAAATAAAGGTACCTTACATTTTAAACCATACGGTAAGAAGTTTGCCGAATGAAGATCTACTTCAACAACATTTATTGTATTTCTTTTGATTGCTTGTACTGTTTTCGCCCTTGAAATTCCTTCAATTAGTCATTGCGCCACAACTAGGTTCAGTCCCCAACTTTATACCCATTCTGTTTGCGAAATGTCAATCAGCTCTCTGTGGATACTGGTCGGAGAAAAGTCTTTCGGCTAACTGTTGGTTAAAGTTTTCAACTAAAGCCTGTGATCTGTGAACTCCTGGAATGCCTCTTCTAATAGTAAAACTCTGTGTTTTTAACAACAATTTGATTCACTTGGCCTATAAAATTCTTTCCCATCATCGACTTGAAGCCTCGAGGGTAAGTAAGGGGCCTCGTTGGTATATCATTTGTATAGCAACAGCCAACAGCAGAAGCACTACTTTTGTGTTAATGGTTCCGCATCTATGTACTTGAAGGCCAATGTCAATGACTGTGAGTGCTACTTAAATCTTTTTCGTCTAATCCTATCAGAGGGTAAATATAGAAGATCCTTGATGGTGTCGTTCGGTATGCTTCACAAAGTGAGGGTCCCTCTGTATTCGTCTAGGCCGCTGGTAAATAAAATTGCCAAATCGCTTGTTTAGATAACCATACATTGCTGTTTGTTCACTAACACAGCTGCTTTGGCTTAGCTTTTTCTTGTCTGTATATTCCCTTCCAATATCCTTTGGGCGAATAATAGAATTTTGGTTCATTTTTTATTCAGCCAATCTATTGCAACAAAATACACAACGTCATACAAAAGGCAATAAACGCGATTCTTGCATCATTTGTTTTTTCTGATGGTTATAAAAAGTCACGGAAATTTTGTTGGGGGCAATGGCAGGATTAGGTTTGCCTGTTACTAGATAAAAATAGTATTTATGCCTATCAACATCATGAAATATGTAAGCTGCATGCCCCTGTTTTTAGTGTGTCATTAATAAAATCTAATAGCACAAGTCTCTGCTTTTCAAAGGCGTCATGTGCAGCTTGCTAGTTGCTCCATACTTGTTATGACCATTTTCTCTCGCCGTCATCCCGCAGTTTACTAAAGCGAAATTACTTCCGCTAAAAGCCAAGCGCATTCACCACAGCGCCCCCTATCATCTATTACGATGAGGCCATTAGATATTTTATAAATGTATTTTTTATTTACATATTTTATACTGTCGTGAATTATTCCTTGCTTGACCGTACAAAATCTATCGTAGGCAAACGAAGCTGCAGATACAATTAGCTTTGCTGAATACCTCAAAGTATAGTACGTCCAAGATTGCTTGATTAATTCATTAAACAATCATTTAACCAAGCATTGAGTATCCTACACTTAGGTCCTCCAACAACACAGAAAGTGTATACAAGTTAGCAATAGTTTTTTCCGGTGCTCATTTTAAAAATTAAAATAAGTAAATTAATATAAACAAACAAGAACAGCGCTGATCTACTACAGGCTACAGGCAGCCTAAACCTTCCTGAACTTTATGATGTCCACAAAAAGGTTTTTTGAATGACAAGCTATTAATGCCAAAAAGGAGAGGCTGTATTCTTTGGCAGCATGTGGGAAAACAAAACAGTTCCTCGAACTGGAATTCAGTCATAAACAGATTCAACAGATGTCGCCACAAGACATTATAAATATCATAACAGGTATGAAGCGCAGCTGGGTGGTCCTAGAATGGTGAAAAGTGGTGGGGCAAACGGTTCTTAGTTTGTACACTAAACTAGTCATTAAGAATTGCTCCCATTGATTTCTGAACAAGTCTCTTACGAATGATTTAACTGCAAGATCTCATTTAACAAAGTCAGTAGAGTCTCTAGGAAGAGAATCTAAACCAAACCGATATGAACATTTTATCGGGCCAATAATCATGGATTAATTACTTTTAATCAAATAGATTTTGATATTCCTTCAAAATGAACGAGCTGGAAAATCATCAGAACCAAGAAACATGAAACATTGGACAGGTGGAGACAGTAACCGAGCCAGAAAATCACAGAAAACACTGAATCAGGTGGGGGACCATGAAAAGCATCCATCATCCAGGCGTGTAAAAGCAGGAAAAAAATTAGCAAGTGGAACAGACAAACAAATAAATGTTACCAGAATATAACTCATCATGAAAACATAACACCGCCCACGCCAGAACAAGTTGATTCAATGCCAGCTATACAAACTCCATGAATACAAGACCATACAGCGCCCAAAGTCTTCATGGAATAATTGAACTTAAAACTGTTGCCATTTTTTGGGCGCCATTGCTGCTGTATGGTGGCAGTTATAACGGAGTAACAAATAAATAACCAGATGTGCAACAAAAACAAAAGCCATCACAAAAAATTTGAACCACTTAATACAGAAAAAGACCAACAGCACCAAAACCGCCAACAACAAAGATCTTTTTGATCCATTTCAAATGGAATCAAATTTAAAGAACTTAATTTTAAAATTTTATTAATAAAAAATAGAATCAAGGGCGTATTTATAAAATGAAAAGTCAAATAAATAAAGACATGGAGTCTAAAAAAGACATTTCCATAAGACCAAATTGTAAACAATGCTGATTGCTTAGGATGTAAAAACTTCATTAAGATTCTATCTGACCGATCTCGCGCAGAGAACGCCGAGCAAGATAATCTCAGTAGATGACGTGTATTTTTGAGGCGTGTGTGAACTAAATTAGACATATACAAATTTTAAGATAAAAACAAAGATAGAAATTATTTGATAATTATAAGATAACTTAAAAAAAGAACTTGGTTGATACTTTAGAGGATCTTAATCAAGAACTTATTAAGAACTGATCAAGAACTTAATCAAGAACTTATAAAGAACATGAAGTAACATAATTAAAACTTAATTAAGTTCATAAGGAAGACTTAATTAATACTTTAGAGTGACTTAATTAAAAACTTGGAAGTGCTATGGGGTTAAGAACTTGGGTGGCTTTAATAAAATCTCTCACTTAGAGGTAACAAAAATAAAAACATAAATGTTACTTGATTAACTTTACCCAACCAAGTCGTTCAAAAGGTGGGTAACAGAAACACTTCCATATAATGGTCCATGGAAATAAGCGCTGTAACTAGTCTTGGGGATGTAAACGAGTTACTTTCAGTGGGCCTATAATGAACAGTGCCTGCGACTCCTATGGTACGCCCATGAGTTTTTGTCGCGCTGGTGACATTGTGTCATCACACACACACACGCATACCCACGCGCGATACACTGTCTAATATCACTTATAAAAGTGGAAAAGACGTTAAAATCAAAGAACAACACACACACGCGCGCGCATGCACACACACACACACACACACACACACAATACCTACGCACACAGCCTGCTAAACCAGACACCCGCGCATTTTGCCGCCGCACACACTTACACACACACACACTCACACATGCCCACCCATGTAACATGTGCGGCGGCCCCGGGGCGGATCATGTGATAGACAACGCACTATGGGGGGCCACCAAACCAGACCCCCTACCACCCACGCAGAAAATAGAGAGAGGAAAGAGAACGCCAGGTGAGAAAAAGACGGAATAAAAAAAAAAAAAAAAAAAAAAAGAAAAAAAAAAAAAAAAAAAAAAAAAAAAAAAAAAAAAAAAAGAAAAAAAAAAAAAAAAAAAAGAAAAAAAAAAAAAAAAAAAAAAAAAAAAAAAAAAAAAAAAAAAAAAAAAAAAATATTTTGACAGAGGGGGGGGGGGGGGGGGGGTGTGGTGGGGGAGAGGAAGAGTGGGGGGAGCATATAAAATAAACGGCCAAGCGGCGAGCGAACGCTGTGGTGTAATGAGAGTGTTTTGGTGATATCAGGCTTACCTTTCGGGCTGAGTGTACCGTGTTCGGTTTTTTACAGCTTTAAGCAGATCAAAACAGGCCACAAATGGTAGCAGGTTGAGCGTTAGGCCTAGTCCGATTGCTTGCACCCCACACAACACACAAACGTACGCCCGTTTGCGCACACACACCCACACCCCACACGCTGCCGCATGCACACACACACAACACACACACGCACGCACACACATTACACACACACACACATACTTACTCTCAAACAGCCTGCTACACAGAACACAACCAGCATTGCACCGCACACCAACAGCCACCTGTCTAGAGCCGCGCACCAGCATCTTTATCGATGCAATCACAAAAGTAGGCAATGAGTGGTCTCCTGTACACGTGGATTGCCACACCAAAAGTAAGCATAAATATAAGAATTCCAACTACTCGCTATTGGTAGGTCCGGTTGCCACCGCAGGCGTCACACTTTCTGAGTTTGGAGATATGCTGATTTCAGGGCTGCACATCCCTCATTTAGTTTGGTCACCAGTTACGAGTATTCGAGTGAGACCAAGTCTTGGGTCAAGTTCACCCCATCCGACTGAAGACGCGTCGCCCGCCATTTGCCAGACCAAGGCCAGCCACCACCACCCCAAAAAATCCCAGGGCAAACATACTCCTGGGGTTTCCCCCTGAAGGCATGGTCGACACAAAGTGACGCCTGCAAATAAAAATTAAATCAACAGTCGGCCATGCTCAGGGAGGGGGGTTTTGCTATTTTTTATGTTAAAAAAATTGTATTTTTATTTATCTACAATATATATGTTTGTAGCGTGCTGCCATTATTTTTTTTCAAAAATATCAAATATTAACACGCACACAGCAAAAATATGTCCACACACTACAGTTGTCCCAACCCAAAACCCAAAGTTTTAAAGTCTCCAGAAAACACATGCCACTTCACAACTCAACACCAGCAATGGAAATGACGAGGCAGAGCTGCGTTGTAAGCCCTGCACTTAATTTAATAAGACTGGCGTTGGTTCAAAATCGCCATGCCCAGTCACGCGGTAAGTAATCGGATAGTGCAGAGTCCTTAGGTAGGCCGTCAATAGCAATTAAAGGCTAGACGTTTGTATATGAGGCGCGTTCGGCCACAACTGCTTTTCCCCTGCGTTACTCTATGGGGCGTGTTTCAGTCCCGGCTACTTTCCCCTACGCTACTCTCTGAAACTTTAGTAAATTAGTATTAAACGGATAACCCTGCACAGTATGTTTGTTTGTAGATAATCGTTATTTTTTGGTTATTGAAGTCTTACTTGTCAGAGAACAGGAAAACACCAATTCTGGGTCACTTTCGCCCGAAAACTGGTTGAGGGCGAAAGTGGCCCAGAATTGGTGTTTTCCTGTTCTCTACTTTGCTGCGTGCTTGGAGCGTGCGAAAACCGTGACCGCTCGACACGGCTGCTACTCACCGAATCCTGCTAAAAGACTTGCTTTTGCCTTACTCGATTGACATTCTTTATCATACTAGTCACTGTTTTTTTACTTACATAGACAATATTATTCGTTTCTTCATGCAAACTCAATAAAATTGACATTCTTTTAATGAAGAAAACATTCAGGGCTTCATTCTATTCATGATCGATCAGATCAAAATGCATGATCAAGTAAGCTTGACACTTCAAACGAATGCGTTGATTCTCAATAAGAATGTGTTACATCACTATTCCACACAGACATTTCAAAATACTTATTCAGATGTCCAGCTCTCCACATTCAATAAACATTCAAGTGGTTGTTAATTGGATTCTAGTATTTCCTTTTTTTCCCTCTGAAACTTCTATCCAACAAGATGAAGAAACAAAGAAGAGTAAATCCGTTGATAGCTAGAAATAATCGTTAGCACTACTTCCAGCCTGAGACACAGACGTGCAATGCCCATCAAAGTCTCTTTCAAATACACTATTCTGCATATACAAACCAAGATAAGTTCGCATGTTAAGAAACTTCTTCTGTAATGATTCAGTTCTTGGTCAGCTAAAATTATATTAGAATATTTAGAGCGACTTTCGATATCAGTACCAGATTCATTATCATCTAAAATATCAGGGGAAAGATGTGCCGCTTTTGTGTTCAAATCACAGTAAATGGATCACATGCACACTACCATATTCAAGCGTATATAAACCAGTCATACTGTTCAGACACCGCATAAGTCAGGACAACGCTTGGTGTCACGTTCATATCCATAGAGAAAATGACAGTTGATCAGAAAAGTTACGACAATCAATGTACCAGCAACCCATCAGGAATATTTCTTCGTTCACAAACCATTGATCCGATGAGGCCACAGCACAGACATGCTCTCTGTATGGTGATGGTCACAAGCATCCATGGCGACAAAGAAACTATCATATCAATAAGACCCTTTCCACTTTGCACGGCCGGTTACTCATATTTCGGACCCTTGGTATAGAAATTGTGCATGGATCATTTGCCCAAAGGAGATAAAACCATTACCAACAGATCAGAGCACGCCCGAACTTGGAATAGCAAACCAACACTGTATATCCACGAAGACGACATATGATCACAATTGTCATAAGATTTCCGAAGACACCAAGCACAAAAATAGCAGGCTCACCATTTTTTAAAAAATCAGTTTGCATGCTTTTCGGTATGGTCAGAATAGATCATACCATGAATAAGAATCACCAGCATTATTATCATCATCCCTAACGAAGCTGGGATCGTCTCTTACCTGTATCATTATGCTCTCTCAGAAGACGAGAATTGGGGAGGCAGAATTGCTAAATTTCAGTACTGTTGGTGAGTTTGCATCCTTTTTATTCTCGCGTCGTATGTGTAGCTCTTACATGGCAGAAAGATATTTTTACTTTCCTGTTTTGTTTTTATTTTGTACATGAGCTCATCATATCAAGCTGCCTGGATACACACAAACACACACACACACACACACACACACACACACACACACACACGCACACACAGGCACACACGTACGCACGCATGCACACACACACACACACACACACACACACACACACACACACACACACACACACACATAATACACACACACACACACACACACACAAACACACAGACAGACAGACACCAGACAGACAGACACACACACACACACACACACACACCACACACACACACACACACACACACAGAGAGAGAGAGAGTGTGTGGACTGATTCTGTCTGTGTGATCCATGTCAGCCCAGTGTGGACTGATTCTGTCTGGATTTGGATTGATTTAATTTAGAGTCTCTTCACAACTATGATGATATTAGACTTTTAAAAAAAAATAAAAAAAGTGTATGTGTGTAAGTGCTTATATGAGTGCGTGTGTGTGCATGCATGCGCGCGCCCGTATGTGTGTGTGTGGTGTGTGTGTGTGTGTGTGTGTGTGTGTGTGTGTGTGTGTGTGTGTGTGTGTTTGGTGTGTGTGTGCGAGCGCATGTGCGTGTGCGCGTGTGTGTGTGTGTGCGCGTGTGTGTGTGTGTGTGTGCGATCTTGGCTTTGGGAAACTGACCTTTGGCCTCGTTGACGCATTTCTGCATTTCCATACTGCATTTCTCCGGATCTTTCCCTTCAAATCGTTCACTCCTACATGCAGAACTACACATTCGGGTTCAGGATTCAGAGATACTTTTGCCTCCTTTAGAGCGCGTGTGCAATGCTCAATCTGATACGCTTTTCTCTTTGCCCCCTGCAGACCGTATGACAGGCCAAGTCTCCGTGCATCAACCTTCTTCATGATACTGTCATGTATCAGGAGGACACGAGGCAAGTCGCCACCAGATGTAGAAACAGAATGGGATACGTCTTTCTTTGTTGTGCCAGAGTGTTTTTGTTTGACGTTTTGTTTGTGGGAGAGACTTGAAGTTTTCTATCTTTTGTTCCACAGATGTGTTACGTAATTTCGCAGAACCTTGTTTGACGTTGCTTTGACTCTTTACGTCACAAGTCAGTTTTTGTTCTTTTTGGTTTTGTTTCATTTGGTTATTTTCTTTGTTTGGCCTAATGTACGGCTCGTACAATTCATCCACGCCCTTGTTGTGTTGGGGAGGAGACTTTGCCGGCAGCGATGTTGATGCAACTTTTGCATAAGAGCGGTGAGGCGTTGCGAATGATGTTTCGGTCGATTCGGTCTGACTGGCGACACTTTCGCTTTTCGTTATCTTGAGGTTAGATTCGATTATTTTCGTCTGTTTTTCAAATATTTTCTCTAGACTCAAGATTCGTTCGCTCAGAGTCATTATGAGAGCTTTGAAGTCGTCAGTGTTACTTCCCGCTTCTCTTTTCGGGCTGTCTTCTGCGGGGCCTTTATTGTCGGCAGGCGTACCGGACATTTTGTTTTGGGTAACTAAACGGTCACCCCCGCTTCGAACATTCGATTGGCTTGTTACAGTCGACTGAACATTTTGCAAACAGCTGTTACTTTTTTCCATTGGCAAAGTTGATGGCTTACCTCTTACATTTCTTGTTTTTGTCATCCTGGTCATCATTTTCTTTAACTTTACAAAAAACTCAGCTAGCTTCTGCTCTAGTTGTTGACCGTGACCGCCATCTTGTGTCGTCTCCTGGCCCTGATTCTGTCTGTCTGTGTGATCCATATCAGCCCAGTGTGGACTGATTCTGTCTGTCTGTGTGATCCATGTCAGCCCAGTGTGGACTAATTCTGTATGTGTGATCCATGTCAGCCACGTGTGGACTGATTCTGTCTGTGTGATCCATGTCAGCCACGTGTGGACTGATTCTGTCTGTGTGATCCATGTCAGCCACGTGTGGACTGATTCTGTCTGTCTGTGTGATCCATGTCAGCCCAGTGTGGACTGATTCTGTCTGTGTGATCCATGTCAGCCACGTGTGGACTGATTCTGTCTGTCTGTGTGAACCATGTCAGCCCAGTGTGAACTGATTCTGTTTGTGTGATCCATGTCAGCCACGTGTGAACTGATTCTGTCTGCCTGTGTGATCCATGTCAGCCCAGTGTGGACTGATTCGGTCTGTCTGGAATCTATGTTTGCACAGTGTGGTCCGAATCTGCCTGTCTGTGGAATATGTGTCAGTCCAGTGTGAACTGATTCTGTCTGTCTGCGTTATCTATTTCTGCCCAAGGTAGACTGAACCTCTCTGCCTGTGGGATCCATGTCAGCGCTATGTCGATTGTAGTAAAGTGACACTGCGAGCTGATCACGGGCTCATAGGTTTCCTCTGATAACGTCAATCTACAAACCACTTGTAACTGACTGTCACACATCCAGCAAGGACAGGCTTTGCTAGAATAGGCAACCATCATAATTGAAATCATAGGTGGAAATCAAAGAGTAATAATGTTAATTATCTGTTCTTTCTTTATCTTCCTTTTTTCTTTTTCTTTCTTTTTTTCTTTTTCTTTCTCTTTTTCTTGTCTTTTTCTTCTTCTTTTTTTGCCTTCGTATTTTTCTTGTCGGTTCGCAGCATCACTCTCATCACCGCTTATTCTCGTCACTACAGGCCCAATCCAACCCAAATTGTTCTGTCACGTCGTTTCTCTCTCTCTCCTCTCTCTCTCTCTCTCTCTCTCTTCTCTCTCTCTCTCTCTCTCTCTCTCTCTCTCTCTCTCTCCTCTCTCTCTCTCTCTCTCTCTCTCTCTCTCTCTCTCTTCTCCATGCATTCCAGCCACTGCCTAATTATGCAGTCCAAACCTTGACATGACATCCCCCATCCCGGGGTGAAAAAATTTTTTTTGCCAAGAAAATGTTTGTTTGTTTTTTGGAAATACACATACCTATCTAGTTAATATACAACTTCAGCCATCAATCACCCATTTTTCATCACACAAGAGTTTCCATCAATGCATAGAACTAACCTTTATGAACATCATAAAGATCCAAAATCACATTCCAAAATCTTAGTTTGGAAAACACAATGCAAAATCAGTTTTGTTTTGTTTAAAAAAAAACAAATTCATACTCCATCACCACAAATCACAAGTCACACAGACACAAAGAACATATAATGATGCTGATCATTCCAAATGTCAATTATGTTTATATGTACAAAAATGTAAACACAGTTTTTTCTTGCTTGTTCTCACATAAATTTCTGTCCCAAAATCCTCACAAAATGAGAACTTTCTCATGACTCACTTGATGAGAAAAATCTGCCAAGTGAAAAGTCTTCCTTCAAGCAAGAATATACAATATATCAGTCCACTCGAAAGTTAAACACTTTTTTTTTATTCTTCACAATGGACCGACGTGAAAAGAAAAAAACACTTGTATCACATCAAATGAAGTCTTCTCCACACATTCACAAAGTAGCATCCTACTATGAGACACCAATGCCAATACATATGCACTTTTGGAAAAAGATC
>CM031618.1:48244631-48250058 GCA_018398815.1 Conus ventricosus | reverse complement strand
TGACTGTTGACCTCTGTGCTGACCTCTGACTGCTGACCTCTCTGACTGCTGACCTCTCTGACTGCTGACCTCTCTGACTGCTGACCTCTACTTTGACCTCTTGGCCTCCCTTGCATCCATCCTTAAACGGATCCTGAAGTTCAGGCTCAAAGATTTTACCCTCCATTTTACACCGTTCACAGAATGATTTTTAGTTTTTCAACAACTTCTTTCCATTCCACACTTTCTGTTTTTGTTTGTTGTTTGTTTATTTTCCAACCCTTCGCTGGCTGCTTTGGGGATGCTGTTGGATTCCGGTTTTTGAACCCTTGGTGGTGAGAATTCCACAATTCTTACTAGTCACAAAAAGTTAAGGGCCAGACAGAAAAGCTCTCACCAAAATAAAACGACATAACGCACAGGAAAACAGCTTATACCGTTTTTTATTTCATGTCTTTAGCTTTCATGTCAATGCCATTGCAATTGTGTCAATTCAATTTTTCTGGACAAAATCAAGGATCAAACATCATAACCCCTCTTTTGAAAATCACAAAATTGACAATTCACAAGAAAGTTTATTGAAAAGCTTCAGTAGTGCGTATGTCCGCCATTTGCACCCACACATTCCACGCATCTAGGCCTCATGAACTGGATCAGAGTCACAAGGGTCTGTTGAGGCATGGCGTTCCACTCCTGCAGCAGAAATTGGAACAGTTGGTGGAGGTCAACAGGAGGAGGTGGTTGTCGTGGACGCGGCGTTCCAGATGGTCCCAAAAGTTCTGAATAGGGTTCAAATCAGGCGAACGCGATGGCCAGTCCAGTCGTGGAACCTGCTGCTGCCTCAGGTAGTCGTTCACCACACGGCGCGGTGTGGAGTGGCGTTGTCGTCCATGAGGTGGCACCGGGTCCCATGGCTTGCAGAGTGGGGATAATCAACGGCCTCACGATTTCATCTCTGTACCTTACGCCAGTAAGTCTGCCTGGCACAAGGTGAAGGGGTGTCCTGCCATGAAGGTGGATGCCTCCCCATACCATCAGGGAGCTGCCTCCATAGCGATCGTGCTCACGAACACAGCCATCAGCAAGCCTCTCCCCTGGACGACGCCAGACGCGTACCCGGCCATCATTTCGGGACAGGGAGAATCTTGACTCATCGTGAAGAGGATGGTGCTCCATTGCTGCCTCGTCCATCGCTGATGACGTCGACACCACCACCTTCTGGCCTGTCGATGGTGCTGTGTTAGTGGGAGACGGACGGCGGGCCTTCTTGAGCGGAGGTTGAAACTGTGAAGGCGACCTTGGACGGTCTGGCGACTTACGTTGATGTTAGTCGTTCTTTTCAGCTCCTGTCTCAGAGTGGTTGCATTGATGGTTCTGCTGCAGACTGCTGTCAGCATCAAGTAGCGATCGTCTGCCTGTTGGTGATTCTTGGCCGCCCTGAGCGTGGTCGTTCCTCGGCTCTTCCAGTGTCTTGGTATCGCTGGTGAAGGCGTTGAATGACTGAGTGGCTCACTCCCAGACGTCTTGCCACCTCTCTTCCAGAAATGCCATCTTGGAGCCATCCCAGAGCCCGGCCGCGATCTAGTGTTGACAGTTTTCGTCTTGGAGGCATGGTTATTGCAGCCCCGATTAGCGGTCATTTTATACCCACCGCAGGCAAATTGTCATTGAAAAGTGTTCAACATAGGCAGGCCTTGCACGTGCACTGTGCCGATTTCTCAATTCAAAACTGCTGTGTAATCTGCGCCTGGCCAAACTTCATGCATTATTCACGGATTTTTGGTGTTTTGGCTGAGCGCATATTCTCGACCCGAAAAATGCGTCGTCTGAAAGATTATTTCGGTCATACAGTGTGGTGTGTGAGCTGTCAGAATAGCTCAGAATGAAACACGCTGCGCTTTGTTTTACGAGCATTCAGACCCATTACTTAGAGTACCCCTAAATCTAAGGCGGCCCTTAACTTTTGTGACTAGCTTATTATGGACTGTGGATTATCTCCATTTGATGCCAAGGGAACATAGACACAGGTTACACGATTTCGCCCATGTCATAAGCTGACTTTTTTTTTCCTTTTTCTTTTGTTTTAACACACAGACACAATCAGCCGTGCCTCCCTGACGAAGTCCGATCCAGCGGACGAAAGGCCTCGGAGCAGGCGACCTGAATAATTGTTCTGTCTTCAGGATGGTTAGAATACTCCCCATAATCATGCTGATAGTGAAGGGTTTTATTGTTATATATTTTCTTATTTTCTTTCTCTTCCCCTCCCCCCCCTCCGCACTGGTTTTCCCCAGGACTAATTTTTGTATATATATATATATATATAATATATATATATATATATATATATATATATATATATATATATATATATAATATATGTATGTACCACGATTTCCTGGCCGTGCTTTCAGCTCATTTCACCTTTCCAGTTTGGAGTGCTGTTAGATTCTGGGTTGGGTTGGTTTGGTTGTTTGTTTTGTTAAACCACGGGGGCGAGAAGACCACAGAATGATAGCTGATATATTTCATTTGATGCCAAGGAGCACCGTACACAATCTGCCGAGTTTCACTGATGAGTCCGAATCGCGGACGAAAAGGGTCTCGGCAGGTGTGTGTATGAATGGTACTGTTTTTCAAGTCGGACTATACTGGTCCTTGACCTGTATATGCTGCTTGTGAAGGATTGTCGTGGTTCTATTCGAATGCCCTCATTTCATTCCCGTCTTTGTTTCCCTTTCTCTCCTCTCTCTCCCCCCCCCCCCCCCCCCCCCCCCACCTCCCCGGCTTTTTTTTTTTTTTTAGACAAGCTTTTCCAAGTCGTAGTTAGTTTAGTTGCAAAGTGAGGCGACTGCAGGCGGCAATCTACGAGGTCGAAACGCGTCGTGTTTTGTCTTGTGATTCGTTTGTCTACGTTTTCTTGACGGTTCGCTCTTAATGACATTTGAATGTTTTTTCCCCAGTCATGTTTGCAGTGACAGTATTGTTAACCTCCATTTGTTTGTCTTTTTCTCAACTGTTTATTTGTTTCACACACACACACACACACACACACACACACACACACACACACACACACACACACACACACACACACACACACACACAGAGAGAGAGAGAGAGAGGACTTTCAGCTAGCAAAAGGCACGATAAATGTATAAAAGACAAATGCGATTCCATGACGGGTGAGCCTTTTTTGCATTGCAAAGTTCTCACCCGCGATGAAAACGTTTAAATGTTGTATTAATTCCATCTAGATACTCGTGCAAGTCCGGAAACTCTTGCAAGCCCTCCCCGTCCACACAAAAGTTTCGTAGCACTTGAAAATAAAGTCTGTGAACGAGGGCAAATTGATCCGAGTTTAAGCGCGATAGAGCCATTTACGAGTCTTTGGAACTGCCTGAAAGAGAACCTGGTTTGGAACAGGAAAAAAACAAGGGTTAAAGAAAAATAAAAATGCGAAAATTAAAGATAAGTTTTTTGCTTCTTTTTCTTTTTAAAGATCTTACCGTAATGACAGTAATTGTGGTAACGAAAATGATAATTTAGTAATGATCTTTATAATAACTTTACATAGAATGAGAATGTTAATCATCATTGTATAGTAATACTGATGATGATGATGAGATACAATACAAATGGTACTAAACATCTTTATATAGCGCCTTTGTCCTTGCTTGTACAACGTGTGTGCATTACCAGCGCGTTGAACAGGTCTGTCTGTCTAACTTTCTGCTTTAGAATGTATCTGTTTGTTCCCCTCCCACCCCCACCTCCCGCCTCCCCTCCCCACACACATACACAAACGCGCGCGCGCGCGCACACACACACACACACACGCGCGCGCGCGCGCACACACACACACACACACACACACACACACACACACACACACACACACACACACACACACACACACACACACACAGTCATAGATAGACATAAAGATGGAGGCAGAGACAGAGAGAGTGGGGACTGTTTGTTGTGAACTTTTATATTTGTTTTCAGTTCTATAATACATCACCGTGATGCATTATAGATAATTGTTTATTGTTGTAGATGTGACAAAGTATGCATTAAGGTAATCCATTTAAACGAATGTATGTATGTGTTATGTATGTACGTATGTATGTGTACTAAATAAGTCTATGTATGTCGCATTAAATACGTTATAGTCCATGAACATAATAAAGGTTTAATTGTAACCGAAAATTCTTGTCTAAACACGCCGATGTTTCGTTCGTTTTATGGTCTTCATATATACACGTGCGTACGTGTGTACATGCGCGTGTATCTAATCACGTTTCTGTCTTCGTGCCTGTTCTGAGGTTTTCGTGTTGTTGTAGTTGTAGTCGTTGTTGTTGTTGTGTTGATTTGTTGTGCTGTCTAGTTGAAGCAGAACTGTCTTCAAGATGACTCAAATATAATGATGTACATACATCACGAGAGCAGCAACAAGTTTGCGGCCTACAGCATGCTCTGACGCTTTGTTGGCATCACACTGACTGTGAAGCAGATGACTTGTGAACAACACGAGTATTCTTACAACAAGGAAAACATGCTATCAGACCTGTACATGTTGCCCGTTCTGTTGGCAGCACTCGCCTCTGCCATGGAGGAACACAGGTGCAAACCTGCATACTAACAGATCAAATGGAAACGGAAAAACAGCAAAAGACACGGAAAGGAGGGGAAGAGAAGGGGGAAAAAACCCGAGAGAGAAAATTCAACAGACCATCATAATTACCCTGTACATTTGACAGCATCATTATCTCAACCACGTTTTTCATGCTGCCGGTGTAAGTCATGCCCTTACAGGCGTGCACTACACACACACACACACACACACATACACACACACACACACACACACACAACACACACACCACACCACACACACACACACACACACACACACACACACACACACACACACACTACAAAATTCGATGAAACGGTTTGGTCTGAAATGAATTTATGTACCCAGACATTGAGATGTTTGTATTAGTGTGAAGAAAATGTATTGCTTTTAAAGAGATTTTAAACTTGAATATCGCATCACTAAATTCTGTTAATCGTTTCATCAGAAATGAATGTATGTACCTAAACATTAAGATATTTGTATCAGTGTGAAAATAAAGGATTTCCTTTAAAGAGAATATAAACTTGAACATCATGCCACTGAATTCTATGAAACGGTTTCATCCAAAGAGAATTTATGTGCCTGAACATCAAGATATTTGTATTAGTGTTTAAATAAATAGAATTTCTTTTAAAGAGAGAATTTAAGCGTGAATATCACACCACTAAATTCCATGAAACAGTTTCATACGAATGAATGCATGTACCCAAGCGTTAGAACATTTGTTTCAGCATATCATGATTCCTTTCAAAGAGAATCTGAATTTGAATATGATTTTTGTAATATTTTATAAATCTGCCCGACCG
>CM031618.1:48227131-48232131 GCA_018398815.1 Conus ventricosus | reverse complement strand
CTTACTAATAGACGATAAATTCGGAAATCTGCAAGGGAGGTAATTTGTGTTAGTGCTCGCGTTCAGCGAGAGTGATCCCGTCGGTTTCATGGGACAGATTCGACTGGTGAGTCCGCTCGAAGCAATACTGACCTGACAGCTCCCCAGTTCAGAAATCCGAGCGAACACACGCCAAAACATGAGTGGGAAATGCTAAGTCTGTAATGCGGACTCGACACCCCGAAATGACTTGGCGTAAACTTGGAATAAGATATTTGGGACTCTTTTGATCTATTTGCTTGACCCCCCCCCCCCTCCCCCCTGCCCCCTCCCTACCCCCCTAAACTGAGAAAAGATAACGCTGTTAGTAAAGGAAAGACAGGCGTTGTCTTCCCCTGATTTTGTTGTTGTTGTTTGAACAGGTGTATTGTTAACTGTCTATGAAAATAGGGAGGACATTAAGCTTGCTAGTAATAACACGTTGATATCCTTTATTTTATACTCGTTGACATCTTTTGTTTTACGCGCGCGTCCGCGTGCACACACACACACACACACACACACACACACACACACACACACACACACACACACACACACACACACACACACACACACACACACACACACAAACACGCACGCACACACGCACACACACGCACACACAAGAATACGTTTCTGTCCGTATCTGCTATTTCTTTCTCTGACAGTTTTTTTTTTCCTTCACTAATGAATTGATTAGCACACAGAAGTTCAAAGGAAACTCTTCATGTGGTAATGGACTGTAAGCCCATCCATTGACCATAATTATTTACTTTCCGTCATGATAAATCAAACACGGTATTTTCATCTGATTCTTTGTGAGACGAATCCGGACCAACAGATCGGATCCAGGATCAGTTTTCCCCGAACGCCGCGGAGGTCTCGCTTTCAGCACGTGCCCTTCCAGTCTGAGGCTTCTTCGGGACAGGATGTTGCTGCGAGTTTTGTTCAAACACGCTGTTCTCAAAACACGAAGACTGTTGACTTTTTGCTTAGGAAAAAAAAAAGAAAAGAAAAGAAAAGAAAAAAGAAACAACAACAAAAAAATGGGAAGAGAAGTTCCTCAGCCATCATTTCTACACGTTCTCCGATGGCACAATGAAAATAAGATAACTGTCAGAAAATATTATCGTAGAACAGATATCATAACAAACTCCCTCCCATCTTTTAAGAAAATGTTGTCGTATAACGGGTATCATAACATACTCCGTCCCTCACACCACTTTCACCCCCCTCCCCCCCCCCCCCCCCAAAAAAAAAAAGTGCTAAAAAAGAAAAGAAAGGAAACATGTTCGTTTGCAGTGGTGATGGCGTGTGGGGGGGGGGGGGGGGGGGGGTAGAAGGTGAGGGCGGAGGGAGCGGGGCGGGGCGGGGGGAGGGGCAGGTATACTAATGTTGGAGTTTCAGTTCCGTGTTCAGTGTTGGAACAGCTAAGTAACAGGGGGAAACACGTTCAGTAACAGGGTGAAACACGTTCAGTAACAGGGTGAAACACGTTCAAGCAAACAGCCTCCTTGCTGCACTGAAAACAACTTAGCCAAGATCTGTTTTAAAGAAAATGGAGGGAGATGGGCGGAGGGGTGGTGGTGGTGGTGGTGGTGGTGGTGGAGAGAGAGAGAAAGGAAGAAGAATGATAGCTGGGAGAGAGAGGAGAGGAGGAAGAAGGGGGGTAGAGACAGAGAGAGAGAGAGAGAGAGAGAGAGAGAGAGAGAGAGAGAGAGAGAGAGAGAAGCCGACGACATTTTGTACGAATCGGAGCGCGTTATTATCTTTGGTGCATGGGAGCAAAAATAAGAATTACTTGGCCGTCAAATAAAGAAATTACGAAACAAAGACAACGCGTTTGGATCTGTTGGGTCGTCTTGAGGCAGGAAAGAAAAAGACATTCAGAACAATGAAAACGAAGGCTGAATAGTCACTCACCTCTTTGATGTGGGTGCGAAATTTGGTCTTGCGTGAAGAACTGAAATCACGGAATGGAATTGAGGTTGAAGAGGAGAAGGTGCTGGTAGAAACAGTAATGATAATGATAATAACGATCATAGCAATAAAAACAACAACAATAACAATAATACTGATATTGAAAATAACAAATCTTAAATAAACGTTAGCGAACCGCCAAGAGAAACGTGGACAAACGAGTCACAAGACAAATGAAAATAACAACAATAATAACGATAATTGTATAATAATCATACAATAATAATACTAACAATAACGAAAATAGAACTTTATAATTAATAATAGTGACAATAATAGACGAAGAGAAAAGAGAAGAAAGAGAAGAGTAATGACGATAATATGGTTACGATAGCAATGATAATGAAGATAGTAGTAGTAGTAGTAGTAGTAGTAGTAGTAGTAGTAGTAGTAGTAGTAGTAGCAGTAGTAGTAGTAGTAGAACTAGTAGTAGTAGTAGCAGCAGCAGTAGTAGTAGTTGCAGCAGTAGGTAGTAGTAGTAGTAGTAGTAGTAATGATAGCAATAATGATCATAATCATACAGAAAATGGAAAAAGATGGTAAGATTTGGAGCAAGGAAGAAAATGGCGGGAATGTAACTGGAAAAAACTGTCCGAGCTGACCTGTAACCCCTAAATTTGACACATTGTTAAGGCTCCGCCCAAAAACGAGGACAAACGGATCACAAAGACAAAACACGACGCGTTTCGACCTCATAGGTCTTCTTCAGGCAAGATACAAAACGCTCAGGACAACGAAAATGAACGAGCAATCACCTATCTTCTGTCCAGTTCGGCGCAAGAAGGGCGTTGATTCCAATTTACATTGAATGTGAAGTGAATGTAAACAGGATAGAAGCAGAACGGGATACTGAGAGAGAGAGAGAGAGAGAGAGAGAGAGAGAGAGAGAGAGAGAGAGAGAGAGAACTCAGATGGTTTACTTCATATAAAGGCCATTGCCCCTTATGAAGGGGGGGGGGGGGGGGTATGGAGAACATAACAACAATATAAGAATTATAGAGAACACACGAAAAACTGGATGGACTACTCTGTCACAAAGTCATGACTGATCTAAACTGAAATGCCTTGAATAAGTACATCGAGAAATTTCTTACTATGCTGTCATTCTGAGATGCCATTAGCAGGCTTAACCGAAACTGACAGGGATCCTTGGAAAACTTTGTCGGTATATATTGCGCTCTTACTCTTAGACTGGATAATTTACAGCAGCATAAACAAAATGAAGTTCGTCCTCTTTTCCATTTTTGCATAATAGTCAAGTCAAATCCACCCCAGTATATTTACTGTAACGATACGAGAGAGGGAGAGAGAGAGAGAGAGAGAGAGAGAGAGAGAGAGAGAGAGAGAGAGAGAGAGAGAGAGAGAGAGAGAGAGAGAGATTTTTTTATTGAAGGGAAAAAAGGAGTGTGCGCTTGTGGCTTTTTTTCACGTCCTGTCCTCGAAGAAGGAAAACATAAATGAACTGCAAGAAGAAGACTGACAATTAGTATGTGGACATGGAAATACGAAATACATTTTTTTTCAATTCTACAATACGAAGAAACAATTTTTAGAAACAAAAGAAAACCATGATGGTAAAGTATTCAGTAACCCACATGACAGACAAGCAGACAGACAGACAGAGAGAGAGAGAGAGTGAAGGGGGGGGGGGGGGGAGGAGAGAGAGAGAGAGAGAGAGAGAAGAGAGAGAGAGAGAGAGAGAGAGAGAGAGAGAGAGAGAGAGATGTGAAGAAAAGAGAAGAACGAAAAAGAAAAAGTAAAGACACATAGATACATGACTATTATTCAAATAACACAAACAATACAATCATTAAAAATAACGCTTGCAAAACGTAATGTACACACATGAATAAGGAACAGCTTGGAACACAACCCACGTAAACAAACAGAATCTGCAGTAGAGCGTCGCATCATAGTAACAAGGGGAGACGTCAAGAGACAGAGAGAGAGAGAGAGAGAGAGAGAGAGAGAGAGAGAGAGAGAGAGAGAGAGAGAGAGAGAGAGAATTGGAGGTGGGGGAGGGGAATGAGAGAGGGATGGAGGGAGGGACAGAGTTGACAGAACATTACACAATATCATATGATCGTGAACTGGCGGAGTCCTTCATTGATTATCAATGATATGTCTTCTTTTTTTTTAATGATTAAGAGTGACGTCGATATTAAGAAAGGTACCATTGTCATTCCATCGTAAACCAAGAGACTGCAAAAGATGTATTGTGGGAAAGAGGTAACATGATTCTGTGAGATTGAAATAAAATTTGTCACTCAGAGAGAGAGAGAGAGAGAGAGAGAGAGAGAGAGAGAGAGAGAGAGAGAGAGAGTAAAACAACAAGAAGTCGGCTTTTTCATTTTAACCCCCACCCCCCCCCCCCCCCCCCCCCCCCCCCCCCCCCCAAGGTTTCAGTGAGTACACTCCGTCTTCCTCGGGGAATTTGATTGGTCTCAAGCTCACACAGATACTACAGATGATTATGATATGCACTCAACCAAACAAATGAAATGAATGATTTTTTAAGAATATTTTCTTAATGATTCAAAGGTCGAGATGAAGAGCAAAGCGACAGATCAGTCATCCGGGTTTCTGTGTCATTTTTTGTTTTAATCCATGTAAACACTTTACATCATCTCCAATACAAACAAGAAAACGTCGCTACAAATCAGACAGGAGATTTTTGTTTTTGTTCTGAATCATGTACCCTCAAAATGTTTAACCCATGCACCACAAACACTTTGGGGCAAATCGTGTATGGGCATTTTAGGTGGACACTTTACACTGGAGATGTTCAAAGCTCCAGAAATGGGAAGTAACCAAGCAATATTGTTTATAGCCCAGCCGACCGCAAAGGGCCATATCAGGCTGTCACCACGTTGCAGTCAACTCACAAGTCATTCATTCATACAAACCTTTAAAATACATCTACTGAAAACACACAGGAAAGTTTGAAAAAAAAAAACCCTATTGTAAAATCTCAGACCACATGAAAGATGTTCATCACT
>CM031618.1:48209631-48222131 GCA_018398815.1 Conus ventricosus | reverse complement strand
ACACCACACACACACACACACACACACACTATGAACGTTTAGAAGCATAAATAAACTGTTTCTCCTTTTGCTTGGTTGCCAGTCTATAACAAAGGGAAAAGGCATGTTGGGGTTGAATGAAGGTCTCTTGGCGTCTCTTGAAAGGTTATTGACGGCCGAAATGATTTTCTCTCCTTTTTTTTTCTTTCTTTTTATTTTTCTTTCTTCTTTTCTCTCGGTACACAAACTGTTTCTCAATTTGCGTGGTTGCCAAACTATAGCAGAGGGAAAACACATGCTGGGGTTGAATGAAGGTCTCTTGGCGTATGTTAAAAGATCATTTACGGCCTAATTGATTCTCTCTCTCTGTGTCTCTCTGTCTCTGTCACTCTCTCTCTCTCTCTCTCTCTCTCTCTCTCTCTCTCTCTCTCTCTCTCTCTCTCTCTTCTTTTCGTTTTTTTTTTTTCTTTTTTCGTTTTTTTTTCTTCTGAGTATGTTTTTGCTTTTGTTTGTTGTTCGTTCCTTTTTTTCTCCCCCCCCTCCCCACAAAACACACACACACACACACACACACACACACACACACACACACCACACACACACACACACACACACACACACACACACACCTACCGTTTTGAAATGCCAAACAGGGCAGTTGCTAGTTCTATCGCTGACTGATCTCTTCTGCGCGGGTGTCTAGGAGCAGGTTCGTCACTGTTTGTCACAGAGAACCAGAGAAGTCAGAGAGGCGCTAGAACAGGTTGGTGACTGTCACAGAGAACCAGAGAAATAAGAGAGGCGCGAGAACAGGTTTGTCACTGTTTGTCACAAGAGAACCAGAGAAATAAGAGAGGCGCTAGAACAGGTTTGTCACAGAGAACCAGAGAAGTCAGAGAGGCGCTAGAACAGGTTTGTCACTGTTTGTCACAGAGAACCAGAGAAGTCAGAGAGGCGCTAGAACAGGTTTGTCACTGTTTGTCACAAGAGAACCAGAGAAATAAGAGAGGCGCTAGAACAGGTTTGTCACTGTTTGTCACAGAGAACCAGAGAAGTCAGAGAGGCGCTAGAAACAGGTTGGTCACTGTTTGTCACAGAGAACCAGGCTGATACTCCTGCGGACACTCCCGATATGGACTGACAAGTATTAATCCCATCTACCCAACAAAGGGAGTGGAATTTTGTGTGTATGACCGTTGTTTATCCGCCATTAAGGCGGCCATACTCCATCTTCGGGGAAGGTGCATGCTATGTGTAATGTGTCATCTTTTACCAACGGCCAAACTGGCCTTCTCTTCCGAAAGTTGGTGATGGGATTTGACGTGTGTGCAAGATGTAATGTGTGCGTTCACACGCGGAACCTCGGTTTATAGTCTCATTCGAAGGACTGTATGGGGAATGGAGTCAGAACTAATGTTAACCCCGGGGGAAAAATCCCCTGTACCGAAACGGCCGACGGAGATTCGAACCGCAACCCTTGGATTACGAGTCCGGCGCTCTACCAACTGAGCTATTCCGGCCCCCACTCGGAGTCCAAACCCGCACTGTCCGGTGTACGTTAGCCCGTGTTACCAGGGCAACCAGACAACCACGAGCTGCATGCTCTGAAGTGGGAATGTGTCGGCTGAGGCCGGCGGGCAGACCTCCTGCAGAGTCACCAGCACAGCAGAAGACCAGACGCTACGCATCTCTCGCCATGCAGACTGTGATATTGGACGGTATGGTGCTCGTCCCGTGGTTCTCCAGGCGGTGGTGACAGCCGCCAGGCCTCCAGCCTCAAAGGGGGAGACTGGAGAAGCGAGAGACGCCAGACGTGGCCCAGTCCAGTCCGGTGGAGGTCCAGGAGAAGCTGTGGGGACCGGTGGGGTCTCTTCGGCGGACTGCAGACTTCGCCTTACTAACGGTTTGAGGATCTGGCATGGTCGGGAACGCGAAAGAAAGACAGATTCAGTGCTCGCCATTTTTGTACTCCCAGTTTTTACGGAACAGGGGATACTTTACAATGGGAACGAAGAAATGCTGTCTGTGTGTCTGTCTGTTTGTCCGTCCGTGGTCAAAATGTGTTCCACTCGCTCCAGACAAAACTACTGGGCCGATCTTTCTGAAAATTTGTAGGTATGTTCATTGTGGGTCAAGGATGATGCCCGATGTGTTATTTTACCGTTATAACCATTGCTAACGGCTATAACGGCCCAAAACGGTTTTTCTTCTTTACGGAATATCTCAGAAAGTACTTGGCCGATCTTTCTGAAAATTTGTAGATATGTTCATTATGGGTCACGGATGATGCCCGATGTGTTATTTTACCGTTATAGCCATTACTAACGGCTATAACGGCCCAAAACGGGTTTTCCTCTTTATGGAATATCTCATCCGTATTCAAGATAAACTTGGAGTACGTTTATATGCTTTGCATCTTGTTGTTGTTGCTGTTGTTGTTGTTTTTGTTGTTGAAGATCTCGCACAACATCGTGGCTTCTCCCCAAAATGGCGCGTGATTTCAGCGGTGTGGGACGGCTGGCTGGGAACTCTCCTATTGTCTGGTTGTGAGAAGGGGTGTGTGGGTTCTGGTGCAGTGTCTTCAGGCTGTTCATCTGATGTGAGGATCAGGTGCCTGTGTTCTCTCTTCCTCCTGTCTTTACTGTTCATCTGATGTGAGGATCAGGTGCCTGTGTTCTTCTTCCTCCTGTCTTTACTGTTCATCTGATGTGAGGATCATGTGCCTGTGTTCTCTCTTCCTCCTGTCTTTACTGTTCATCTGATGTGAGGATCATGTGCCTGTGTTCTCTCTTCCTCCTGACTTTACTGTTCACCCCGGCCTCTTCCCTGTAGGATGTCGGTGCAACGTTCTGTAATCACTCCTCCCGGTCCAAAAATCACTCCCCGGCGGAAGAGAAAGAGCACAGGAAATTGGCATATCTATCTGTCTATCTATCTATCTATCTATCGATCTATCGATCTATCTATCTATATCGGGGGTGGGGGGGGTGGGGGTGGGGTGGAGAGAGAGAGCGAGAGAGAGAGAATGACAGAGAGAGTGGGAGAGAGAGGAGAGAGAGAGGGGGGAGACGGAGAGAGAATGAGGGAGAGGGAGGAGAGAGGGAGAGACAGATAGACAGACAGACAGAGAGATTGGAGAGTGGAAGGGAGAGACGAGAGAGAGAGAGGAGAGAGAGAGAGAGAGAGAGAGAGAGAGAGAGAGAGAGAGAGAGAGAGAGAGAGAAAGACAGAGAAAAAGAGAGAGAGCGTCCATAGAGTACTCTGAAACATGACCCAAATCATTCACAAGTAAGTAGTTTTGGAACAGCGAGGAAAAAGGTAATGGGGATGGCGGGGGGGGGGGTGGGGGGGGGGGGGGGGGGAGGGGGGGGGAGTGGCAGTTGTGACTACTCTTGTCAAGAATCGCTCTCCCCTGCAATTGAGGTTCCATGTGATTTGATCGATAGGTTTTGGTCGTTTGGACCCACCGTTTGAGAATTTGACAGGATTGGAATAATTTGTGAACAAAACGAGGAGGGAGTGAGTGGAGTGCTATTAGTCTAGATTTACTCCCCCCACACCCTCCCCCTCCCCTCCCCCTCTCCTCTACCCCTACCCCTCTGTGCACGGGTTCGTGCATGTGCTCTTTCCCATTCGCTGGAGAGTGAATTTGGCGCGAGGAGTGATTGCAGACTGTTTCACCAGGAAGAATGTTGGATTTTCAGTTCCAGCCACCGCACCGCATGCATCTCTGGTCTGGTTTGGTGTGTTGTGACTGTTGGAACGCAGCTAGCTTTAAGAGAAATCCAGTGACCGAATCTAAAGGTGCGTTCTACGTCACAAACGTTTCAATGGTGCGACCGTAACTTTCAGCGTTGGTGTGTGTGTGTGTGTGGTGTGTGTGTGTACGTGTGTGTGTGTGTGCGTGCGTGCGTGCGTGCGTGCGTGCGTGCGTGCGTGTGTGTGTGTGTGTGTGTGTATGTGTGCGTGCGTCCGTGTGTGTGTGTGTGTGTGTGTGTGTGTGTGTGTGTGTGGTGTGTGTGTGTGTTGTATGTTGTGTGTGTGTGTATGTGTGTGTGTGTGTGTGTGTGTGTGTGTGTTGTGTGTGTGTGTGTATGTTGTGTGTGTGTTGTTGTTTGTGTGTGTATGTTTGTGTGTGTATGTGTGTGTGTGTGTGTGGTGTGTGTGTGTGTGTGTGTGGGGGTTGTATGTTGTGTGTGTATGTTTGTGTGTGTATGTGTTTGGTGTATGTGTGTGTGTGTGTGTGTGTGTTGTGTGTGTGTGTTGTATGTTTGTGTTGTGTGTGTGTGTGTTGTGTGGTGGTGTGTGTGTGTGTGTTGTGTGTTGTTGTGTTTTGTGTGTTTGTATGTTTGTGTGTGTATGTTTGTGTGTGTATGTGTTGTGTGTGTGTGTGTGTGTGTTTGTGTGTGTGTTGTTGTTGTGTGGTGTTGTATGTTTGTGTGTGTATGTGTGTGTGTATGTGTGTGTGTGTGTGTGTGTGTGTGTGTTGTGTGTGTGTGTGTGTGTGTATGTTGTGTGTGTTGTGTGTGTGTGTGTTGTGTATGGTTTTTGTTGTGTGTTTGGGGTGTGTGTGTGGGTGTGGTGTGGGGTGTGTGTGTGTGTGTGTGTGTGTGTGTGTGTTTGTATGTGTTATGTGTGTGTGTGTGTGTGTGTGTGTTGTGTCTATGTATGTGTGTGTGTGTGTCTCTCTGTCTGTCTGTCCGTCTGTCTTTTGTCTGTCTGTCTGTCTTTGTCTGTCTGTCTGTCTGTCTGTCTGTCTTTTTGTCTGTCAGTCTGTGTATGTGTGCTTATCTATCAAAAGCCCGTTCAGATGTATTCCTTGTCGGTCTGAATTTTGACTGCTGTTCAATATGTATATAAAAAAAAAATCATTCTACTGTCTATCTAAACGCATCCTGAAATCCCTTTACCGTCTTTCGTACAATTCGTTCCACTGCCAGCACTGCATTATTTTTCACTCAACTATTCTACAAACAACCTTTCTGCATTACAATGAAAGTCTTCGCCCTCCTTACTGCGCTTTATTGACACCACGCTACACTATACTACACTGCAGTGAAATGCAATCTGTTGACACCACGCTACACTATACTACACTGCAGTGGAATGCAATCTGTTGACACCACGCTACACTATACTACACTGCAGTGGAATGCAATTTGTTGACACCACGCTACACTATACTACACTGCAGTGGAATGTAATTTGTTGACACCACGCTACACTATACTACACTGCAGTGGAATGCAATCTTTTGACACCACGCTACACTATTCTACACTGCAGTGGAATGCAATCTTTTGACACCACGCTACACTATTCTACACTGCAGTGACTGCAATCTGTTGACACTACGCCACACTATACTACACTACACTACACTACACTACACTTCTCTTTGTTGGCACTACACTATACCACACTGCACAACACTGCACTACACTACATTACACTACACTACACTGCACCGCACTACATTATACTACACTGCACCACACTACAATGCACTTTATTGGCACAGCACTACACTGTACTACACTATACTACATTGCACCGCAATGCACGTTTTTGGCACCACACTACACTATACTAGACTTTACAAGAGTATACTAGACTTTACAACACTACACTATACACACTATACTACGCTATACTACAATGCACTACATACAATGCACTCTTCTGGCAACACACTACACTTTGCTACACTATCCTACACTTTATTACACTGCAGCACACTGTTGGCACCACACTACACTATACTACAATACACTACACTGCACTACACTATATTACACTGCACCACTATGCGCTTTATTGGCACTACACTACACTACACTACACTACACTACACTACACTACTACTACACTACTACACTACTACACTACACTGCACTGCACTGCAATGCACTCCGTTGGCATCAAACTACACTATGCTACACTGACACTACACTACACTTACTAGACTCTACTACACTGCACTACAATACACTCTGTATTGGCACCACACCACACCACACCACACCACACCACACTACACCACACCACACTACACGTCACTACACTACACTACACTGCACTACAATGCACTCTGTATTGGCACCACACCACAACCCACACCACACCACCAACACACACACACACACCACACCACACCACACCACACCTCACCACTCAACACTACTACACTGCACTACACTGCACACTACAATGCACTCTGTATTCCACAGTCACCACATCACACACCACACACCACACCACACACAACACCACACCACACCACACACACACACTACACTACACTGCACTGCACTACAATGCACTCTGTATTGGCACACACACACACAACCACACCACCACACGCACATGCATCATGCACCACCACACCCACCAACCACAACCAAACCACCTCATACACTACACCTGCCACGCACTACACACCACAACCACACCCTCTCTGTATTGGCACCACCACACACCACACCACAACCACACCACTCACACAACACACTGCATACAATGCACTCTGTATTGGCACCACACCACACCACACCACACCACACCACACCACACCACACCACACTGCATTACAATGCACTCTGTATTGGCAACACCACACACCACACACACCACACCACACCCACCACACACACTACACTGCATTACAATACACTCTGTATTGGCACCACACCACACCACCACACCCACACCACCACACTGCATTACAATGCACTCTGTATTGGCAACACCCACACCACACACACCCACACACCACCCACACTGCATTACAATGCACTCTGTATTGGCACCACACGACACCACACCACACACACCACACCACCCAATTACATGCACTCTTAAAACCCCCCAACCACACCAAACCACACCACCCCACACACACCACACCACCCAAACCCAAAACATACATGCACTCTGTATTGGCACCACACCACACCACACCAACCACACCACCCACCAAAAATCCCTGATTCAAAACCCGACACCACACCACACCACACCCCCCCCACCACACCCACATACGCTGCATTTCAATGCACCCTGTATTGGCACCACAACCCCCACAACACCACACCACCAACCAACACCACCCACACCCACTACATTTCACTGCCCATACACCTGCATCACACACCACACCACCACACCCCCCACCACCACCCCAAACCCCACCACACCACACCACACACACCTATACTACACTGCACTCTATCACTACACACACTGCACTCACACACACACATACTACTGACTCTGTATGCACCACACCACACCACACCACACCCCACCACAACCCACACCCCCTTACCCGCACACAATAAAACCTGATTGCCACCCACCCCCACACCACCCACACACACTAACAAATCACTCTGTAATGGCACCACACCACACCACACACCAACCACACCAACACACCACACTATACTACACGCAACAACACTCTGTATGGACCCAAAACCACACCACCCAACAAACACCTTTCCACCACACACCAAACACACCACGTGGACACAAATACCTACACCACACACACCACACCAAACCCCACCACACTACACTACACTGCACCAATACACTCTGATTGGACCACACCACACCACACCAACACACCCACACTACAATACACTCGTATTGCACACACCCACCAACACACCACACCATGCCACACCAACCAACCCACACACTCAACGCACAACATTACAAGTATGGACCAAACCCCGGCACCCCCACCACACCACACCCACCACACCCAAAACCTACACTACACTGCACTACATACACTTGTATTGGCACCACCACCACACCACACCACACCAACACTACACTGCACTACAATCACTCTGTATTGGCACCACACCACACCCAACACACCACAACCAACACACATACACTCACTGCTACAATACATCTGTATTGCACACACCACACCACACCACACCACACACACCACTACATCACATCGTATTGCACCACAACCACACCACAATACACACCAACCACACACACCACACTGCACTGCACTACAATACACTCTGTATGCACCTACACCACCACACCACCAAAACCACACCAAACTACACTACAACTCACTCACTACGAATACACTATTGGCAACCACACACCACACCACACCACCCACACCACCACCACACACCTACACTGCACTACAATACACTCTGTATTGGCCCACAGCACACCACACTACACTGCACTACAATGCACTCTGTATTGGCCACACCACACCACACATACACTCTGCTACACTGCACATAACACTCATATTGGCACACACCACACCACACCACACCACACACACCCGCATTACAATGCACTCTGTATTGGCCACCAACACACCACACACACCACACACACTACACAGCACTACACAACTAACTCTTATGCACCACACCACACCAGATACATGCACACAAGCACTCATTTTGGCACCACACACACCCCACACACCCACACCACACCACTACATACACTGCACTACAATACATCTGTTTGGCACCACAACAACCACACCACACCACACTACACTTGCACTACAATGCACACTGTATTGGCACACACAACCACACCACACACACCACTACAACACTCTTATTGCACCACACCACACCCCACACCCCCACACTACACATACACGCATTACAATACACTCTGTATTGGCACCTCACCACACACACCACACTACACTGCACCACAATGCACCGTATGGCACCACACCACACCACACAACACCACACACACACACCACACAACCACACCACACCACACCACACACCACAACACAACTATATAAACCGCACTACAATCCACTATCAAACTGTATTGTACACACCACCAACCACACAACACTATACTACACTACACCTCTGTTTTGGCACACACAACACAACCACACCACACTATACTACACTACACATACATACACTCTGTATTGGCACACACCACACCACACCACACCACCACTAACTACCTACACTACACAACACTCTGTATGCCCACCACACCACACACACCCACCACTACACTTACAACACTGCACTACAATAACTCTGTATTGGCACCACACCACACCACACCACACCACACCACACCTCACACACACCACACCCCTACCTATACTACACGCACTACAATTCACTCTGATTGACACAGCACCCACACACTAACACACGCACTACAATGCACTACAATACTCTGTATTGCAACCACACCACACCATCCACCACCACACCACACCACCACACCAACTACACTAAACACACGCACCACAATTCACTCTGTATTGACACACACCACACTACACTATACTACACTGCACACAAGCACACAAACTCTGTATGGCACCACACCACACCAGCCACAGCCACTGCATTGCACCACGTATGCACACACATCACACACACACCACACCACACCACACCAAATGCTACAATGCACACCGTATTGGACCACACCACCACACACACCACACACTACCGCATTACAAGCCTCAGTATTGCACCACACCACACACACCACCCACACCTACACTCACACCACACACGCTGCATTACAATCACCCTGTATTGGCACCACACCACACCACACCACACCACACCACACAACCTCACCACCCCACACCCCACTACACTACACTGCCTACAATACACCTGCATTGCACCACCACACCACACCACACCACACCACACCACACCACAAACCACACCACACCAACCTGTACACACTGCACCTTATTGGCACCACACTACACAACACTGCACTCACTACACAAACTTACTAAAAGCACCATTGGCACCCACACACCACACCACACCACACAACCACACACACCACAACCACACCACACTAACAACACTGACTAAACCTCATTCCCAAACCACACACACCACCACACACCACACACACTATACTACACTGCACTCTTTGACACCACACCACACCACACACACACACCACACACACCACACCAACAAGCTACACTGCACTACAATACACTCTGTATGGCACCAAAAACCACTAACATACATGCTTATCAACACCTTATTTGGACCACACCACACACATACTGTCTACAAAAGATCGATAGCAACCTGCACACACCACACACCACACCACCCACCACACTGCATTCACTCACCTCACTGTATTGGCACCACACCACACCACACCACACACACACAACATCACTACACTCACACACATACACACCTGCATCACCACACCCACACCACAACACACCACACTACACTACACGCACTACAATACACTCTGATATGGCACCACACCCACACCCACACCACACCACACCACACCACACCAACACACACACTACACTGCACTGCACAACAATATACTCTATATGCACCACACCACACACACCACACACACCACACCACACCACACCACACCACACACCAACTACACTGCACTACAATACACTCTGATTGGCACCAAACCACACCACACCCCACCACACCACCACACTGCACTACAATGCACCTGATTGACCACACCAACCACCCACACCACACAACACACAATACACGCATACAATCACACGTATGGCACCACACCACACCACACCACACCACACTACACTGCACTACAATACACTCTGTATTGGCACCACACCACACCACCACACCACACACCACCACACCACACCACTGCACTACAAACACTCTAATGCACCACACCACACACACTCACCCAATACCACACCACACACACTACACTACTCACTACAATACACTCTGTATTGGCACACACCAACCACACCCACACCACACCACACCACACCCCACTACACTACACTGCACAACAATACACTCTGTATGGCACACACCACACACACTACACTGCACACAATGCACTCTGTATTGGCACACCACAACCTCCACACCACTACTACACTGCACAGTATACACTCTGTATGGCACCCACCCACACCACACCAGACACCACACCACACCGCATACATATTTGCACTCATTGGCACCACACCACACCCAACCACAATTCACACTACACTACACTGCACTACAATACATCTGTAATTGCACCACACCACACCACACATACCACTCACACAATGCACTCTGTATTCACCACACCACACCACACCACTCACACACAACACACCACACTCACTACACTGCATTACAATACACTCTGTATTGGCACACCCACACCACCACCACCACAACACTGCACTACAATGCACTCTGTATTGTCACCACACCACACCACACTAACACTGCACTACATGCACTCTGTATTGGCACCACACCACACACACCACACCACACCACACTACACTAACTGCATTACAATACACTCTGTATTGGCCCACCCCTACCACACTACACTGACTAAGCACTCTGTATGGCACACACCCCAAACCCCACCGCACACCACCCACGCACCCACCCACCCGACACCACACTACACTATTATACACACTGCACTACATTCACTCGTATTGTCCACCCACCAAACCCATATACGTCGACCTACTTTGTTTTGGTCCCCCACAGCGGGGCCACAACTATACTACACTACCAATCACTTGTTTTGGCCACACCAAACCCCCCAAAAAGTTACAAACCTACTACTTCTGTATTGGCCCCGACTACATTACTCCTGCCTACAATACACTCTGTATTGGGCCCTCACACCAAGTCCCCACAACACCCCCAACTACTACTTTTGTGTTATGTGGTATTGACACAGCCCACACTACATATAATGGCACTACAATGCACTACAATACTCTGTATTGCACACCACCACATCCACCCACAACCCAACTCCCCTCACACTATACTACACTGCACTACATTCACTCGTATTGACAGTCACACTTAAAAACTACACTGCACTACAATGCACAACAATACTCGTATTGGCACCAAGGCACACACAACACACCACACCACGACCACACCACAGCACAATATACACCTGGCAACATGACACTTGTATTTGGCCACACCACACTACACGCACACATACAATACTCTGTATTGGCCCACACCACACCCCCCACCACACACCTACACTTACACACCACTACATCTGTATTGGCACCATCACCACACCACATCCACATCACGACCAGCCACTCACTACACTATACTTACACTGTCTACACTCCTCGTATTGCCACCACACCACACCAACACCCCCCACCCACACCCCCACACCACACCCACCACACTTCACTAACTACACGCCTACACGCACTACAATGCACTCTGTAATTTCCCACACCACACCACACCACACCCCAACCCCACTCAAACACCGCCTCAAAACACCCGTATTGGGACCAACCAACCAACCACACACACCCCACACAACCCCCACCCAAAACACCACACCCACCACACAACTACCAAAACTGTAAATACACTCACACACACGGATGTCACCACACCACCCACACCACACCACACCACACCACACAAACTCACTGTACACAC
>CM031618.1:48199631-48202131 GCA_018398815.1 Conus ventricosus | reverse complement strand
CAGAAAGAGAGAACTCTGAACTCTGAACTCTAAAATGTTGAATTGTAAGGCCCGACCTGTATACAATGGTGCCGTTTAGCTGAGAATAAAGTAAAAAATGGGTACGGGTCATCACAAAAGGAAGTAACTTGTTTTCAGAAAACACACAAGCAAACAATTAACAAGGGGAAAAATAATTCAAGGAAACCAAACCAAGAAAAAAAAATATTTTAAAGAGAGAGAGAGAGAGAAGCGAGAGACAGAGAGAGCAAGAGACAGCAGAGAAGAAGAGAGAAAAGAGAAAAGAGAGGGGGGGTTTGGCAGACAGAAAGACACGGACAGACACACGACAGACAAAAAGACAGAAGCTAGGCAGGGCGAAAGAAGAAAGAGAGATAAAGACAGATCAAAGATAAGGATAAAAAAATAAAATTAAAAAAAAAAACCGAAAAGAGTAGGGGGATATGGGGAACCGGGAGGGGCAGGCGCATCGGTGATACCTGAGAAAGGGAGAGGGGAGAGAGAAAGAGACAAGAATTACGAAAGAACAGACACATTCACGCGGAAATGTTTCTATGCCATGTAAATCATAAGACACGATCAGTGTTGAGTGACACGGAAACAAGAGGGAAAAAAAGGGCTGGGCGGGGGGGAAAATCACGGGCATTGGTGGTACATGAGAAGGGGAAAAGGGAAGGAGCGGGGGGGGGAGGGGGGGGGGAAGACGGAAGACACGGAGGCGAAAGAATAGACACATTCACGCGTAACTGTTTCTATGTCGCGTGGAATCATAGGATCATGAGCAGTATTGAATGACGAAGGAAATAGAGAAAAACAAGGAGGGGGAGGGACGAAAAAGGGGGAGGGGGACAGGGGCTAGGTGGTACTTGGAAAGGGGGGGGTGTTGGTCGGGAGGGGGGGGGACAAAAAGGGCGAAAGAACAGACACATTCACGCGTAAATGTTTCTATCTCATGTGGATCATAGGATCACGACTGTCTTTTGTACGAAGGAAATGGAGAAGAGGTTGGGGGGTTGGGATGGGGGGGGGGGGTTGGGGGGGGGGGGGGTTGATGGATGGGCAGATAGAGGAAGCGGGATTATTTTGTTTTCGTTTGAAATTTTGTTGTGAAAAAACATGAAAAGCAGAAATGGGGGGGCTGAGGGGGGGGCAGCGGAAGAGGGGAGACAAATGAAAGGGGAGAGAGAGAGGGCGAAGGAGAGAGAGAGAGAGGAAGAGAGAGAGAGAGAAGAGAGAGAGGGGAGAGAGAGAGAAAAGAGAGAAACAGAGAGAGAAAGGGGGGGGACGCATACACACTCACACACACACGCACACACACACGCACACACACACACACACACACACAAAACACACACACACACACACACCCATACACACACCACACACACACACACACACACACACACACACACACACACACACACAACACACACACAGTCACATGCAAGCGTTTTGCGGGGTGCGCTGAGAGAGAGAGAGAGAGAGAGAGAGAGAGAGAGAGAGAGAGAAGAGAGAAGAGAGAGAGAGAGAGGGGACAGAAGGGGGAGCAGCCTAACAGTTCTGCCCGGTGATGTGGCATTCCTATGTCCCATTAAATGAGCTGACCGGAATCAACCAATGGCACTATTCCATTCCTAACTGCTTCCATGGCAGGAACTGAAAAATTCTCCATTCACATTTTTTTTTAACTCGAAAACAAATAGCACAGTTTTTGTTTTTCAAAACGCTGTAGTTATGCTTTTTAAAAAAAAAAAATTGGAATACGATTTGTAAAAAAAAAAAAAAAAAAAAAGAAAGAAAAAAAAGAAAAGAAAAGCGATTTATGACGTCTGTGTGAGCAATAATTCTATTGAACCCAAATGATCGTTTCGCGGGTAACAATTTTCACCTTTTGGGGGAAAAAGAATGACACCGTTTCGTGTTTCAGACGATCGAGCCTCTTCTGTCCCTTCAGTCTTTGGGTTTTCGTTGTGGTATGGGTCTAGCCATTCGGAAGAGATCCATCGAAGACACAATGGCCCGTGTACGACCGTGACGTGGACTTACAGCTGAAAGAATTCAGCCGCGGCTGTTCAAGGGATGAATGGCTCCTGGCCAGCCTCGGTAGACACACCCTCTTGGTCGGGAATAAAGCCTAACACCCCTTTGGCGGTGAATAAAGCATAGACGCACCTTCTTTGGTCTGAATAAAGCAAGACACACCCTCTTGGGCGGTGAATAAGCAGTAGCACGCCCTCTTGGTCGGTGAAAAAGCAGTAAACACACCCTCTTGGTCGGTGAATAAAGAGTGGGCACACCTCTTTGGGTGTTAATAAAGGCAGCGCCAATCCTGCTCGGTGACCTACTCTTGTGTGGGCACAGTCTTTGAATGTAGCGCTTTCGCTCCAAACGTTATAGTACAATTATGCCAACTGAAAACGAACAACACACCAAACGGAATTCAAGACATTTAAAAATGTATGTTATAGCGCGTTTTATGTCTGTTTTTTCCCCTCCTGCC
>CM031618.1:48184751-48197031 GCA_018398815.1 Conus ventricosus | reverse complement strand
TGAACAAATTGGGGTGAGGATACCTGTCGACTGACGAATCCTCCGCATAAAGAATGACGGGCAAAGACTTAAAGAGGGAAGGGGTGGTTGGTGGTGGTGGTGGGGGGGGGGATAATGAAATTAGGGTCAGGTTATAAATATGTAATCTTTCACAGGCATCACTGAAGCCCATCTTGAAAACGGAACTAAATATAGCCTAAATAAATGTTAGCGAACCGCCAAGAGAAACGTGGACAAACGAGTCGCAAGACAAAACACAACGCGTTTGACCTCTTAGGTCTTCTTCAGGCAAGACACAAACAAATAATAAACGAAAATGAATGAATTCAACGCCTGCCTACCTTGGACTGAGAGTGAAGAGATCGAAGCTGAGTACCAAATTCATTCAGTTTCGTTGCATTATTTGTTTGTGTCTTGCCTGAAGAAGACCTAAGAGATCGAAACGCGTCGTGTTTTGTCTTGTGACTCGTTTGTGCACGTTTCTCTTGGCGGTTCGCCAACATTTATTTAAGATTTGTTTAGATTTCCGCCTGCAGTCGTCTCACTTTGCAACAAGATCTGCATATAGCCTGTTAAGATGCCTTTCATCCGCTGATTGGGACTCATCAGCGAGACATGGCTGATTGCATCATAGGCATCATATGGAGTATACTACAGTGTATAGTTCTGTGCTATTTTCACACCAAATTGCACAGTTACACAATTAACAACACACAGTAAATAGCTCCGTGGCTCCATTTGTGTTCTAATTAATTTTCGCCTCTGTCGTGAAACTTTCTCAGATTTGCAACTCCCTCCCCCCATCTCTCTCTCTCCTCTCTCTCTCTCTCTCTCTCTCTCTCTCTCTTCTCTCTGTCTCTGTCTCTGTCTCTGTCTCTCTCTCTTTCTCGTTCGCTCACTCACTCTCCTTCTCTTTCTCTCCCCCTCTCGCTCCTCTCATTTGCTGAGCAGACACGTGTGACTCATGAAGCTATCTGCTGTACAATATTCTCTGAAATTAGACCATCAGGCGATGATTATCGGTCCAGAATGTCATTATTCTCAGCGAGCACTTTCACGCTTTCTTCACCACAATGGATACTTTTACAACTGATTCCCCATGACTGACTTTAGCATGACCTATTACTCTAGTCACCCTGATTGGATTTTCCAAGGACTTGTTTTGGCAAATACTACATCTGGCTTTCATCAGTATAATGACCGAGCCAAAAATTGAGTCTTTACCTCTCTGTCTCCCTGTTTCTGAACGCCTCTCTCTGTCTCTGGCTGTCTGTCCGTCTCTGTCTCAGTATGTCTGTCTCTGTCTGTCTGTCTGTCTGTCTGTCTGTCTCTCTCTCTCTCTCTCTCCTCTCTCTCTCTCTCTCTCTCTCTCTCTCTGTGTGTGTGTGTCTCACCCTGTCTATCTGGTCTGTCTGTAACTGTATCAGTCTGTCTGTCTGTCTGTCTGTCTGTCTGTCTGTCTGTCTGCCTGTCTGCTTGTTTGCCTGTATTCCTGTCTGGCTGTCCGTCTGTCTGTCTGTCGGTCGGTCTATCTGTCTGTCTGTCTCTCTGTGTTTCTACGTGACTGCGTTACTGTCGGTCTATCTGTCAGTGTTTCTGTCTGTCTGTCTATTTGTCTGTCTGTCTGTCTCGGTCAGTCGGTCGGTCGGTCGGTCGGTCGGTCTCTCTCTCTCTCTCTCTCTCTCTCTCTCTCTCTCTCTCTCTCTCTCTCTCTCTCTCTCTCTCTCTCTCTCTCTGAGTCTCCCCCCTCTTTCCATAGCGTTTATATTTTCATCTCTTTCACACACCACACACCACACACAACACACACAAGATGGCTGAAAGCGGAAGCTGCTCAACAGCTGATCGTCTGTGCAAATTACTGAATTACACCGGCTGTTCAGTCTGCACAGTTGTGATTCATAGGAGATTGGATGTGTGATAGTTTCCTTTAGTGTATGCTGTAAGCACTATCATCGATCGATCCTTGGATGTGTGATAAACTGTCAGAACATATTTCGATTTCAGTTTGAATCTTCAGTAGCGGCAATAGCATAGGCGCCTTACATTTGACTACGTTTTTGTTTGACAGCGCTACGTTTTGGTAGGACGAATTATATTGACATTCAAGTGGCAAAACTTTGCTTGCCTGTTGATGATGTGAATACAAACGATGACCCACCCCAGAGATCAGCAATACAACCGTGTGAAGTGAGTTGTTTTTACGAGTGTGTTAGTTAACCTGTGTATCCACGTGCAAATACCACAATGAATGACATGGCGCTGGACATACAACAGGCGCATGAAGCCGAGTTTGAAACAAACCTTAAACCAACTTTAGATAAGGATCAAAAGCGATTTTTGGTGCAGTGAAAACGAATGAATCGTCTGGCGTAATGTGCTTCTCTACAGATACTGTGCTATTAATAACGACCCCACCAAGCTAGAAACTGCTGACTATGATGAGGAAGAGCACATCCTTCCTTCATCATTCCAGTGGTTAAGTGAAACAGGTGATTCTTTGGCAAAGACAGTCATACGTATCTACACCTACCACCCCAAGTCCAAGCGAATAACCCTAACTCTGTATTTTAAGTCCAGCCTGGAGGCTGGTACCTTCTTGTGCCAGGGCAAAGACTGTGTGAAGTGGGACACAAAGGAGTGTGAGGTCATCAGAAACCTCGTTCAGTCATACCTAGTCCATGGTGATGTGGTCTGTCTGACCAAGACTGTGCTGAGCGCTCCATTGACCTTTTTAAGTACCGTGTCGGACAGTGCTCTGTTAAAGTCCCCAACAATGACAGTCACCTCAGTCAAGGTTCCACACTCTGACAGAGTCTCATTCACTGGCTCCTATTCTGTACCTCAAATACACGTCACCCAAGAGAAAACCTTGTGCACTGAGGATTTTGTTCTCCTCCCTCCTACCCCCCAACTAACCATCAACCAATCCACTGCCAGCCATGTCGACCTGTCGCCCCATCCGGAAGTTGACCATCTAGTCACTCCTGACTTAGACAGTTCTGACACAGGCTCTGGACAGTTGACCCCAGAGTCACAGACATATCTGAAGCAGTCAGGGGCAGATCATCGGTCACCTTGTGCTAAGAAGGAGGATTCCCAAGTCCTTTCCACCCCTGTGCACTCTGTGAAGTTGAGCCGCCCACAAGTCCTGCGCAAACTTCGGAGACGCACCCTGTGTGTCACCCCCCCCACCCCCCGGCTAAACAGGAATCCAAAACAAACGGCATCACTGACATTCTATGCCAAGAGATTTCAGCAGCTTCAGGATACAGTGACTGATCTTCAGCAGTCTTTTGCTGACTTGAAAAGTTCAATACCTGTACAAATTGAGGACGCTAAGGTCTGTGCTAAAAATTACCTACGCTCACAAATGGCTTCAAAGTATGACTTACTTTATTCACAAATTGATTCTCTCAAGACAACAATTTTTGAGTTAGACAAATAAGTCAACACTCTCAAGAAAGAAAATCACTCACTGAAGACTCAAATGGGAAATATTTATTCTGAAATTAAAAAAACAAACAAAAGCCACTGCCTTACGTGATGCTAGCATACTGTGTGAGATGGTGAATATCCAGAGCAGTGCGGCAACCACCCCCACCTGCAGCAGTTCAACAGCAACCACCCCCACCTGCAGCAGCTCAACAGCAACCACCCCCACCTGCAGCAGCTCAACAGCAATCACCCCACCTGCATTTATTTTGTTTTGCGGAATCCCGTTTATCTTCGAAATAGCAGATGCAGATATGAGCATACCGGGATATGAAATAATTAGACTTGATCCGTGTAAACCTAAAAGTACATGCCTACTTTTGTACCTAGCGTCTTCATTAAACTGTAAATAACTAAACAGCTATTTTCGCTTTTCGCTTGTGATTAATATAAATTATATTAGTCTTTTCTTTGTATATTGTTTGATTTTGCTTAGACTGACTATAAGACTTGCTCAAGGCCTCGGTATCCTTCGGGTGTTTCTTTTTCTTCTTTGCCTTAACTAGGCTGACCCTGCAGAGAAAGGTCCAGTGGCGGTGAGGAAAGACCCACTGACCACAGGAAAGTCCTGTTGACAGTGGGAAAGACTACAACTTTGGATTCTCTCTTGAGGGCACATAAGACCGTATGGCGAAAGCTTGGCTGTGTCTGGAGTTGCACTGTCTTCATCTGTCCGTGGCAGGGGTGGTTGGGTCTGTGGGGTGTGCTCGGCAGCTGGGGGGTGGTGTTTTTCGCCGGTGGGCTCTGCAGTCATGAAATACGGGCTGGTACACCCATGGGGATGCTACTTTGAGGCTGTTATGAGCTGCATCCTGTAGTCTAATTTACCTCTGTTCAGGAGCAGTTAGTCCTTGATATCTTAATGGAGTGTCCTGCGCGTGCCTGTACCCATCGTCAACACAGCGCAGGCCTCCAGGGGTGGTACAGGACTGCTCTAAGGGCAGGTGAAGACAGTGCTTCTCGGGTCCTCCCCAGCAAACCTTCGGGTGTTTCTTTTTCTTCTTTGCCTTAACTAGGCTGACCCTGGAGAAAGGTCCAGTGGCGGTGAGGAAAGACCCACTGACCACAGGGGAAAATCCTGTTGACAGTGGGAAAGACTAAAAACTTTGGATTCTCTCTTGAGGGCACATAAGACCGTATGGCGAAAGCTTGGCTGTGTCTGGAGTTGCACTGTCTTCATCTGTCCGTGGGCAGGGGTGGTTGGGTCTGTGGGTGTGCTCGGCAGCTGGGGGGTGGTGTTTTTCGCCGGTGGGCTCTTGCAGTCATGAATACGGGCTGGGACACCCCTGGGGATGCTACTTTGAGGCTGTTTATGAGCTGCATCCTGTAGTCTAGGTTTCCTTGTTCAGGAGCAGTTGTCACTTGATTCTTAATGGAGTGGTCCTGCGCGTCCTGTAACGTCGTCACACAGGCAGGCTCCAGGGTGGTATTGGAGCTGTCTAAGGGCAGGTGAATCATGCCTTCTCTGGGTCTTCCAGCCCTTCGGTGTTTATTTTTCCTCTGTGCCTTACCTACGGTAACCGGAGAAGGCTCCGGGTGGCGGTGAAAGAGCCACTGACCAAGGGAAAGGTCTTTGGACAGTGGGAAAGACTACAGCTTTGGATTTCTCTCTTGGGAACATAGACCGTTGGGAAAGCTTGTGTGTCGTAGGAAAGACCACTGTCTGTCATTGTACCGTGGCAGGGGAGTATTGGGATCCTTTGGATCGGTATGCTGGAGGGGGTGTTTTGCGCGGGGGCTCTGCAGTTCCTGCAATCGGGCTGGTACGTCCCTGGGGGTGTGCTGACTTGAGGTGTTGAGTGTTTGTGTCGTGGCATCTGTCAGAGTCATGAATCGGCTTGAATCCTTTTGGGATGTACTTGCGTTGCCTGATCCCATCGTCAATTTACAGTCGCAGGCCTGCTAGGGTGGTCCAGACTGCTTAAGGAGGTGACGTGCTTCCTTACCTCCCCAGACCTTCGGGTGGTTCTTTTCTCTGCCTTAAGGGCTGCCTGGAGAACAGGTTCCAGTGGCGGTGAGGAAAGACCCCTGACCACGGTATTCCTTAGACAGTGGGAAAGGACCAACTTTGGATTCTCTCTGACGGGCACTAAGGACGTCTGGCGGAAAGCTGGCAATGTGTCTGGAGTTGCACTGTCTTCATCTGTCGTAGGGCCGGGGGTGGTTGGTCTGTGGGTGTGCTCGGGCTGTGGGGTGGGTTTTTCGCCGGTGGGCTCTGCAGTCTGAAATACGGGCTGGTACACCCATGGGGATGCTACTTTGAGGCTGTTATGAGCTGCATCCTGTAGTCTAATTTACCTGTTCTGGGGGCAGTTATGTCCCTTGTATCTTAATGGAGTCCTGCACGTGCCTGTACCTAAATCGTCACCACAGCGCAGGCCTCAGGGGTGGTACGGACTGCTCTAAGGGCAGGTGAAGACAGTGCTTCTCTGGGTCCTCCCCAGCACCTTCGGGTGTTTCTTTTTTTCTTTGCCTTAACTAGGCTGACCCTGGAGAAAGGTCCAGTGGCGGTGAGGAAAGACCCACTGACCACAGGGAAAGTCCTGTTGACAGTGGGAAAGACTACAACTTTGGATTCTCTCTTGAGGGCACATAAGACCGTATGGCGAAAGCTTGGCTGTGTCTGGAGTTGCACTGTCTTCATCTGTCCGTGGGCAGGGGTGGTTGGGTCTGTGGGGTGTGCTCGGCAGCTGGGGGGTGGTGTTTTTCGCCGGTGGGCTCTGCAGTCATGAAATACGGGCTGGTACACCCATGGGGGATGCTACTTTGAGGCTTGTTATGAGCTGATCCTGTAGTCTAATTTACCTCTGTTCAGGAGCAGTTTGTCCCTTGAAATCTTAATGGAGTGTCCTGGGGTCCCTGTCCCCATCGTCAACACAGCGCAGCCCCAGGGGGGTACGGGACTGCTCAAAGGGGCAGTGAAGACAGGCTCCGGGGTCCCCCCAGCCCTTGGGGTTTTCTTTTTTTTCAAATTACTTTTGCTTTTTTTTTGATTTTTTTTATTTTGTTAGACTGACATAAACTTGCTAAAGGGCCTGGGTACTTTGCTCAGGGCCGAGCGAGTGTGTGTGTATGAATATAAATAAAAAATATATTTTATAAAAAAAATTATAATAATATATATATATAATATAATAATACATACATATAAAAATAATAATTTTTAATATAAAAATATTATATATATTTAAAATATATATAATATAATAAAATACAATATAAATATATATTTTTAAAAACCCCCATTTTCCTTTTGTTAATATATTTAAAATTTAAAAAAATTTGTTTTGACTAAGTCCACAACTAACTGCAACGTGTCTTTAACTTTGATACAGGGCCAAAACAGGGCTCCGAAAAGGCTACTGATTAAAACAACCAAAAATCAAAAAAAGAGTTGCAACATTCTCCAAAACAGTGGAAACACTTTCATTTTTTTGTTTGGAACCCTTGTCTTCAAAATAGAGAGCTGATATAAAAATACCGGGATATAAAATAAAGACTTGATCCGTGAAAACCCAAAAAGTAATCCCATTTTTGTCCAGGTCTTCTTTAAACGTAAAAAACAAAACACCTTGAAAACTAGGGAAAAAATTTTTAAAACTGTTGGATTGAAACAGATGAAAAACAAAAACCCCATTAAAATAGGATTTTTATATAGAATCCTCTGAAATTTTGCGGCAAAAAATTTCATGTTCTCATGGATGAAGTAACAATGCTAAGCTTTGAAACTTTTTTTTTTGGGAGAAAATAATTAATTTAATAAACCCCAAACCCAATGGATCAAAACTACACCTTACACGGCTTGAACAACTTTCTTACATACCATCCCGTAAACTAACATCAAGTACCTTAAAATCACATTTATACAAACACAAAACGTCCATCATTGAAGTAGCTCCTCCAGTGGATTAGCGACATAATTCGGTTTTTTGATGGGTTTAAAAACCGTAAAAGACTTCCCAAAAATAGGGGAAAATTTTTAATATAGGATTTTTGAACTTTAAGGAAGAAATTTTCCTTTTTAGACCTTGCCCCAGCACAAATTTTGGAATATAATAATCTTTATAAATCTTTTTTTTGTACTCCGGGGAAATGTATGGAAAAGTACCAACACCTTAAAAACATAAAGAACAAAAAAACATTTTAAAAAAATCTGAAAAAAAATTCATGGATGGTTTCAATTATTTTTTTTTTTTCCAATCCCCGAAACAAATCTTTATGATTTTCATTTATCCTTGGATATTGTTTCCTACATTCTGTTTTCGTGTGTATCTCTGAGACAGTGTATTGATATTGACAAGTAAACTCTCTCTCTCCCCTCTCCCCTTCTCTCTCTCTCTCTCTCTCTCTCTTTGTCTCTCGGGGTTCACGTTCAAATGGGGACGCCTAGGACATTGTGTACGACCACGTAAAAAGTTTTTAAAATTTACCTAAATTTGGGGGTGACGTGTGTATTTCTTGTCACAAGAATTTGTGCAGTGTTTCTGATCATGAAGTGAGCAACTGATCCCCTTTAAACTGTACAGAGAAATAGGGGAAATTTTTGTTCAGAACCTTACTTTTAAAACAAAAACTGTAGAACATTTTTGAATCAAAAATTTCTCCCACGGAAATCCCCGCTTCAATCGTGTTTTGTTGCATACCTCTTTGGGTGTTTTTTCCCCTGCAATGTGTACGTTTTTCACAGAATGTGTCAACTGCTGTGCATCAGCCAACGGTACCCTCCTTTCAACCTGCTGTTTGTGTGGAACTTTTCTTCGCTTTCTTTCTCTGTGTGGAGAACAAATCATGAAGTGTCCTTAGCTGTTTATCTGCCTGGTACTTACAGCTGTCCTCACCCTCGTCAACACCTGTTCGTCTCAGGAAGATCTCATTCTGGTGTGTGCACCAGAACCCTGGCCCAGAACCATGGATGAGAAAATGGACCTGATCCTGCAGAAATTTTCTATTTTAGAATAAGCTAGAAGGACAGTACACTGAGATTCTGCAAACAGTGAGTCGCCATGGTGATAGTATGAAGAATATTGAAAACAGGCAGAGGGCAATGGAAGAAACTATCTCACTTTTAGTGCAAGAAACACAGGAACAAGCAGGCAGTGAGGCAAAACAGTGAGGGTATCGAAGTGTGAAGAGGGAACAGGAGGAGCTACGGGAGACAGTGCTTGTCTGCAAGAAGAAATTGACACTCTGGAACGCTTCTCAAGGCGAAATAACGTGAAGTTCTTCGGAATCCCTGAGTCAGAAGATGAGGGGCCAGAATCGTGTGCTGATGCCGTTACGAACATTCTACGAACATACATACCGAGTCCAGGGTGGTCAGATGACGTTATAGAACGTGCACACAGACTAGGAAAGCCCCGAGGTGCCAGTGCTCAACCGCGCCCGTGATCGCCAAGTTCAAAGATGGGGGGATCTCATGCGCCTGATGACAAACAAGGACGCGCGAGCAGACATGAAACAAGATCAGCTGACTGTCTCACAGGATTTGAGCCGTAGGCAATCGGCACAGCTGAGACAGCTAAAACAGGAGGGGAAATTTGGGTACTTCCTCAAGGGGAAACTACATGTGAAACCCCAACGTGAAGCCCCACCAAGGACCGAACTCCTGAGCCGGAGGAACGCCACGCCGTTCAGGGCATCTCCCGGGCCTGCCACCACTATGGATCGCCAGATGGCTGCCTTCCAGGGAGATACCCCCACCCCAGTACCTCCTCCAAATGCCACGCCTTCTGTCAACAGAGGGGTTTCCCCTTCTACCCGCTTTCAAAGACCCGGTCAGCGACTGACAAAGGGGATTCCCCCAATGTCACATTGCGCTCCAATCTCTCCCACCCCTCCCCACTCCCCTCCACCTCCTACCAGAGATAAAGAACAGAAAGGGGGTGAACGGCAATCCAACCTGCGGGACGCATGGGGCAGTAAAGCACGTGCATCTCGTTCTTCCACCTCGCGAAACAGAAAGAAATGAAGATTAGGCCGAGCCCGGGTCCACATCTTCATTGACAATGCAAACACACACGCTGACACGCATACACGTAACACACGTAACGATGATAAAATAAAACGTGATTCTCTTTCTTGCATTTCGTGGAATGTTGATGGGCTTATTTCTAAATTAACTGATCCAGACTTTGTTGGCTACATTACATCTTTTGATATTGTGTGTCTTCTTGAAACTTATACATTTCCGGATTTTGATTTTTTCATTCACTTCAAAGACTTTATTGTTGTACATAGTCCTGGTGTCAAGTTGTCAAAAATGGGCCGAAGATCAGGAGGTACTGTGTTACTAATAAAGAAATCACTAGAACACTGCATTCAGATTGTAGAAATTGGGCTGGATAACATTGTCTGTGTCAAAGTGTTTAAAAACTCTTCACTTTTGACAAAGATATACTGTTTGTTGGCATTTACAATCATCCAGTAAATAGTGAATACTACAAACAAAAGGAATTTAAAAACAATCTTGAAAATTTAGAGCAATTTATATTAGAGAGATATGAAAGAAGAGCAGACGATTATCTTGTAGTCGCTGGTGATTTTAATGCCAGAATTGGTGATTGGAGTTTAGAGGCCCACTGAAATGGATGAGGAGATGTGCGCGAGAGCGGGGAATGTTATGTGAGAAAAACTAGGATAGTGATGTTAATTGTTTTGGAAAAGCCCTGATTGATTTATGTTCTATGTTTAGGTTGACGCCTTAAATGGTTTGTGTGAAGGAGACAAAAAAGGTCATTTTACTTTTTTATCTGAACGCGGAAATAGCGTGATTGATTTTGTTCTGTGCTCTGTGGATTTGCTTCAGAAGTTATTCGATTTAACGTCGAAAATAGGGTGGAACCCCGCATATGCCGTTGTGTTATATTTAAATACTAAATATAATGAGAAACCGAATGTAGAAATTAATCGAGAGCCTTTCAAAAAACAAAGTGGGATGGAAACAAAGCTAATGTCTTTTTGGATTTCCTAAGATCAGAAGAGCTACGATGGTTCTAAATGATAGTATGAATGTTGTTGAATGTGATATTGACTCGGCGATTGAAAAATTCACGGGCCTTCTCTTAAAAGCTGGGCATGTATGCAACAGACGATCTGGCCTTCAGCGCGCGCGCGGCAAACTAAGAAATGGTTCGACTCGGTTTGTTTACAGAAGAAAAGAGTGGCCGTAGAGCGCTTGCTCAGTGCACACGCACTCAGCGCGCAACGGATCAGTGTGCATACTTACGGAAAAGGTCGGATTATCAAGACACTCTAAGGCAGAAGCGAACAAGTTACAGAAAAGAAGTATTTGACAACTTTAATCCAAAATAAAGACGATTCTAATAATTTTTGGTCAACTGTACGTAGCATTAAAAGAAAAAAAAATGGATCGGCCCATCTATCTCAGTTGGCACGTGGAAAGCACACTTTGAAACGATTTTTTCACCCGGAATCGCGAGTTGACACGTGCCGACTCCGATATAGAGCAGGACGGAAGCCAGCACGAAGAAAACGATTATATTCCCGATTTAGATGATGAGATAACAGACAGTGAGGTGCACCAGGCAATAAAGAAACTGAAATTAATAAAGCGTCGGATTAGATGATATCTGCGCAGAATATTTGAAAACGGCCGAGCCATTATAATATCCTTTCTGACAAAAGTATTTAACCAAATATACAAGAATGGTTATTTCCCTGTATCATGGACCAAATCAGTTATTATTCCTCTACTTAAGAAAGGCGATGCTCTTAATCCTGAAAATTATAGAGCATTTCTTACTTAGTGTAGTTAGTAAGGTCTTTACATCAGTATTAAACGAGAGTTGTATAAATGGCAGAAAAAGAAGGCAAAATAAGTGAACAACAGGCTGGCTTTCGCAAAGAATACTCTACTGTAGACCATAATTTACACTCGTTTCAATGCTAAAATCGCATTTGTATGGACATAAAACTAGAAAATGTTACGTCGCTTTTATAGACTACCAAAAAGCCTTTGACACAGTAGATAGAGACATGCTTTGGAAAATACTCCAAAGGTTCAAGCTTCCTCAAAAATGATCAGAATGTTAAAAGGCATGTATATAGTTCTGTCCAAGTTGTGTTCGTTGGGGCCCAGAAGTGTCAGATTTCTTTGTGTGTCCCTCGGACTGAAACAAGGCTGTTTAATGTCACCTTTATTGTTTTCTTATTAATTACTGAGGTAGCTGAAAATGTAACAAAGTACGGTAAACATGGATTTCAGTTTTACCCGGATTACAAGAAATATTCCTTTTGTTATTCGCTGATGACATTGTTTTATTTTCTTCTACACCCAGTGGGCTCCAAAATCAGTTAAACAATCTACAGAAAGCATCTGACACTTTAAATCTAACAGTGAATCTAGATAAAACTAAAAATTATTGTTTTCAGAAAAGGGGGTCATTTGTCTAAAACTGAATGTTGGTAGTAACAAAGGGAGAGAAGTGGACAAATATCTTGGTTTTACTCTTAGCACTAGAATGGGTTTTGATATTGCATTAGATGAATACGTTAGACGAGCAAAACGTAAAGTCGCAGAATCTTCAAAACAATGTGTGCTTTAGGAAACATGGATTATCAATATTTTTCAAACTGTTTGATTCACAAGTAAAGCCAATGTTACTGTACGCAGGGGAGCTCTGGGGATTAACTAAATTTCAGTCGATTGAATCAGTTCATCTGTTCGCATGTAAGCGCTTGTTAGGTGTTAGTCGCAAAGTCCAAATACAATGATATATGGAGAAACAGGCCGATACCCTTTGTATATTGATACTGCTCTAAAGTC
>CM031618.1:48157251-48177251 GCA_018398815.1 Conus ventricosus | reverse complement strand
TCTACCTGCCCTGAGTGTCATGCTGTGTTTACTCGGTCTGTGCCGAAATAAAAAACCCGCAACCGCCATGTCCGGGCTCATACACGAACGGATGGTCTGATCAGTCATGTGTGCCCAGTGTGTCTTGTTGGTTTTGGTCGCAAAGACCACTGGGACCAAAAACACATGCGGACCCATGACGGTGAGAAAACCAACACCGAGGAAGGGCCGTCAGGGTTACACGCTGCGGGAAGGAGCGCAAAGTGACAAGTGAGTCTGTTTCTCATCCTTTTTTTCCGCTCCAGAGAAAGTTGAACACACTGCGTAAAAAATAGCTGTTTGATCATTTTATCTCCGGGATGTGAAAGAGATGTATGTCAAATATTGGAACGCATATACAATAACCATCAAGCGCCCCTGGTAAAGTTCAATCTGTCTACACTTTGTTTTGGGACCCTTATGTAATGATTCTCCCAAATGGGAATGATAAGCTTTTGGCTGTTTTCCATGAACATAAACAAACGTTTTAAAATTATTTTTATCATTCTTTTCATTCTCAGACATAAAGAGTCAGGAGATCTGTCTTTCTTTCACCCTCGTGTAATAAAACCACAGGGCTCCTTGACAAGGCCTCGGCTCATCATTCAAAACATTTTTTCTGTCCTTTCTTTCTGACTTGCGTGATCATGACATGTTGGGACATGTTCAGAGAGAACGACCCATCTATCGTTACTCTGTTCAGGCATCATTCTAACATTCTTTATATGTGTACCTCTACCTGACTTTCCATTGGGTGTGGCTGTGACTCACTGCCTGACAACATTGCAACAATCGTTTTCTGAATCACGCTTGCAAAAAAGATGAACAACCATGGTTTGTTTACAACGACGGACTTTGTTTCTTTCGTTGTCTCGCCTTCTCACCAAGGCGCTTTCTGTACAGGCACTACAAAACAACCAAGGCTCTCTATCAGCAGTGGGTAGGTTGTAAGTCACCCACCATACATTTTCCTGGCATTACTCTGTTAGAGGTTGGGATCGGTTGAAGCTATGTTTCAGGATCAAGTGGGATGTGGTATTTTGAATTTGATGAAGCAAACACCCCACCACCCCGTGCCTCGTCCTTGTGTCGCACGTGATTACAACACGCAGTCCGCTTAAAGTGTTGGTGTACAAATTCATTTTATGCACATCATTGGGACATTAAACATTTAGGACTTGCGCTAGCTTGTTCCATATGTGACAAACTGTGGCATAGCTTTGAGGAGCTAAACAAACACAGAGTACAGTGTCAAGGCGGTCCAGACTCAAACACACTACAAAGGAGGGGTGTACACACACCACGGATTCGGTGTTGCAGCAACTTTCCTGTCGTTATGGTATTTTCTGTTGATTCTGATTTCGTTTTTTTCCTTACAGAGCTACTTTTGGACTTTGAAGTGTTCTTCGAGACCCGATGAATTTACAACACATACAAAACAAGCACATCCAGCACGACAGTACAAAGCTAGGCACGTTCCCTCTCTGTCCGCTGTTCGCTTACAAGTACTGGGTTTGTAAGAGCCTCGTTGTTTTCGTGAGTGAGGGGACCCCGCAAACTCGTTGATCAACATGGTGTATTGTATTTGGAACAGATTGCAGAATCCTCCTTTTCTCTTCTCCGTGAACATTTTGAAGTTGCGTTTGAACGTTAGATGCCTTGATTGTCCTCGCAGAGTCTGTATACTTCTCACCAAATTACCGCACGTGCCTTGAAAGAAATACTGATAGAGTACATCCACGATACTGCCCGATGGTGGGGTTTAATTCTTCCTTGTATGACCTCATTGTCAATCAAACCCTATTTGATCAGGGGTTTATGGATATGATGCTATGACTGACTAATGTTAGGGAAATGAGTCGGTCCAAACCAGACGGGTTGGATTGTGATGAGGAAGCTGGGGGTAGAGGAGTGGAGGGGGGGGGAGGAGGACGAAGAAGAGGCGAGGGTGGAAAAAAAAAAAAACAAAAGTCAAAAGCAAAACCCATTCAAGTTTGTGGTGAAAAGCAACATCATAATGTGTACGACAGGTCAGAAGATAATCAAGTTTTTGGGAACTTTGCAACTTTTTGGCCTGGTTTTTTCTTATTCATAATTTATCAAAGCGTTTGGGGTGGAGGATACCAAAAGGGTACTTTTGTTATATGAGTACATGACCAGTTTGGACAAACTGAAAGAAACCTCTCTCGCAACTCACGCCCCGCTTTTTTTTTTTTTAGCAAAACTCAAAATGAAAACTTCACAGAGGAAAGAGTACGCTTCTGTCAACTCGTGTGGAAGGAAAAAACCATATGACAGTTTGCATCGTTTCCTGGTGTGGTACAACAATATGGATGTGGCGCAGTCAGGCAGGCTCTTCAAGACCAGATTGACATGTATTCGCGTTTAGGCCGTTGATCTTCTTGAAAGTTGGTATCTCTGTTCCAGGCATCCACTGAAATACTTGTTTCATACCATATCTCCGGTTGTGTTGTACTTTTTTTCTCTTCATTGAAAAAACAAGAAAACTAATACGATGTTGAGTGACAATATTGTTGTGGCCCCTCCATTATTTTCACAAGGATATCACGAAAGACAAATATACATTCGTGTCAATTCAGGGCAAAACCTGTTCAGGTCGGTTCGAGGGCTTATGACGCCCCAATGCACTTTAACTTTGGGCTATCATGCAACCACATGCATCTCAAACACCCAAGGTTTATAAGACGCTGAGACGGGCATTAAAGGCAGAAAGAACCGGACGTGTATGGTAAGACAAGCGAGACAATGGTTAGAGTGGACGGCGCACACAACAACTTACACATAAGCACAAGTTTTAACGGGTAAGAACATAGTTTAGGACGCAGACACATTCCGCGTCGACGGTTGGGACTCGACACATGACACGGTGTACCAGTTTCATGGCTGTTTGTTTGCATACACGGACATGACTGTCATCTCACTCGTGGCAAACACATTTTAACCCTGTGAACGGGAAAACCGCTCACAGATCTTCGAGGAAAAACACACAAGACATTACCAGCTATCTTCGTGGGATGTGTGAAAGTGACTGTGGTAGAATTGTGGAATATGTCAGTGGCAGGAAGAGAAAACGGACACAACCCACACATCAGACACTTCCTAAAAACGCGTTCCACATCCTCAAACGTTTCAGGGTTGTTCTTCTATCACAGAACAAGGTATTTTGAACGCTGTCAAAAATGACACTCTGTTTGGTCTGATTGATGTGACAATTTGTGTGCCCGACAGTCTGAAAGATCAACTTTTCTGAACTTCAAACCTATCTTTAAAAATGCGACCGTTGGGAAGACAACATTGGTGAATACATTCGGGATTCGCAAAAGCACAAACTCCTGAGTGCCCACGTCGCTCTTTGTTGGGTAGATACTATGGAAAAAAAAATTCTTCTCGCCACTCTTGACTTAAATGTACTTGGTGATGGGTTGAAGTAAGCAACATCACAATGATCATGGAGTACACACCCAACTCGTGTTTTAGGACAGTTTGGCGAACGTGTGTCTGTACGCACGTAGAAAGGGGCGGGGACCTTGATTCATCCCAATCATTCTTGGCTGAAACGTTTCCAAATTGTCGGCCTAACACAGCGCCTATGGCAAAACTCTGGACCAACATCGCACAAATCACAGGGGAAATTCACTACGTCACAGCTGACCAAGTAACCAAAAACTGGTGAATGAAGTCGGTTCAAACACTGACCGAGCTAGGAGGGGCGTGTCGTAAGTGGAACTGAACAAAAATAAAAAATCAACTGGGCACTCCCTTTGAGATTGGCATACTTTGTCTATCAGTACGCAAAATGCGTATGTTAGAATTCTATTAAGATTTTATGGACAAATTCGTGGACAGGTTCAGCCTTTCAAATGATGGAGTATGGACACTGACTCACTCTACATGGCGCTTGCGTGAGAGTTTTGAGGAAGTTCATACAACCATCTTTGCGCCAACAGTTTTACAAGGAGTTTCATCGTGTTTCCTGATGAGCGTGCTCACAACAACAGTCGTGTTCATACACACACGCTCACGTGTTGGGCTAGCGTGGAACCCCGCACACTGCTCTGACTTCTTGACCTTGTACAATATGACAATCGAACACCGGGTTGGTAAAACAGATTACACAGGAGACTCGTTTTTTTTTGTGGGCACTGTGTTCAAAATATTTGTTCGGGCAAGATAAAACTATTTCAGTTGCAATGGGACTCAGCAAAAATCACAACACTCTCACCAAAGATGTTATCTACGAGTGCTACGCTACACTGGAAATGGTGGTGGCACAACACCGGGCTTTCAGAAACAGAGGAAAAGCTTTTGTTCACTTACACCCAAATCGCAACTGTCTCTTTCCTTCTTTATAAATTAACGCTCGTCGACTCAGGACGGATTCTTCCAACCTTTCAACCCTGTCTGCATTCTCGGTGTAAAGTCATGTTTGGCTAACGTTCCAATGATGTCGTCTCGTAAATGGTCTGATAGCTGTTTTGAAAACTCATTTTAGAGGTGATATGACGCTGTGGTGTTGCAGTCTAAACTTATTTTTGGGAAACATTCCCCACCTCCTCGTTTGGTGTTTCTGGGTGATTCTTAAATAACTATGATGTGATGAAAGCTAACGTTTGGATTACTTTGTAGTTTTCTTCAGTATAATAGTTTTAGGGTCAGCGGACGGGGGAAAAACACGACTAATGCGGTCAGTTTCATTTTACTTTTTGTTTTGTTTTCAGATGCGGTTCAGTCACAGTACTACCCCAAAGGTTAGCGGAACGGTGAGCAAATATGTATATGTGCCTATGAGAAGTGAGTTTTTTTCCCTTATATGTGTTTCAGGAGTGCTGAGACAGAATTAAAATAATCTCAACACAACACACTACCGTATATAACGGCCACCTCTGCTGGTGGTGGTGGTGGTGCCAGACAAAATAAAAAATATGTGGTAGGGTGCTGCTGCTGCTGCTGCTGCTGGGGTGTTGTGGCACCAATAGTGATGGCGGAGGTGGTGGTCGTTTGTGGAAGTGGTGGTGTAAACATAGTGATGGTCTATGTGTTGTATATCTCAGTTGTTTGTTCTTCTTGTTGTTGTTCTTCTTGTTGTTTTGTTCTTCTGTGTTGTTCTTGTTGTTCTATTAACCGTCTTCTTCTTGTTCTCCTCCTCCTCCTCCTTTCCTCTTACTACTATTCGAATTGTGAGTAAACTATGACTGTCTCCAGACCGGATGGAGCCATGACCTCCCCCCAATTTCCTCTTCCCCCGCCTCAATCTCGTTACATGTCTTCTTTTCCAGACAGGGGCAGTCATTTCTTTTTTTAGAATATGAAACAGATGGGGGTTTGGGGGCTTATATTATGTTGTTTTTTCCCCGCCAAACACCCGATTGCACTTACTTTTTGAGTGTGCGTTCAAACCATCCGTAGAGACAAAGAGAAACAGACTCCGTGCGGGAACCAACACACACAAAGAAACAAAAGCACATAACATCTGCTACACAAGACAAATAGTAACAGACAAAGCAAGAACGACTCAATGTAGGAAAACAAAGCACACACATCCTGCGCCATGTTCTCGAAAGCTATTGTGAATATTCAAAACTGACGGTTGTTCAACACACCACCAAAGACCCGAGACACACTGCTCAGTCTCCGTCCAGCGCCTTGTCCGAACGGGTACAATCCTCGACTCAAAGACAACCACACACACTCTACTCACAACACAGCTCGCAAGAAAAAGAGTAGAATGTCCTTGTCTCCTTTCAACAAAAGTGAACGAGGTCACCAGTCCGAGTTTCACCTGTGGGCGAACTGACGCTGGTCCACCCATTACAGCTGCTCGCACGCGCGCGCTGCATGTCCGAACCAAACTGCAGTTTGACACTGACTCAGAGAGAGAGGAGGAGGAGAAAGAGAGAAGAAAGAGAGAGAGAGGAGAGAGTGAGAGAATGAGAGAGAGAGTGAGCACACACACAATGTCAGGTCGCTCCGCGTTTCGCAAAGTAATGTGTTACGTGATCTGTTGTATTAGGCAGCCAGTGAGCATCAGGACAGGAGGCACATTAAAATGAACGACGCTCTCTGACCGATTTACCATTTGGGCTGTGCCCTTATTTCTTTTCTGGATCATTACACAGTTGTTGGGAGGACAACATCCATTAAAAAAAATACATTCATTTAAAAAACAAACAAAGAAAAAAAAACTTTAACAGCGACAACAATGTTGGTTTAGCTCAGTACATATGTTTTCACAACACATATCGGCATTACTGTTGATACAAAGTCTGTCAGTCTAAAAACTTTGCACACTTGTTATTTCATAAAGTAGACACCGCGATGTATACACATCAGTATTTCTTCAAGGCCAGATGTAGGGATCTCGCTGGGGCAGTAGTAGTGGCCTAGGGAAAGTGTAGGGTTCTGTTCTGGGACTGACGTGGCTCTGTAAACAGCGGTGCAGGGCCTTCACCATAGGGGTGTGTTGATTCCAACCATCACAACATCCATCGTTCCAACGTTCAGGGGGAGAGGGAGATGGCATCCAAGGCAGTTGGGTCTTCTTTCGTCCCCTTCCTTTTGTTTTGGGTCCCAAAAACAACAGCTTGGACTCGTGGCTGTCTTGAGGAATGTCCAGTCCACCCGTGTGTCAGGCGCTGCTCCACACAGGGTGAGAGGTTGGTGGGAGTCATCTGGTTGTTCACTCTGCCTGAGATATCCAGCGGGGGTCCTTAGAGTCGAAGGGCGAAGCGGGAGTACTGGGAGGTATGGTTACACCCGCGTGGATTGTCGGTACAGGATGGTGTGCTGCCTGTGCTGCCTGCTGCTATTGGGGTATAGTAGTTGCGTTTGAATTGTCCGGCAGGCGAATGATGCTTTGGTATTTGACGTCCCCGCCACAGTTTATGCTTCAGTTTGACCAAGTCTTTCAAACTCTTGCAATCCCCTCGTCAATCCTCGCTGCGCCCTGACCAGACCGATCCACCCTTGGTGTTGGTTGGGTCTCTTGTATTGGTGCTACAATATATTCTGACAACACCTTTGCCAGGTTTTTGACGGTGGCAAATATGTTGTGTCCCAGTGGGTTTGAGTGTAGGCTCTGGCTCTTGTTCTTCATCGGTAACTAGTCGGTTGAAGAGTTCGTGTAAGTCTGCGCGAAGTGCGTAGTAAAAGGTTAATAATTACGAATGGTTGAGGCCTTTCTCTTATATAGTTCATGTGTGCCATGCGTTTACACAGGACTGGTTTAAACCCGCTCAGACCACCTCAAAACGGGTTATTCAAACAAACAAATCAGGAAAACGAGCGGTTTAGCCAATCATCAGCTCATGATTGGTTGTGTTTGATTTAAAATTTATGAACGATAAGTCTGACGACTTTGTTTTGAAAACTCTAGGGATTTTGTATCATGCAGGCGTCGGCCTTCAAAACCTCAGCCAGTTTTAATCTTCTGGACTTCATACGATAACAAGAAGATCATCCCCATAGGAGAAAGATGATCTCTGTCGAGTCTACGACCACAAGTGGTCTCCAAGAGTATGAAGTAAGCATTGTGACACTTTTCCTTCCGGACTCTGTACCATTTGCTCAAACTCAGGCGCGTATACATGGTAACCAACTCTGTGACAAACAGATTGATAAGAGTCATGCGCATTCTGAGCTTTCATTTTTTCCAATCCAATTTATCTTCTACCAGAATCTTCTCCATTGTGAGTCGCAGTTGGAACCGTGTGGTGTATGTGACTCACTCCCCCACGTTACAACGCTTTAAAAAGACTTTTTCTGTGATAGACTGAATAAAGGAACTCACTTTTTATGTCATTGGTCCTCAGTTTATGGGAGGTTGAACACCGACAAACTTGGGAAGACTGTGACCGCGACTTTTTCTTAAAATGAAATACAGCACATAGTACCCACAGGCAGAGCTGGTTCAAGTACTTGATTAAGTCTTTGGTTTAAACGATAAACTGAAACTTGTGTTTCAAACATAAACTTTTCAATGTCTGGATACAACGAAGGGGGTAGACCAAAACTATCAAGATAGTATGCTTTACCACGACCATCAAACCAAACACTTGGACCCAATGTTTCCCGGCCCAGTGCTGTGTCGGTGTTAATCACCATGCGTTAGGAGTTGGGTGGTGAAAATAGTGAGGGAGCTTGTTCTTGGATAATATTCCCCCAAAGGAACACGCCGCGGGCGTGAATGTATATAGTCAACACAGTGGCAATGTTCACACACTATTCATGTGCAAATGTCTGTAAGCACTTGGCGGGCGCGATCGATTTCGATCATACTGTCCAACTTGCATACTCAATACATGGACAGGCTCAGCGAAACCAGAGCTTGAGTGAACTTCATTTCCAGACGTAAGCTGGCGCCATCCTGACCAGCTCAAACTGATGGTCCTCAATCCAGCAAACTCGGAGTCAGATAAAAAGCACTACAGGGTGTATACTCGGTCAGAATCATGTTACTTGTTGAGTGTTTCCAGCATCTCTGGTAACCACCCCCGTGCCAGCATCAAGGAACTGTGGTAGGCCCTCACAACTGCGCTGTTCAAAAATCCGGGGTCAGGGCCTGGCTGGAATCTGGCGTCCGTCCATATACCCAGGAACAGAAATTTAAAGTTGGCGTGTTGATAAGTGGAAGGATTTAAGTTGGTTACCCCCATTGAATCGCTGCGCTGTGTACAAGTGCGACTACGATCTTGTTTGGGGTCTGACTGAGAAAGAGGTTGTCTTGGACAGCGCTTAAGTTGCTTGGGGGATAGCGAGGTCCTTCTGTACTATTCCTTTAGTGGTTACTTGAAGTACCCATTCCAGCGCCTTTTAGTGTGCCAAGGGAATCAGCCGATGGATTCAGTTGCACTTTGCGAAACGACAGGGAAGCGTGTGTGGATGACACTTTTTATAGGGACGAACCGCACCTCCAAAAAAAAATAAATCATGTGCCATGTGGTTGAAGGCGTTTTTGGAGGGGGATAGTGTCTGAGTTTTGACGTCCACTCCGTTGATCAGGTAGCGTTCCTGGAGCATCATATCTGTGTGAAGGCGCCCCAATCATATCCTCTTCGCCACATCCCAGCTGTCAGCGCACGTCGAATCTTCAGACCGACATTGCCATACTCCTTGGGTGTCCTCAAGACGGCCGGGTGTGTCAGAGAATTACAGACAAACTTGTCAATGACTGTCTTTCGCATCCTTGGCGTAGTTCAAGTTGACTCCGATGTAGCTCGGTAGGGGTAAAGTGTTGGTTGCTTGGAGAATCAGGGTGTCGGTCAGGGAGACATTCCACCTGAGAAAACAGGATTTGGAGCCAGTTGTTGGAAAGGGGCAAAACCTCTGCGCCGGCGTCAAGGGCTTGTACCATCGCCTTTTGTTACTTTAGCACGGATGTGGAGTTGGTAGTGCTAAGTTCAACGTAGTCTGAGGTGGGCACAACTGATGTGAAAATTCAATGGGTGCCACATGGGCAGGTTGCTTGTGGATGATGTTCTACAACAGCACCTTCTTCTACTGCTGTGGAGTGAGTTACCCATACTGAAAAACTAGTCTAAGTCCAGTATTTTTACCACTTTCACGCGAATGCTGGTGTAGCTACGACATGGTGTCTTCCAAACATGTCTCGAGGAATCTGCGTGGTCTTTCTTTTTCTTCCCCTTGTTGCGTTGGAAGTGACCACGCTGTTGAGGTCGACTAATTTTATACGCCTCCTAGGGGTTTCCATGGTGGTGTCGCAGTGCCGGTGACATTGCTCACGGCTTGCTGCAACAATCGTTTGCCAGCCTGCGTTACCCCGTTGCCTGGAGAGCGGCGACTTCAAATTTGACTGAAGCTACATTCTTGCGCAAGCTGCATGCCAGTTCGTGTCCATTCATTCAGTAACGCCTTTCCACCACTTTTTAAACAATGGGATGAGTGTACGCCCGAAGTTCCCTCCTTGAAGGTTTCCAAGTCCCTCTCCCTCGGTTTATTCTTCCCCCTTTAACTCAGGAAGCCAGACCAGCTGGGGCCGCACGTAATAGTCTTCTAAGCTTTTCCATCGGTGTTCAAGGGCTAACGTGACGCAACCATTCTTAATGGCCGGGTCAGGTGCGTCTGCGCCGAAAGTGAAGCATTTGCGTTGGGTTTTTCCCTTTGTCAAATGAAGGAGTTTGCAACCTGTCTTTGGTTAAAAGGGATTTCAACTGTGTGAACTGGAAACCTACTCAGAGGAATATAGTTGGGTTTTTTCAATAATTTGATGTTCGATTGCAGTGACTCTGATTCACAAGTCGGGACTATTCGGAGCAAGGGAAACCATCCACATCACCTAACAGGAACGTGGTTGAAACAAGTCGCAGTAGTATTGACACCTCAAACCTCGTTGGTGGATGATACTTGGTTTGTACTTTATAGACACCTTTCCCAAACTAATGTCTCTCTCCAGACCAAGATATCTCTTAATGCGGGGCTGATCTGGAGAAAGCTATCAGGGCCTCATACTGTCTGGTCACTTTTCGGGTTTAGCACGATTATTATTACAGTTTGATGTTGCCTTCTTTTTCTTTCTGCACAGACCGTCGCATATACTTGGTTTAAAGTTATGAGTCAAAAATTCTGCTGATTCATACAATCCCGCAGGTAGTTGTTTCGACTGGTGATTGGACTACAATCGGGGCGAAAAATGATCCAAATTTCTTGTTCTTCAATGTTTAAAGATGTATGTGTTGCTGAACAGGATTTCGATGGCCCACTTTTCGTATTTCCGTTCATGTCGCACGTTTTGAGCAGTTTGGTGTAAAAAGTGACTGGCGTTGTTTATCGGGGTAGTACGACATGGAGCTGTTGCTGGGTAAACGTCAAGTAGAAATACTGGGGCTTTAAGTGGGTAGGTGGCCCGTGGATCGATGGTAGGCATTGGAAGGATGTACCCGAGACTCTTACTACCAAGAAGAGCACACAAATTGTCCACTCTTTGACCGCGACTCAGATTAAATAGAGACACATCTACCACCACATAAATACCGGGATGGTATGACAACCGTAAACAATTTAACGCGAGGAACTCGGTCGTCCAAAACACACGCCACAAGCGCAGTTTTTCTGGCCCTGAGTAGAGTGGACGGTTTCATCTTCATACTTCTCATGAGTCAGAGCTGTATTCTACTTGGTTTGTCAGGCATGGTCAGTGTGCGTAGGTGGTCTGTGCTGTTCTGAGGATCCATGATTTGAATATGAAGAGTCATTGGACATACAATCTTGATTAATAATATTCACGCTGTCCATGAGCTTTTTTTGCGTTGCTTCAAGATCGCTTCATTACGATAATCTGTTTCTCCCCCACATTGTTTCTCCTGGTCTACATCGTTTCCTTGAAGATCTTTCTCCATGATCGTCTTTGAGAATGTAAGCACTGGGATGGTCTTTTTTATTAGACTGACTGTGAAAAGTTCTTTAAGACCAAGATGGCAAATAACCTTTTTTTAATTGTCTTCCTCGTTTTACTGATGCGTCGCGATCTCCGAGTTTCTTACGGGTGAGGAGAGGAGGACGTAGGCTGAGTCGCTGTTGTACAGAAGTCTGCCATCAGTTTTCTTGGTTGTGTGTGTCACTTCTGCGGAGCACGCAGGATGCTGTGGTGAAACGAATGGTTTTTGGATGCCTTGTACCTACTGTGGTTAAAACTTCCACAAATTCTCCAAAGTATTTTTTTGGTAAAGTGCGCCAGAGCTTCTCTCCTTTCAAAGGTGCGATTCAGTCCTTCTACAACAGAGGCTTTCGTATTCCTCGTTTTCTGTCAACAAAAAAAGTGTATTCTTCTTTCCTTGAAAAACGTTTGAAGTCTTTGTTCAGAAACTCTTGCCCCTTTGTCTGTTTGAAGTTATGAGGGGTTTCCGACCCTGTTCAAGGATGCGTTCACAGGCCTCCACATCACTGGTTTCCTGTCTTGTTATCAAAGGAACGACCACCAAGAATATTTTAGACAAGGACATCGAGATGTCAGCAGTTAGCTAAAAAACCTCATTGTTTTCTCAGGCGTTGGTCGTCAATCAGATCAACTTGCATTGATGTCTATTCTCCTACAAACAACACGCCTCCTCTCAAACTTGGGTCGCCACAGGTTTATGAAGAGTATAAGCATACTTCGTGAATCAATCCATTCTTTGATAACAGTCTCTTTTGCCTTCGTTATACGTTCAAGGCGTGAACACACCACAATAAGATCCAGGGCGTTGTGGTTGTGTAGTATGCCTGCACCAACATTCTGTTCTGTTTCGATATTTTTTTCTATATTTTTCCGCGGAGCCATTTCAGGTGTAGTCAGTATGACTCCCATCCATCAAAGGTGCGGTTCTTGCTTAATTACTCTGTTGTTTCCGGTTCCGTCTGTGTGTTTTCTCCTCCAAGGAAAAAGGTGTTCCCGTCCAACGGGTCAGAGTCTTCTGTAACCCTCGTGGCTTCTTGATCGATTATAATGCAACGTTCTCAGTGATGGTGGGGGGTGTTGCATTTGCGGTGTAGAAAACTCTGGTTGAGGGGAAGAGGAACCCACACCGACAGGTCCTTCCGTAGACTGTGAGAATTGGTCTGGGGGTGACGCGGGGTTGAGGGTATTTGTGTTGTCTTAATTTTCCAACGGTCGGGGTTTCCACTATAAATCTTGGGGGATGTTGGCATCCCTGAGAGCTGCAGGCAAAGGATTTCCACCCCATGGGTTGGTTATGTGGCGACGTTTTTCTTTGAACATCATTGACCAATCAACGAGGTTCGAGTTTTTATTCAGCTGGTCCTCGCCAAATGATTTTCCTCGCTGGTTCTATTTAGATCTGGGTGATTCTGGAAACGCGGTTTTGATAAGTCGCTACAGCTTTGCTGTTCATCGTTTTTGTACTCTCTCACAACATCATTCTCCACGCTTGTCAAATTGGGAGTTGACGCGTCATCAACAGTCTCTGCTTTCTGCTTCGGGTGGGGTTGAGAGGTGTTGTGCCTTGAACAGTCACTACTCCCAGTGGTTTTACCCTTAATCTGAATCGAAACGTTTCAAATATTCCAATGTGTATGATGATAACATATGAGCCTTTGTTCTTCGTCGCTTGTATCTTTGTTTCTAATATCATCACGCATCTGCTGATCAATGTCCCTATGGACTGTCAGATGTGGCCTCTGGAACTGGACGAGGCACCGTGAACTAGAGTCTAGCACACGTGAGCCACTAAAATCATTTTCTTCGGTGCTCCATGATGTGGTTACATATTCACCCCAGTTATACTCCGAGCCCACCACAGGACAGGATTTGATGAGAGCACCGAGAAATCCCCTTCTGCAAGGATCTGCTTCTTTCTATTGCTGGATGTTCCTTTATTTCGCCAGGGAAGCGTAGCTCTGCTTGTATCTGCACAACTGTTTCTTCTGGGCAGGAGGTCAGTCTCACGTGCCTTTATAATGTTTGAGGGAAACATTCACTCAGGGCGCGTTGATCAAATCTGGCGAGGCCCCTTTCAGGGCCTGCCTCTTAAAACAGCAGGGCTTGGACCACACAACAACTGCAACATGGGTAGATTCCTTCTCATACGGGCTGACATGCTGGTTGGATTGAAGAGTCAATGTTTCCGGTCGCAAAATAACCGCGTTGTAGATGGGCGCTCGCCTTTTAAAGATCCACAAAGTCTCATTGAAGTGACTACCTCCCACGAAACGGAGAGTGGTTTCTCCGGGTTCACTGTATCAGAGACTTCACAGTGTGTTATACAATCTCCACACTTCCTTCTCTCCATTTCTACACCAAAAATGAAAAATATCGGTTGCAGGTATAACTTGGCATATTGGAAGAGCGAAATTCATTTATGCAACATTACTCGACTTGATGGGTCGGGGGTATACTATTTGTTCTCAGACGGAGATGATTCGGGTGTCTCGGACGAAGGTCAAACTAACAAAATAACCGTGGGGTTTGGGAATGCGCTCTTTAAAGCTTCATCGAACATTACATCTATATCTTCATTGGATAACCATCTGTTTAGCTAAATATGGCGTGATCTTTGAGGCGTCTCCTTGGGTTTTGAATACCACCAGATAATGAATGTTCAAGCTGATGGTCCGTTCTTTTTTTTTCCAAAACAGGATTCTGCACGCATGTACATGACACGTTCATGTTGCGATGATGGCTACCTTTCGTGAATAATTTTGTCACCTGTCATCCGTTCGCTCATCAAGTCATCAATCACCACCCAAACGTCGTTTCTGATTCATCCATTCTTCTACTTTGGGTAGCACTTCGATAAACGTGACTTCCTTTCAAAAAAAAGATGATATCCAGACTGCCCTCTCAGTAACACCACACAAATCTCAGGGTCCGCCCCCCCCCCCCCCCCCCCCCCCCCCCCACGACCCCCCCCCCCCCCCCCCCCCCCCCGCCCCCCCCCCCCCCCCCCCCCCCCCCCATTTGTTTATTACTTCAGGAGTGTGATTTATAAACTTGTTGACCCAAACGGTTTTCCATTCCTGTTGGACCAGCAATCACACAGGTAAAGGGATGTTTCCACCTTGGATCCATACCTTTCTGTTAGCGTCACTCATGACATCTCTCTTTTTATTCCTGGTCATCATCAGCATCATCCTATATCACTGTCATCACCGCCATCTCATTTTTTAAACACGGACCTACGTCAGGGGACAACTAGCGGCAACGAGAAAACACCCCATTTATTTTATATTAAAAAGAAAACATCGATCCGCACGCGCGCGCAGCAACACGGAACACACCCCCTCTATTTTTAACCCACTACGTCACAACCCACCCCACCAAACAACAAAGACTCAAAAATATAAAATCTTTTATTAGCTTACCACACACGTGACCTTGACCCCGCCCACTTTTCATGCGCACCAACTGGGGGAAAAAATGGGGGGGGGCACACCTGCCGCGACTCCGGCCGAGAATACTGCCGCTTACTTCCGACATAGCGCAAAACCACTTCCGGTGGAGGTCCCCTCCGTAGGTCCCCTTTGGGGGGTGTAACCTCCATGACCCTACTACTGAACGTACTTCATTTCTTCCTGGATTACATCTGTTTAGCTAAATGGGTGATCTGTGAGGCGTCTCGTGGGTTTCTTGAATAACACTCAGATAAATGACTGTTCTGATGATGGGTCCGTTGTTCTTTGTGTTTATCCCAAACAGTTCTGCTCGATGGTACATGACACTCATGTTGCGTTGATGGCTAACTTTCGTGAGAATAATTTGTCACCCTTGTCATCGTTTCGCTCATTAAGTCACAATCACCACCAAACAGTCGTTTTGATAATCCCAATTCTTTTTACTTTGGGTAGCCCTTCGATAAACGTGACTCCTTTCAAAGATGTTAATCCAGACATGCCACTCTCGTTTACACCTACACAATCTCATCGGGAGGTGGTGTCATTACTTCATGGATGTGATTTATAAACTTAGTGACCCAAACAGTTTTTTCCACTTCCCGTTGGACCAGCAATCACACAGGTAAAGGGATGTTTCCACCTTGGATCCATAGCTTCTTCTGTTAGCGCCCCACATTGACATTCTTTTTTTATTCCTGGTCTTTAAACGGATTCCCTGTCATCATCAGCATCCTCACTCCTAAGCATCATCACTGTCATCACCACCATCTCTTTTTTTTAAAGACGCCTACGTCAGCGACAACCACGCAGCAACGAGAAAACACCCCATTTATTTTTATATTAAAAAAAGAACACCACGGCGTCGACAAACATCGATCCGCACGCGCGCAGCAACACGAAAACACCCCCATCTATTTTTAACCCACTACGTCAGCAAACAACCACCCCCACAAACAACAAAGACTCAAAAAAAAAATTTTCTAACACATGATGGCAACATTATCGAGCGTGACTCACCACACACCGTGACCTTGACCCCACCACCGACTTCCGCCATGCGCACCACCTGCCGCACCACCTGCCGCGCCACCTGCCCCTACTTCCGACATGCGCAACACCACTTCCGGTGGAGGTCCCCTCCGAGATCCCCGTTTGAGGCATGAAAGTCCCTGACCCTACTACTCAGTCTCACTGAAGGACTACCACCACGAAACGGAGTGTGGTTACTCCAGCGTACACTGTATCAGAGACTTCACAGTGTGTTATACAATCTCCACACATCCTTCTCCATTTCTCCACCAAAAAAGAAAATAATACGTTGCAGGTAAAACATTGCATATTGGAAGACGAAAATCATTTCTGCACATACACGACTTGATGGGTCGGGGTATAAATTTGTTCTCAGACGGAGATGATCGGGTGTCTCCTGACGAAGGTCAAACAACAAATAACCGTGGGGTTTGGATGTCGCATCTTTAAAAGCTTCCTGAACGTACTTCAATCTTTCGGGATACATCTGTTTAGCTAATATGGGTGATCTGGGAGGCGTCTTCTTGGTTCTTGAATACACCAGATAATGACTGTTCAAGCTGATGGTCCGTTGTTCTTTGTTTTTCCCAAACAGATTCTGCACGATGTACATGACACTCATGTTGCGATGATGGTTACCTTTCGTGAATAATTTTGTCACCCTGTCATCCGTTTCGCTCATCAAGTCATCAATCACCACCAACGTCGTTTCTGATCATCCCATTCTTCTACTTTGGGTAGCCCTTCAATAAAAGTGACTCCTTTCAAAAGATGATATCCAGACTGCCACTCTCCGTAACACCACACAATCTCATCGGGAGGTGGTGTCATTACTTCATGGATGTGATTTATAAACTTAGTGACCCAAACAGTTTTCCACTTCCGTTGGAACCAGCAATCACACAGGAAAAGGGATGTTTCCACCTTGGATCCATAGCTTCTTCTGTTAGCGCCCCACATTGACATTCTTTTTTTTTCCCTGGTCTTTAAACGGATTCCTGTCATCATCAGCATCCTCATCATCCTAAGCATCATCACTGTCATCACCACCATCTCTTTTTTTAAAGACGCCTACGTCAGCGGACAACCACGCGGCAACGAGAAACACCCCATTTATTTTATATTAAAAAATGAACCACGGCGTCGACAAAACATCGATCCGCACGCGCGCAGCAACACGAAACACCGCCATCTATTTTTAACCCACTACGTCAGCAAACAACCACCCCCAACAAACAACAAAGACTCAAAAAAAAAATTTTTCAAAACACATGACGGCAACATTATCGAGCGTGACTCCCCACACACGTGACCTTGACCCGCCACCGACTTCCGCCATGCGCACCATCTGCCGCACCACCTGCCGCGCCACCTGCCGCCTACTTCCGACATGCGCAACACCACTTCGGTGGAGGTCCCCTCCGAGACCCCCTTTTGAGGCATGAAAAGTCCCTGACCCTACTACTCGCAAGCACGCACGCATGCACGCAAAGCACGCACAACACAATGGTGTTTTCCTCGGACCTAATCAGCTATCCCCACACCATCATTCAGCCATCTGACACATCGTCATTCAGCCATCTGACACATCGTCATTCAGCCATCTGACACATCATCATTCAGCCATCTGACACATCATCATTCAGCCATCTGACACATCGTCATTCAGCCATCTGACACATCAATCATTCAGCCATTTGACACATCATCCTTTCAGCCATCTGACACATCGTCAATCACACATCTGACACACCATCATTCAGCCATCTGACACATCGTCATTCAGCCATCTGACACATCGTCAATTCAGCCATCTGACAGAATCATTCTCAGCCATTTGACACAACGTCATTCAGCCATCTGACACATCGCATCACACATCTGACACATCATCATTCAGCCATCTGTCACATCGTCATTCAGCAGTCTGACACATGGTCAATCACCCATCTGACACATCGTCATTCAGCCATCTGACAAAATCAACATCATCCATCTGATACATCGCCAATGAGCCATCTGACACATCGTCATTAGCCATCTGACACATGTCAATGAGCCATCTGACACATCGTCATTCAGCCATCTGACACATGGTCAATAATCCATCTGACACATCGTCATTCAGCCATCTGACACATCGTGAATCCACCATCTGACAAATCATCAATCACCCATCTGACACATCGTCATTCAGCCATTTGACACATCGTCAATCACCCCATCTGACACATCGTCATTCAACCATTTGACACATCGTCATTGAGCCATCTGAAACATTGTCATTCAGTCATCTGACATCATCATTCAGCCATCTGACACATCGTCATTCAGTCATCTGACATCATCATTCAGCCATCTGGCACATCGTCATTCAGACATCTGATACATCGTCAACCAGCCATCTGACTCATCGTCATTCAGTAATCTGACATCATCATTCAGTCATGTGACACATCGTCATTTATCCATCTGACACATTGCCATTCTGCGATCTGATACATCGTCAATCTGCCATCTGACACATGGTCAATCAGCCATCTGACACATCGTCATTCTGCCATCTGATACATCGTCAATCTGCCATCTGACACGTCGTCAATCTGCCATCTGACACATCGTCAATCAGCCATCTGATACATTGTCATCAACCATCTGACACATCGTCAATCAACCATCTGACACTTCGTCAATCAACCATCTGACACACCGTTAATCAGCCGTCTAACACATCATCATTAATTAATCAGACACAGGATCAGTAAGCCACTAACACAGAATTAGTCATGCTGTCTAGAACATATCAATCACCATCCAACACATCACGAATCAACCATCAGACGTATTACTAATGAGCACAATAACTGACACACAATTATTCGACCATCTGGCACATCTTCGATGTGTCATCTGACACATCATCGATCAGTGATCTGAAAACATAATCGATCAGTCATCTGACACATCATCGATCAGTCATCTGACACATCATCGATCAATCACTGACAAAATCATCGATCAGCCATCTGACACATCATCAATCAGTCATCTGACACATCACGATCGACCACTGACACATCATCGATCAGCCATTTTGACACATCATCGATCAATCATCCGACACATAAACGATCAGTAAATCTGACACATCATCGATCAATCATTTTGACACATATCGACCATCTTTCTAACACATCATCGATCAATCATTCGACACATAATCGATCAGCCATCTAGACACATCATTAAATCAATCATCCGACACATAATCAAAACCGCTCATCTGACACATCAATCGACCACTAAATCGGACACAACATCGACCAGTCCATCTTTAAATCAGGTCCACTGGGCACTTCGAGGTGTCAAATGAGCTTCAGTAGACTCGAAACGCGTGACGTCCTTGCATAGTTAAGAAACAGCGCCAGGAAATAAACAAGAGAACAGGAAAACACCGATTCAAACTCACCCTAGCCCTCACCTAGGTTCGGCTAGGGCGACCTAGAATCGGTGTTTTCCTTTTTCTCTGACAAGTAAGACTTCAATAACCAAAAAATAACGATTATCTACAAACAAACATACTGTGTAGGTTATCCGTTTTAATACTAATTTACTAAACTTTTCAATTTCAGTTTTTTTTAATCCTGTGTTTTTCCTGGTCATTTTTCAATAACATCATTTTCACGCAAACATTAAATCAAATGCATCTCTGTCTTTCATGTGAAATAAAACTACAGTCTTTAACTGCTCTCTAAAGTTTTTTAAAAAAACTGAGTTATATTTTGACATAAAATCCACACACTTATTCCAGCATTTTTCCACTAAAAAGCCAGTTTTGACAAAGTGTTTCTCTTTTTAACTATGTCTTTTTTTTCTGCTGAACAGTCATCTATAAAAAATAGGACGTCTGCGTTCCCTCAAACAAATAAAAAAGCGTTCTAGACATTCACTCAGTTTATTGCTGGATCAACAAAAAATATGTATCATCTGCCCATATAAACCTTCTATCATGATAGCTTTTTTCCCATTTAAGTTTTGGACAAAAAACACAATAGATTAAAATTATAACGATAAATTTTTGTATTGGGGTA
>CM031618.1:48122903-48157151 GCA_018398815.1 Conus ventricosus | reverse complement strand
TTGTTCGTTGTTGAACACATCTGAGAAGTGCATTGCAGAAAGAGTTCCCTCTGTTAGCTTTTTACAGGCACTCCATAGATTTGGTCCCCCTGGATGACTGCCGATCTTGTTTCCCATTATTTTCGTTATCTGGGTGTGTAATGCTTGTTGGAATTGGTAGTAGTTGTACTTGTTCTATTGGCCTATCTGGAAAAGTCTGTTTTTGGCGACCACATGATCTCTTGTTGCGCTGTCATTCTTGTTGTGACGTCTATTAGTTTGCACGAGTGCCTAAACATTAAATAACGAACAAGTAGGGTAACTCTTTGCTCCCATGATGAATAGGGTAGACGCCCATAACTCCAAAGGAATGCTGCCTTACCACACCGAATCGACTGTGGAAATGACCAACGACAGAGCACACAACAAGAGACGTCCCCTGAAACATTATCTGTTTTGGTATTTTGGACACAATCTTCTTGCAGTCTGCTTTATCCTTCCACGAAAAACGTGCACCCATACAACTTTTTTGACATTCGCAGCAACCCAAGACATTACCAGAACCAGGATGATCACTTTTAACTATCTTTACACTAGCCAGGCAAACAATGACAAACAATCCAATGCTGATTACACCTAATAACTATACAGGAAAACAGTGTGTCGTATATTCTGTAGCAAATTCTTCGATTCCTCCAAGATATCCAACATCCATGAAACTCCTAAACCAATCCTAAGTTTCCTGGCCAGAGAGAAGCCGATAAGGTGTTTATTAAAAAGAGGCATCTACTGAAACACCATGAGGCATTCTCCTTGCGAAACTGACTATATAGTTTTTACCGAATGGTCAAACACACAAGAATTTAATCCGAGTGATGCCGCGACGACCACAGAAAAAGTTTCCCACTGGTTGCAAAACAAAGTCCTACTCAAGTATAGGGTACACCTTGACAAAACCCCCAGAGTACTTTAAACTCCGTGAGGACCTGACAGCCCTTTGTAGTTTGTAGGAGAGTGTATGATACGCTGGCATACAAAACAATACTGGCAAAAAGAAAAGAAAACTGAATACGCACGAAACAAACAATACATACACACATGCTCTCCTCCTCTCTCTCTCTCACTCTACTCCTCTCCGGTCTCATCCTCAGGGTCCTCTCTCTCTCTCCTTCTCCTCTCGCCTCCTCTCTCTCTCTTCTTCTCTCTCTCTCTCTCTCCTCTCCTCTCTTAATGACGCACTATTAAGTCCTAAAGGTCCTTCAACTTACCACCCCCTCTTCAGATGGTTCATCACATAATTCAAGTCTGCTCGCATTCAAGGGAGAGAGACTACTGGCCGAATCTCTGCGCGAGTCATCCTCTTCTCAGGACTCAGACTGTCCAACGGTTTGATGACTTAGTTGAGCTCGTTGTAGCCCAGTACTACGAGGACCACAACGAAACACCCTTTGGGCTTCAGTGGTCAGGGATGTAAGCGTTGTCCGAGATTGCAGGCAACACTGACTCAGATCTACTGAAAACCTTCTTGGTCACGCAGTCACCTTCCTTTGGCTGTAACAGCTGATGGCGCACACCCTGCTCTGTGCGTGGTTCAGTTTAACATCGTGCACAGAGAAGCACAGAGCAGTTGCATTACTTCTTGCCATTTTCTGGCTTCTTCTTCTCCCTGAAACCTGCCGAGGGAAGTACGAAAATCTCGTCAAACGTCAGGTAAGGGGGAAAAACCAGGAAGGCATGTGTGTGTGTGTGTGTGTGTGTGTGTGTGTGTGTGTGTGTGGGTGTGTGTGTGGGGGGTGGGGGAGTTTGTGTGGTTGGTGTGTGTGTGTTGTGTGTGTGTGTGTGTGTGAGTGTGTGTACATGTCACTCTCTCTCTCTCCTCTCCTCTCTCTCTCTCTACTCCTCGTCTCCTCTCTCTCTCTTCTCTCTCTCTCTCTCTCACTCTCTCTCCGTGCTCGCGCCGGCATGATGTGGTTTGTCTTCGTCAGTCCAGAAAAACACTGATTTCTTTACGCAAGTAAGTGTTAAGAACGTAAAATCGAAGCTTCGAAAAATCCTGTGTAAATGTGGATTAGAGCCACAATGTATGCTGACGGCGGTGATCGTTTTTGTGGTGTAATTAGAGAGGTAAAAAAAGAAATTCCAGCCGACAGCCGAAAGCCGCCATGGCGTGTTCGGGCCGGCCAGCGGCATGCAGGATCCATAGGGCCTAGTTAGATGTTCGCTGTAGGTATCACCACCCATGATGCCAGCCATGGGGCCCATACTCGATCCATGGCCAAAGACACAGGAATATTTGCGATGCGGGGGTAACCTCGGATCAGATACCGGATACGCTTGATCCAATACAAGAAAACAGTTACATGATTGTTAAACAGTATTATGCCCCATCTGGAGGTTTGACATACTCACAGATACATGGGGAAAATACACACCACAGGAGTAAAATTCACATGGAAAAATTAACCGTGCACACACAAAGAACATGACTGCTCTGAAGACTTTACCACCATCTCTCCCCAATTCCCTCAGACCTCTGCCAACTACGAGTAATAGAGATGAGATCAGAGGAAGTCAAGATTCTTAAGATGCATATATACTCTAACAACAGGGTACCATTCTTATACAAGGAAAGCCATGTCTACAAGAGGGTCCATGATGAGTTCGACAGGCTGCGTACTATTGTACACACACTGGGTGTGACTGCGTGCTCTGACCCACTCTCCAATCACACACATGTGCGTGCCACTTGGAAGCAGCGACGACCAGCGTAGTTGGGTGTGTTGCTAGTGGAAGAGGCCTAGCACTGGGTGCGACCCGCTAAAGGATACACGCCGCTGTGTGCTTCATCCCTCCATTTACGCGAGGCCGAAAGCACTGAGGAGAAGGAGATAATACCGCCCTATGACCGCTCCACCTGCCAACACTCAGCATCTCCCTCCACTCCCGCTCCCCATCACCAGCTAAGGCCAGTTCTCTCACCCAGTGACAGAACTCCTCCCTCCACTACCCCTTCATTGAGCCCATCTTCCGTCAACGGTCCAGTCAGCGTTAGGCCATGCCTTCACAGTCCCCCCACTTCTACTGAAAATTCACCCCCCCTCCTCACCATCCTCCACTGTGACCCCTGCCCCACCTGACTCAGTCATCCCCTCCCCTCTCCCAAACTAGACACCACTTTCACGGCAGTTACTGAAAGCGATAGCATCCAACACCACCACAGACACGAAAGCGTTTTCCAGTGACAAAGACTGGACCAAGCTTCAAAGCCAGATGTGTGCTGCTGCCATGATTACTGTGTGTCCAGGAGAGTTTTTACAAACAACACAATCCCTACAAGCTGAAGTTTCGGCCCTTCGTGCAGCTCTACAAGAAGAAGACACACTTTAATATTGAATATAGATCCGATCCCCACTCAGTTACAGCACTTACAAGCCCAAAACACACAAAAACCTCTTCGCCCGCTCTCAAATCACAAACTTCCTTCCAAGACTGACATCCTCCAAACCCTCCCTTCCCCCAAATCAATCCACCCACAAATCATCATCACCATTTTGCCCACCCCGCGGAGTGCCGCTGCCACAGAGAGCAATGCTGACTGTGGAACACAGCGCAGTCAAAGAAGACTCCACACAGTGTCTGAAGTCCCTCAGTCAGCAGACCTCCAACCCCCACCCCACATCCCACCATGTCAGTGTCCATGAGGACACCACCCCCAACCCTCCTCCACCATGTCAGTGATCCAACAAGGACAACACTCCCCAACCCCTCTCCACCATGTCAGTGACACAAAGAACACCACTAACCAATTCAGCTGGGGATGATGTAGTTGAAAGGGGTGGATCCTCCCTACCCCACCTCCAACAGCAAGCCCCAAAAAAGTGGAGTTGTCAGTGACCTGACAGTGACCCAGCTGACAGATGGTCATGGCCAGAGTCCCTCAACTAACCGTGAGACAGGCTGCAGTTCATGTGGGATCCACGCTGTGCACAATCCCGGCCTTAAGGCAGACAGTGCCATCCAGCATGACAAGTGGAAAGCCCCATCTTCCCAGTGCCGGAGGGTCCTTACCCAAAAGCGTCACTGCTGGCTTCTGCTACTTGCCTAGCCAGAGGACGACACCGCCCTCAATCATCATCCGTCAAGCAACAGGAACCTGCCAGCCGTTGTGTGACGCATGGGTGTGCACTACAGGGACCACACTGGCTGTCTTCACCACCAGTCAGTGGTGCACCAGAATGGCAATTACCAAAATGCCATTCAGCCAACGAGAAAAGGGGACAGCACGCCTTGGCTGAAAATCTGTTTGCTACGAAACAGGCAGACAGCATCCGGCACAAGAGGGGCAGTGACCACAGGCCTCGCCCCACAGACGTCTCTCCTCTTCCCCCGTGTTGCATCAACCGCTCCGTTCCTCCTCCCCACCATTCACCTAATCCACCATGTTACCAACAAACAATCACACATCATCAGTCCTCTTCAAACCCGACAACCCTCCTACTCTTCCCCATTCTCCCGGCCGACCCACACTACTCGGAAGCTTCCTCCCCTCCCTACCACCACTCTAAAACCTCCACCCCAACCCACTCAACGACCCGGACAGTGGCTCACTACCACGCGGGGAACTAATTTCGTATGGTAGTAGAGAGACCTACACCTCGCCTCCACAGCCACCACCCATGATGCCACCGCCTGAGTATCCTCCTATTTCTTCCCTTCTTTTCCTCGTAGTTCCCCACCCTGCATTTGGCAGTGCCACCACTTCAGCCACTGCCACCAACAATGGCCATTTTAGACTTGAATCAGTGTGTGTGTGTGTGATGTGTGTGTGTGAGTGTTGTGTGTGCGTGCGTGCGTGCGTTCGTGCGTGCGCGCGTGCGTGAGTGTGTGTGTGCGTGCGTGTGTGCTATAGGTATATATTCACTCGTGTGGAAAGTGCAGAGTTTTGAACTATATGCATCAGGCGAACTGTGTAATTCCGAAATCTGCCCGACTATCTGATAAACTAGGAGAAGAAAAAGTGGTTGGAACAACATTATTCCATTTCAGAAGAAACGAGACTTATAACATAGTTTTTAATTGTACCTGAATGGTGTGAGAGCACGCTCAAAACCTGTGGTAAGATAAAGCTTCGGTGACACTTCTCGGTGACCTTGCCACTTAGCAGATACGTAAACTTTTGTGAATTTAACTTTGTCCCTTTTCATATTCAATATCCTTTTTCATTGAAGCATTGTTGGATTTGGGTGTGTAAGGTGTGTTGTATCACACTTATTGAAGTTTTTCACTTGCGTGTTTTCTCATATACCTTATCCTTTGTTTAGAATGAAGATTGTTTTGTGTGTGTATACCATAATGTACACATTAGTTTGTATTCAAGTGTATCCATGCTATATTTTTGTTTTAAGTTGCCTATATTTTGTTTTAGTTGCACAAATTTGGCAATCATAGGCTTCAAAATGGCCACGTGCTTCAAAGGAAGACGGACTAACGTATTGAACTTCTTGAATATAAACCAAATACAAAACAAGTTACAGGAGTAACCGCACTATATTGTACAATCAAGACAAACCCTTTCATACATATTGGCTTCACTGAATCAAGACTTTCAGATATTGTCCCTTATCCACAGTCTTAATCTCTGCTAACAATATTGTACGCCATAGAACCCACCGAATCCAAATCTACAGGCATATTACAGTTAACGTCATGAAACATTGAATGCCCAACGTTTGTATGATCTATGAAGGTTTGGAATTGAAGCAGTTTTTGGTTAGTACTCAAGTTGAAGAGAACAAAACCAATCAAAATAGGATTGTATAAGAAACCCAGCGAAAAATGCTGGTTTGAATGGTCAAGTTTACGGCTATGATGGATGCAGCATCGCTTGAATGCCAACAGATTTTAATACTTTTAGGTGATTTTCACAACAATGATCTATTGAAGTGCCAAAAATCATGGTCAGATAGACTAACCTCATGCAACTAATCCCAAATAATATGACCTGCCAACCCAGAGTAGCCTTCAACTAGCAAACATAATTGACCACATCAATCTTTCTGAACCACAAAACGTCCATTGAAAAATGTGTGCCTTTGAATGGATACAGCGACCACTTTCCAGTATGCATTACGTGGAAAAGAAGTGGAACAAAATCCTAAAACTGGCCCCAAACATATCACTTACAGATCTTTTGGACACTCTCCAAGAAAGATCACCTTTCTCACTGACCTCATGAATTCCCCCTTTATAAATGGTTTATAATTAACACTGATCCAGAGAAAGCGCTTGAGTCTGCTACACACGTTTAATTCTGTTTTCATGACAAGCATGCGCCCATTCAAAACCGTCGAGTATAAACATATGCACAACCAAAGTGGATTGACTGATGAAAAAGCAAGCTGCTGTTTTTCTTACGCGACGATCCTCTTGAAGCAGAAGGGAAGTCCGATGGATTTAAAAGGCAACGTAGTATAAAGTCAATTCACCCAAACGGACAGCAAAAATGAATTTTTTTCGTGAACTTGTAGCCAACAAGAAAAAAAATTCGAAGTTCCATATGGCAAGCAATAAATGAACTACACATACAACATCACAAGTCAAGTCAAGATCCCATCACGGAGCATAACACCAAATGAACAACCAACACTTTACAACATTGCAGAACACGTTGTCAAAGAAAAGAAACTGACTCAAATGAATTACAAAATATAAAAAGCTTTTAGCAATGCTATGAACATTCGTCCAGCAACAGACCAGTTTACCACCCATGACAGTTAGTGAAGTTTGCCCAGCTTTTATTCCAATTAAACAGACAGGAAGCCGCGGACCTTGACGGGATTGATATGGAGAAAATACCGTTGAAACTATCAGCACCTGTTTATATGTGAAACGCTTAACGCTACAATTTACAATTTATGGCATGATAAAAGTCACTTTCCCGCTCAGAGTTCAAATTTGCAAAAGTATACCCATTTTCAAATCTGGAGACAAAGTCATGAACCATCGAACAACAGACCTAATCCCATGTTGGCCAGTTCTGGATCAAGCCCCTGGAAAAATAAACACAATAAATAAGCATCAATTGCCAACCATTTTGACTCCTCCCCAACTACTAAATAAAAATCAAACAGGGAATTCAGGAAAAATCATTTCTTGTCATATAGCGCATACAAACCTAGTAGATCATTGCTAGCCAGAGTTAAATGAAATAAATAATGTGGCGCCCTGTTTGTTGATTTTGCAAAGGCTTTTTGAAGTCATTGACCACAAAATTGGTTATGCAGGATTCTTTTATCATATGGTATAACAGTATTACGGGGGGGGGCGAGAGCGGGGGGGGGGGGTGATAAACATCAATTCTAGAAGCCTCGTCAACAAATTCGTTTGTGTCAACAACAATTTATCAGGAAAGTTACCTATCCAACATGGCGTACCCCAGGGTCTGTGTTAGGTCCTTGCTGTTCTCAGATTTCTATAAAGATCTCCCTCTTTAATTGAGGATACATGTGAAACTCTTTTTGTGATGATTACACTGTCCATACAATAGCCCCACTTGGAAGCTGTTTTCCACTTCATTACAGAAGAATGCAAAAACCCTTAAGTAATGGTGCAAAGTAAATCACCTGTCACTTGATCCGAACAAAACAAAACTAAATGCTTAGAACAACAAGGACAGAGAAGACAAAACATAACCACACAGCCCCCATCTGTTTTTATCAATAATCATGAAATTGAAGTGGTGGATAGCCATCGAGTTCCCAGTGTATATGTTGGATAATAATCTTCCTTGGTCCTCAACACCTTCGCAGTTTATGCAACTCAATATCCAGACAAACAATCAGCTGTGCAAGAATAAGCATTTCTAAACCTTCATGCCTAGGAAAGTTGTTCCTACAACGCACATGTTCGCTCTTGTCAATCAATTATTTGTTTCAACACTATTTGATTCAGCAGTGCTAATGCCATGAAACCACTTAAGAGTGTCTACAAAAGAGACTTAAAGCAGTTCCTATTAAAAAATCATCTAGTCTTAGTGGGAGGGGGATTATACTAAAGCGGTGCTCATCCGTTACAAGAAATGTATGCTGTCAAACAAATGTCAGCTAATGCAAAAAATTACATCGGTTTAGCACCGACAAACTCTTCATCCAATGTAGCATAACCCTGGGATTCAACCAAATTCCAGTTCACCCACACATAGAATAGATCAATTTGGAATCAAGCTTATCTTACTCAGGTAGCGGTTTGGATTTCACTTCCACTGACATTTCCGATGTACTCATATTACAGAATCCCTTCAGGAAAAACTAATCATCACATTTCACATCAACGCAGCCCATTGCTATTAGAACAAAATACATATACCAGGGCACACCCTCTGTTTATGCTGCATATTAACTGATAACGCCGTTTTCCATTCCGCTGATGTTTTTTAAAACATATAATGAAAAATGTGAGATATTGTTACTAATGGTAATTAATGATGAAATCAAATTATGATGAATGACTATTGTGGTTCGCACTGGTTTTAATGTTGCCTTGTCACGAATTGATTGATGTCTTAAAACAAATTATTCTTAGAGCACTGTAACTGCATAGGTGATAAATTGTGTCCGTATATACTGTTGATCATAAAGCTGAAGTTGCTCTTTATTCAAATTTATAGTAAATGATTAGGTATGTGATATTTTGGATAGAAAAATGGATTATAGATCACACCTCTCTCTCTCGTCGTCTCTCTTCATCGTCTCTCTCTTCTCATCTCACCTCTCTCTCTCTCACTCTCTACTCTCTTCCACTCTCCAGTCTCTCTCTGGCTTCTTCTCACTCTCTCACTGTTCGTTAATCTACGGCTGCGTTTCGGATGGATTGTCGCATAATAAATAATGTAAAATTGGTAGTTATGAATGGAATGAAAGAAAACCAACAAAGATGGGGGAAGGTAAAATGAATAATGGCATCTCTCCCCCCTCAGTCCTCTCTCTATCTCTCTCTCGTCTCCCTCTCTCTCTCTCTCTCACTCTCTCTCTCTCTCACACACACACACACCACACACACACACACACACACACACACACACACACACACACACACACACACACACACACATTTATTATACACGATACGCATCATGAAAAATAAATGTTATAATTATAGGATGCAAGGAAATTATTGCTGCTTACTGATAATAGATGTCGTTCTCGTTTTGAGCCTTAAAAACGCACATCAATAAATGTAAAAGAAAGAAACAAATGTTGATATTATTGATGCCATTGTAATTGTCCTTAGTTTATTATTCTTAGCAGTTGTTGTATGTTAATCTTTCTACAAAAGGAATGTAATTCTCTCTCTCTCTCTCTCTCCTCCTCTCACTCACGGGTCTCGTCTCCACTCTCTCTCATCTCTGTCTCTCTCTCTCTCTCCCCTCATCTCTCTTCCATCTCTCTCACTCTCTCCCGCCCTTCGATAAGGAAGGATCGCTTATTCCATATATCTGTGTGTGCTAACTCTTTTCTTCTTTGTAATCAATTTCTTTATTCTTGTTTGGTTGTTTTAAATCGAATTCTTTTTTCCTTAGTAAAAGTCATCTACGCCTGAACTGAATGCATAAAACTTTTAATGTTGTGAATATTTATGTGTTTTTGTTAAAAGTTTTTGTAAGGTTTTGCGTCCCTAGTCATACTGTAGTCCCTTAACTGGGCAATGAAGGGCCCGGAAATGAAAAAAAAGCATGTGTTTTCTTATCTGTTACCCTGGAAATAAAGATTATCATCATCACATCATCAACTGTGTGTGTGTGTGTGTGTTGTTGTGTGGTGTGTTGAGTGTGTGTGTGTGTGTGTTTGTGTGTGTGTGTGATGTATTGTAGTGTGTGTGTGTGTGTGTGTGTGTGTTTGTGTGTGTGTTGTGTGTGTGTGTGTGTGTGTGTGTGTGTGTGTGTAGGTGTGTGTGTGTGTGTGTGTGTGTGTGTGTGCGTGTGGTGCGCGCGCTTGCGCGCGCAGTTTTGTACAACCAATTTCTGTCAAACTTAAACCTTCAGTGTTTGACCTGAGACACACCTTGCGCAGCCTGTCAAGCACAATATACAGCCGCTCCAAGTGTTTCTCAGGATTGACACAGTACATGGAAAGTAATCAAGGTAGACAAGAAAGAACTGGAACACCTGGCTCTTCATTGTCATTTGCATCAGCCTCTGTAAGGCAGCACATGAAGTTGACAGACTCATCAGCATCGAGAGACATTCGAAGAGGTCTAAGGGCGTACTGAAGCCATCTTATCCCCACTCCTAGGATCCATCACAACCTGATGATCATCACTGACCAGTCCGAAAGTAGAAAACAATGAAGCCTCACCCGACGTATTCAGGGAATCGTCAGTCCTGGGCCAATGACACGCATCAGTCACTGTTTAGGCATTGACCCACTGTATGACAGCACAGACTGATGAGCCCATATTTCTCTTGAGGAAAACAACCATCACTACAGGGGAAACGTACAGACTGCAACTCTTCTTAATCATTTCTTTCTCTTGATATTTCTTGTGGATAATGTTTTTTTATCCAAAAGCATCTGGATGTGCTCTTTCAGTTCCTGAATCTGGGTCGGTGGCATGCATGTGTCTTTCCATGTAACCCTTTTATATGGTATCCCAACACAGTGACCAAGTGGACAACATTCACATAGAAACAGTTCCCATGCACAGTGGTCAGGTGGACAGCATTAACATAGAAACACATCACCTGCACAGTGACCAGGTGGACAACATTCACATAGAAACACTTCCCATGCACAGTGATCAGGTGGACAACACTCACATAGAAACAGTTCCCCTGCACAGTGACCAAGTAAACAACATTCACATAGAAACAGTTCCCGTGCACAGTGACCAGGTGGACAACATTCACATAGAAGCTGTTTCCCTGCTCAGTGGTCACGTGGACAACATTCACATAGAAACAGTTCCCCTGCACAGTGATCAGGTGGACAACATTCACATAGAAACAGTTCCCCTGCACAGTGACCAGGTGACAACATTCACATAGAAACAGTTCCCCTGCACAGTGACCATGTGGACAACATTCACATAGAAACAGTTCCCATGCACAGTGACCAGGTCGACAACATTCACATAGAAACAGTTCCCCTGCACAGTGACCAGGTGGACAACATTCACATAGAAACAGTTTCAATGCACAGTGACCAGGTGGACAACATTTACATAGAAACAGTTCCCCTGCACAGTGACCAGGTTGACAACATTCACATAGAAACAGTTCTTCTGAACAGTGACAAGGTGGACAACATTCACATAGAAACAGTTTCCCTGCACAGTGATCAGGTAAACAACATTCACATAGAAACAGTTCCCCTGCACAGTGACAAGGTGGACAACATTCACATAGAAACAGTTCCTCTGAACAGTGACAAGGTGGACAACATTCACATAGAAACAGTTTCCCTGCACAGTGGTCAGGTAAACAACATTCACATAGAAACAGTTCCCCTGCACAGTGACAAGGTGGACAACATTCACATAGAAACAGTTCCTCTGAACAGTGACCAGGTGGACAACATTCACATATAAACAGTTCCCCAGCACAGTGAGTCAAAGTTGTGGGGCCAACAATCCCTTAACTGTATCCTTTTGAAGCGATTCAACAAGTACTCGCTCCAACTGCCTATGTTTCTCCTCATTTGCAATTGCAGTAATGCGTATACGAACAGGTGCTTTTGGCGAGATATAAACAGGAATTTCATCAGCCACTTTGGCAAAACGCTGCTTAGGCAATAATGACAAGGAGTTTATCTCAGGACCCACTTTTTCCCAAGACGTTCATCCGCAGGATGACGTTCGGCGTGGCACTAGATTATTTCTTTACTAGAATCCCTTTACCGTAGCAGCATTTATCTCAAACAACCTGACAGCTTCAAAAAGAAAAGAAAACAAAAACCTGAAGGTGCGGGTGGGACCCAGAGAAGTACTGCCCTCAACTGCCGAACAAACCAGTTGGGAGCAATCCTGCACCAGCCTTGGAAGCCTGCGCTGTGTTCACATGGGGTGCAGGCACGCACAGGGCTTTCTATTAAGATGTCAAGGGACATAACTGCTCAGGAAGGAATCACTAGGTCATCTGCTAGCACAGTCTTCAAAACCCTGTTGTAAAGTGCAAAGTGACCTCTGTGTCAAAAACCCTGTTGTAAAGTGCAAAGCGACCTCTGTGTCAAAAACCCTGTTGTAAAGTGCAAAGCGACCTCTGTGTCAAAAACCCTGTTGTAAAGTGCAAAGCGACCTCTGTGTCGAAAACCCTGTTGTAAAGTGCAAGCGACCTCTGTGTCAAAAACCTGTTGTAAAGTGAAACAGCGACCTCTGTGTCAAAAACCCTGTTGTAAAGTGCAAAGTGACCTCTGTGTCAAAAACCCTGTTGTAAAGTGCAAAGCGACCTCTGTGTCAAACACCCTGTTGTAAAGTGCAAAGCGACCTCTGTGTCAAAAACCCTGTTGTAAAGTGCAAAGTGACCTCTATGTCAAAAACCCTGTTGTAAAGTGCAAAGCGACCTCTGTGTCAAACACCCTGTTGTAAAGTGCAAAGCGACCTCTGTGTCAAAACCGGTTGTAAAGTGCAAAGCGACCTCTGTGTCAAAAACCCTGTGTCCAGGACGGGGGAAATCGTGATGGTATTGCTTAAGTGCACTAAGTTGATGTATTATTAGTCAGGCGTAACACACCAAGGTTATCTTTGCACTAATACACGCATATGCACACTCATGCCCCACCAAACATTCACCTCTCGCTGGGAATGGGATGTCATGCATTCAGTTCTCTCCAAACACGACTAAGAACAAGAAAATACGATTTCTATGCTACTTATAATCAAACATGAAAAGTCCAGTTACACAGAAATGGAAAAATCAAAACATAAAAGATCAATACTTCCTAATAAGGGGGTTTTTTGATAAAATGGCTTCTTACCTGGCCAGGTTTCCACACACACACAAACCACAATTTCACACCACACCACAGTTCTTGAACAAATCTCTTCAAGTTTTCTTCAGCACTGGATGATGGTGACGCCTTTGGTTGACTGCTCCAGGTTCGGGACGGGGTCTTCATGGTCGTCTCTGGGAACTCGACGGAGAAATCTTCTTCTTCGTCTCTTTCACCCACCTCGGGGTTTTCAAACTCACTTTGTCTCTCTTCCACCACCTCTGGGCTTCAAACTCAGTCTTTTCTTTTTCAGCTTGCCTTTTACCCTAAGACCTTGCTGTCTCTTCTGTCCCCCCAGACCTCGTTTCTCTCAACCCTACTCTGTCCTGCCACTCTCTCTCTCGTCCTCTGTTCTCTCTCTCTCCTGGTGTTCTTCTCCTCCTCGTCACGTTGTTTTCCTCAGTTTATATAGGGATGGACACAAAGGATTTCCGTTTGGGCCATGCCTTTGTCCCTGTTGCTTCTCTATCACCTTGTTCACAAGTACACTGAATTCTCCTTTCGCTACATTCTTCCACACATCAGCCTTTACACACATCCCTACCTAATTGATTAGCAAACAACCACTTGGCACCAGATGGACATCGAAATTTCCCGCCGACTCTGGGGCCACTTTAACACAGAAATTATCCTGGAGAGAGCTACAGCAACAACGTCCACATGCATTCAATCAGCCTGACAAAGCATCACACAGTGCCCCATGGCAATGCCATCTGGACTCCTGCTCTTCAAGGACTGTTTACAAAGCAACCTCAGCTGACTGAGTATTTAGCGCCCACTCGATGCTTTGAGGTCCTAGTGGTTACATTTCCCCTCCCTTTCGCCATCGGGAAGGTTTGCATTTGGGGAGGGTCCTTATTACCTTAGGAGCCATCTGTCACCTGACCACTTCGACCTCCTTGCCACAGTTCGACCGTGTGGTGCTAGGTGAGGGCGTAATGCTAATGGGCCCCATTACTTATTTCTCTACCACTCATGGCATTCTTTGCCTCTAAGCGATTAAGGCCTTTTGTGAGAGGTTTTGCTCCCTTGACACCCTGTTTTAAAGTGCAATGTGACCTCTGTATCAAACACCCTTTGTAAAGTGTAAAGCGACCTCTGTGTCAAAAACCTGTTGTAAAGTGCAAAGCGACCTCTGTATCAAACACCCTGTTGTAAAGTGCAAAGCGACCTCTGTGTCAAAAACCCTGTTGTAAAGTGCAAAGCGACCTCTGTATCAAACACCCTGTTGTAATGTGCAAAGCAACCTCTGTGTCAAAAACCCTTTTGTAAAAGTGCAAAGTGACCTCTGTATCAACAACCCTGTTGTAAAGTGCAAAGCGACCTCTGTATCAAACACCCTGTTGTAAAGTGCAAAGCGACCTCTGTATCAAACACCCTGTTGTAAAGTGCAAAGCGACCTCTGTATCAAACACCCTGTGTAAAGTGCAAAGCGACCTCTGTGTCAAACACCCTGTTGTAAAGTGCAAAGCGACCTCTGTGTCAAAAACCCTGTTGTAAAGTGCAAAGCGACCTCTGTGTCAAACACCCTGTTGTAAAGTGCAAAGCGACCTCTGTGTCAAAAACCCTGTTGTAAAGTGCAAAGCGACCTCTGTGTCAAAAACCCTGTTGTAAAGTGCAAAGCGACCTCTGTGTCATATAACCTCATAAAAGTTCTTTCTTTTTTCCTGATATCAGAGTCACCTGTGAACCTCTGTCAGCTAACACCCGAACCTTCCAATCCGCAATGTTGAGAGTCGCCATTGTGCAGTACCCTATTTGGTGAGACTTGAGTAAATGCTCTTGTAACGCAACTCTTCGCTTTATACGAATCTATTTTTTCCTGACAAACTCTTGCTTAGAGACCTGGCCAGTTACACTGAAATCAAGGTCTTTGCTTCAATGAACCGTGCTTCTCCAGTGTCTGTCCAAAGATATCTCCTAGTTTTTGCCTTGGACCCGTGTTTCTTTTCCCTGGCTAGATGCCTAATTGCCGTTGAGCTCTCCTGGTTTGTTCTCTAACAGCTGTGAGGAGTGATGTGAGAACTACGTTTTCAGCCGATTGTGGTGTAAGAACTACATTTTCAGCCAACATGTCAACAGCTTTATGTCCTGAAGGGATGACTTATACTGCTTGCACCAATCCCAGACTCATCCCGTTCAGTCCAGCTAATGGCCTGGTCATGGACATTTAGGAAATTCATTTCTGGCTCTTGGTGCACTCTCTCCCTGTGCTGCTTCTGCAATTAACTGTTGTTCAGCTGTGAGACCTGGCATCCTTTCATTATGAGCAACATCTTCTCTCTGGTCTACCTCCAGACCAGGTCTCCAGAGGTTCTGTTCATGTGGGGAGACAATTCTCTCACACCCTCACTGGACGCTGAGTTACCGATTTAAACTCACAGTTTACTGGTTTTGGGGCTTGTGTGTCTTTATGACCCTGAGAGCTGTGCTGGCGGCAGATCCGTCTCCTGGTAGGGCCACCAAAGCCAGATGGGTCAAAGGGTAGAGACCAGACGAATAGCACTCACTGGCCCTCCAGATTGGGAGGTTTGAATTGGGCTAACAACCCGATCCTGTAAAAACTAACCTGTTACAGGAACCGCAACGAAAATATCTGAAAATAACATGGTTGAGGAAGAGTCCTCTCTGGTAGAGCCCATGACGCGAGCTGGTGAAAGCTTTCGGGGAAACCAGTGCGCCGAGTACTCTTCTGACAACCAAAACCAAGACCAGGGTAGGGGCCTGGAACATCAGAACCCTGTATGAGACCGGAAAAAGTGCTCAAGTGTGTAGAGAGATGCATAGATACAATCTGAAGATACTTGGCCTGTGCAAGAAAAGATGACAGGAACAGGACAGACAAGACTTACGAGCAGAGACACCATCATCTACTCTGAACAGGAAGAAGGCCAGCCACACATGCACTGATTAGCGCTGGTGTTGACACCCGAGGGAACGCGGGCACTGCTGTACTGAGAATCAGTGTCACCAAGGATTCTCACTGCAGATTCAACTCAAGGGCAGGAAAGTCACAATCCTACAGTGCTACGCTCCCCGCAAACACAGCAGATATAGAGGTCAAAGAAGAATTATATGAGCAAAAACCAAGTAATCCTAGACAAAACACCAAGGAGAGACATGAAGATCCTCATGGGCGACCTGAATACAAACAACACAGACAGAGAATTCATCATGGTAGACACGGTGTTGGAGAGCAGAATGAAAATGGCGACCTCTTCATAGAGTTCTGTACCTTCAACGACCTGGTGATCAGAGGCATTCTAGTTCCCCATTAGACCATTCACAAGACCACATGGATTTCCCCAGATAGCAAGACCGAGAACCAGATTGACCACATTACCATCCGCACAAAGTGGAGGCGGAGCCTGCATGACGTCAGGGCGAGGCGCGGAGCGGACGCAGCATCAGATCACCATCTGGTTGTGGCAGTTCTCAAGACCAAACTGAAAGCCTACACTGACCAGGCAGGAAAACCATCGTACAAGTTTAATGTACACAGCCTAAAGAGAAAGTAAAAGCAGAAGAATTCAAGGTAGAGCTTAGGAACAAGTTCAGTGCGCTTTCCCTACTGCCAGAGGAAACAGTTGAAGAGCAATGGCACAGTCTGCGAGAGGTTCTGGAAGACAACATGCAAAACACCCCTAGGGAAGAAGACAAGGAAACATAAAGAATGGTTAACAACGGAGACATGGACACTGATCGCAGACAGAAAACATATGAAAGACAAGATCAACCAGACACAAGATCAAGAAGAGAAGCAAGAACTACTAGCAAGCTACTGGGAGATAAACCGACAAGTGAAAAGAAGTGCAAGAAAAGACAAGAGAAACTTCATCGAGGAGCTGACTGAAGAAGCAGAGACTGCAGCGGGCCAAAGAAACATGAAGAGATTATACGAGATCGCCAGAACACTCTCTGGCAAGACCGGAAATCCCAGTCGCCCCATCAAGGACAGGAACGGAAATGCCATCTCAGGCAAAGAAAAGCAGACAGCAAGATGGGCTGAGCACTTCAAGGAAGTACTCAACAGACCTACACCTGCCTGACATCCCACCACCATCCGAGCTCCTTGATACCATTACCAACCCCCCCAACCAAGAAGACAGAATCACCAGTGCCATCAAGTTCCTCAAGTCAGGCAAGGCAGCGGGTCCTGATGGCAACCATCCGAAGCACTAAAGGCAGACATCCAGACTTCGACTGAGACGCTACACCCACTCCTACACAAGATCTGGGAATAGGGGAGAGTGCCAGAAGACTGAAGAAAGGCAACCTTGTAAAGCTGCCGAAGAAAGGGGACCTGTCATCCTGCAACACTGGAGAGGAATCATGCTGCAGTCCCTCCCGGGGAAAGTGTTGACAAGAATCATCCTAGAGAGATTGAAGACCGCCCTTGACCAGACACTTTGGGAAGAACAGGCAGGCTTCCGCCAAGATAGATCATGTACGGACCATATTGCGACACTGCAAATCATCGAGCAGTCCCTAGAGTGGCAGACCCTCCTGTACACAGTTTTTCCTCGACTTTCAGAAGGCCTTTGACAGTGTCGACAGACATGTCATCTGGAAACTGATGTACAACTGAGGAGTATCATCGCGACCCTATGTTCCTCAAAGAATCGAGAGGTATAAGTAAGTAAGTAAGTTAACTGGTTTCAAGATCTCTTATCTCCCCAAACTTAGCTTGCAAAAATTTAGAGAACCTTATTATTGGTTGCAACGATTTATGAACAGTGACATGAAATCTCATCAGGAATGGAGGGAGGTGAATTGGACCGGACTATGTCTAGTCTTTCTCTTCTGACGTAGTGGGCCTGCCTGGCTGCCCATGCAGCCTTATACTGCCTTCTAAAGATTAGTATGTGTACATCCCAGCTAAATCTAGGAATACACTATATCCGTTGGGTATTCTATGACTTGTTTTTGTTCGTCTGCCTTGACAGCTTCAAGCTCGCTTCTTATCCTTGTATATCCTCCTCAGACATTGTGAGAAGAATACACTCAGGCAAGCAAACAGCGCGAATCTAGGACATAAAATCAAAACATACCATGCAACCAAGCACACGATGTAAACAAACCAAAAACTCAAATAAAATATCCAAATGCTTTAACACAATCAAAATCAAGTAACGCAAGATCAACACAAATTACTGTGCTTAACACGAGAAACTTTAACGAACTAGGTACACCGAAAATACCAAAGCAACTGACTGTCAAGGTTCCATTACCAACACCCTCAGTTCTTTCCGCAACTGAAAGCAGCTCACATAAAAATCTTTGGCTCATGCCACCTTTAGATTCACTCACAATAAATCCGTCTCAGGGTTAACATCTTCCTCAACTGTATCCAAAGAAACAATACCTGCACAGACGTCAAAACAAGGGGAGCAAGGACATGGCAATGCCCTCTGGTCGCTGCCAATGGTTTCTGTCATCACTCGCTGCCAACACTCGCCATCGTCACGTCATGGTGGGGTCGAGCTCGGTAAGGGTAGGATGGACTGGCAAGAGATGGTGCCTACAGAGTAGGTAAATGTGTGTAATAGTGCATGTGGTGTATCTGCTCTCTCCCATCATCCGTTCAATACTTTTCTGCTTTTGTACGTTTCTCGGTCTTTATTTACCTTATATCAGTTGGGGCTCACCCCTAATGTGCGCACGGTGAAAACAGACTTACTGCGGGCAGATTGCTCTTCACTAGGTCTGTGTCGTCACAGCAGCGACTGTTCATTTCGAGTATCCAAAGAATACGAGAACTAGCATTTTGGAATATGTACCTTATAACCCTTCAACAAATCTACCAAACAAGGGGTTTACGTTGACTGGTCAAATTCAAATATTTGATCAATATTATTCGTGAGTGCTGCTCGATGGTCTGCGTGTGAGGAGAAGTGCTTATATTACAGATTTTCGGATACACAGCTTTTCAATACAATAGCAGTATGACTATGCGTCCCATTCGCGTCGAAAACATGTACCTCACCGTCAGTGGGGCTACGATTATAGTACAGTCAACACAGTCATCTCCGCAAACTTGCAATGAAGGGTGGTTCAATGCTCACAAACACAAGCATGCATACACATGCGCAAGCATCCATCCATTCACACACACACACACACACACACACACACACACACACACACACACACACACACACACACACACACACACACACCCCACACACACACGTTTTTCATTCCCTTTCATAATTGTTGTTGTGCAGCTAATCAGACTAGTAAGTTGATGATAGCCGACACGATGGTTTATCATTCCACCAAGGAAAAGTAGCTTGTACATATGACTCCACACCTGGTGCCAGAAGTACAAGACAACGATCATGGGCACTCAGCCCACTCTGCTCAGTTCTGGTCATTTTTCTTCTGAAAACATCTGAACATAACTTCATTCATAACACTAGCGTCATGATTAAAACAAAATAAGTTTTCAAAAAGTATTTGAAATAAATCTGCGAATTAACATGGAAAAACGAATTACAAAAAAATCAGGACGCGTTTCGACCTCTTGTGCTGAATGTGAGCAGATTAATGCTAGCTCGTTCTTCGTTTTCAATCTCCTGAATCTGAACATAACTTCATTTATAACATTAGTGTCTAGATTAAACCAAAATGAATTTTAAGAGTATTTGAAATAACTCCGCAAATTAACATGGAAAAACGAATTCTTGAATTCTTGCCTAAAGCAGACTTAAGAGGTCGAAACGCGTCGTGTTTGTCTTGTAATGTGTTTGTCCATGTTAACTGGTGGAGTTATTTCAGATACATTTGAAATTTGTTTCTATTTCCGCCTGCAGTCTCATCACTCAGCAACTAAAACAGAACTAAACAAAACATAAAAGCAACCACTGAACAACATTAGAATCTCTTGTCCTGATCTTGAAACAGAGAATGGCAGATACTAAAACACAAAGGGGAATCAATATTGCGTTGGCATCCGTTAGTCTCGAGAGACGATGGATTTGCGCCCTCTGCGAATGTTTCAGTTGGTCATACAGCATCTGCTGTGGCTGTATAGACCCACATGGGAGTGACAGTCTCTATTGCATTTGATGCACTTGAAGGCCGAGTCAGCTGCTGGCAGCAGCTGCTTGTTATTTCTCTGTGCGCGCTTGTCATCGGCAAGCTTCCGGAGCTTCTCTTCGCCAGCTTCCAGCCCAGTGTTCACAGTGTGTCTCCAGCTGGATCTGTCCCGAGCAAGCTCTTCCCAGGTGTTGGTGTCGATGTCGAGAGCCTTCAGGTCGCGCTTGCAAACATCCTTGAAGCGGAGTTGTGGTCTTCCAATTGTTCTTTTGCCAGAGGCAAGCTCTGCGTACAGAATGTCTTTGGGAATCCTGCCGTCGTCCATTCGACGCACATGACCAAGCCACCTGAGGCGACGCTGACGGAGAAGAGTGGTCATGCTGGGAATCTTTGCACGCTCAAGCACATCGTTGTTTGTCACGCGGTCATTCCATGTGATCCCAAGTATGCGCCGGAGACAGCGCATGTGGAAGGCACTTAGCCTCTTCTCTTGTGAGGCATACAGGGTCCAGGATTCACTGGCGTACAGGAGAGTGCTTAGCACACAGGCTCGATACACAGCAATCTTAGTGTTCAATGTTAGCATGCTGTTGTTCCACACTCTCTGAGATAGTCTGGCCAGGGTGGTAGAGGCCTTGCCAATCCTTCTGTTGATCTCCGTATCCAGAGAGAGGTTGTCGGTGATGGTGGAACCGAGGTACGTGAACTGGTTAACGGCCTCTAATTCATAGTTGTTGATGATGATGCGGGGTTGTTCAGCATCCTGAGCCATCACATTCGTCTTCTTCAAGCTTATTGTCAGGCCAAACTCATCACAAGCTTTTGCAAAGCGGTCCATCAGGCACTGTAACTCTGCTTCGGTGTGGGTGGCCAGAGCAGCGTCATCTGCAAACAGCATGTCTCTGATGGTCACAACTCGTACTTTGCTCTTTGCCTTCAGCCGAGCCAGGTTGAACAGTCGGCCATCTGATCGGGTGTGAAGGTAGACACCCTCAGTTGATGTCCCAAAAGCGTGCTTCAGCAGGACAGCGAAGAAGATGCCGAAGAGGGTGGGAGCGAGGACACAGCCCAATATAACGCTCAGAATACAAAGAAGCAGATTATTCTGACCTTTTAGACACCTTTGTTATAGTCACAGAAATACAATGGTGGTTTTTCTGGGAGAAAATCTACAACAGCATCACATGACTGTTCATAAACCATTTCAAGCTGTTTTAGAAGACCATTCATTATGTTTGTTTTCAATACTTGTATACAACGGCGATAATAAGCATTGCCAGCCGGAAGGAAAGGTCATGACATTATGATTCTGATTCTGCCTTTGTTCACCTTATAAAAATGTATGTTTACGTTTTACTGGTAAGTAAAGCTTATTATGGTTCTGATTTTGATGTCTGTCATCTGTGAACAAAACAGGGTCATGGGTAGCAGAGGTGTACCATAAACTGAAATGGATGTGCAGTCACTGTGACTTTATAGGAGGATCCCCACCCCACTCTTCTGTAAGTTCACCTCTTCATGTCGACAGCTCATGGCTCACACCCAAAGTTCTGTGAGTGGTTGTTGAAATCACCTACCACTACAAGGCTGGAAACCAGCATTTTGATGGTGACGTGTGAGAGGGGTTTCGTGATTTTGACTGGATTGAAATCAACTGATACCTAGGACCCTCCATGGGGGTGTCAACAAAGCCATCATTGACGTTGTTCGAACAAGTGTCAGCATTCCTCTTGCGCTTCTTTGTTTTTAACGTATCACAAAGCTTGATAGTCTTGAAAGATTCAAAGCCTTTTAAGTGTTTTCCTTAAATGGAACAGTCACTGAATTTCTTTCGATGCAGATTATGTCCAAGTTCTGTTCTCTTCCAGACACTTTTCCTGTACGTGACTATGAAAGGTTGAGCTGCTGGAACTTTTCATGATATAAACCTCAAGACGATTTAAAAAAAGTCTCTTTTCTCCTAGGCTGGATCTGCTTGAGAATCAGCGCCCAAATTTGTTCATACTGAGGGGTCTTTAAAGGATGAGCACCATATTTGTCAAATGTAGATGGATGTTTGGACTTCTTCCTCTTCCGCGTATGCAGGCTGATACTCCTGCAGACACTCTGTATAGACAGGCAAGGATTAATCCCATCTACCCAAGAAAGAGAGTGGAGTTTTGTGTGTATGACCGTTTTTTGTATCCCGCCGTACGCTGCCATAAAGCCGTAGCTGTACGGCGGTAAACTCCTGTATGCTACGCTGCCATACTGCCGATGCACAACGGCGGTCATTCGTAAAACAACGTGAAAATCCGAACGATACTCGGGCCTGACGAAACTTTCCGAACTTGAATCGTGAACCTCCGTTGAGTTTTTTTTAATAATAGTTAGACACCCATTTCGTCATCGCAAAGTGTAGTTTTCAAGCGATCTAAGTGGGTGACCCTCAGCGTAAACAGCACATCATTCCTGCGCAATGCTAAAATGGTGACACCAGGTCCGAGTACCAACGGATTGAGCACAAAACGACCTCGACTTATGGATGCAGCATCTGCTTCGCGTGAATTAGAAAGATTACTGGAGGAAGAAAGTGATGATGAATTACTTTCGAGTGATTCGTTAGAAGAAGAAGGCGAAGAAGAAGAGGATTTTCCGTCTCAAGCGACGGTCGACCCCCAGACCAGAACTGACTTCGACAGTTGCGGACGAGCGAAGCGAGTAAGAAAGAGAGAGGTCAGTGAGCACGCCAAGCAGTGACAGTGAAGATGAAGAGAGACCAGCTAGAGGGAGGGGGGTAGCTAGGGGTAGGGGAGAAGACGTGGTAGAGTACAGCGTAGCGAGCGATGCGGAGTACGAGGTGGGATGAGAGGGGGAGGGGCAGGCAGCGTGGCGGTGTGTTCGCCAATGTTGATATTTCGTCAGCTGATGGATTCCAGCCAACTCTGCCTGATTTCGTTGGCAATCCCGACCTAAAAACTCAACCACAAGGGAACAGATGCGTGGACTATTTTTCTCTGTTTATAACAGGTGAACTAATTGACAAAGTAGTTACAGAAACAAAGAGATATGCACAGCAGACCATCCAGCAAATGTAGGCCAGACCACAACAGTGAAAATAATATTCTAGATTTTCCACTTGGAGTGAGACCAACATGCCAGAGATGAAACAATTCTTGGGGTCACACTGCTTTCAGGCATTGTCAGGAAACCTTCCAGTGAGTCCTATTTTTTTTTTTTTTTTCTCTTTTTTTTCCCCAATTTTTTTATTACGATCATATAATCCGTCGAGCAGTACGTTGGTTTATACATGCATATCCCATACATGTTTTCCATATTTCTACTATATATGCTTTTCTAATAAACACATTTTCCAATTAACTTAACGGTGCACCACATGTTTACACACATATAACAATGAATAACAATGTAACATACATACACGTTACTAAGGGTTATAGGAATTTAGGATATGATCTCGGCAGAGACACTTATTGTCAATAGGAAAATGTTTATCACCAAAAGTAGAATTAGAAAAAGAGACGTGCTATGACGCGAAGTAAATATTTTGAAGTAACCTAATAGTTTCATGATCGTATCTTTTCCGCCTTATTCATCCTTCTACAACCCACCCCTCCCCTCCTCCCACCCAATTTTCTTATTTTATCTCAGGCTCACTCACTCACTTCGTCTTTCTCTCACTCACATTCTCTAACACAAATATACCTGGTTTTACTCTTTGCTTGTTTTGTTTCATATTAGGTTATACTTTCTCTGTGACTCAATATATGAATCCAAAAATATAACTATAAAAAAAATATAAAAAAAGGTTTAGGGTAGGTATCACAATGAGAATAGTGGAAATATGGATTAAGAGGTAGTGACTGGTATGTGGAACACAGCTTTAATTAACAATATAAGGTGATCTTTACTCAAATTTCTGTTATGGATTTATAGCATGCCCAGTCAGTTTCACATTGGTCAGATTTCATCAACAGTTTATGGTTGAAAAGTTCTATCTTATATCTCATTTTCATCTTGTTCCGGAATGAGTTAAGTGCAGGAATTATTTTGTCCAGTCTGCATTGATATATATGAAATTTTGCGCACAACAAAATATAATCAAAAACATAGTCACTTTTAAAGTTTTGATCAATACCAAGAATGATGATGCGTTCGTTTAAATCTACTTTATCTATATTGGGGCAATGTGCTTTGAGATGGTTTTGAAACTCTTCCAGAAGTTTTGTGTGTGAACGCATTCCCACAGACCGTGCTTTATACTGTCTTTTTCTCTCAAGCACAAACTACAGCTGTTGCTTTGTACTACTCCCATTTCTCTCAAAACCACATTTGTCGCCAGTATACGATGGAGAACTCTAACCTGAACCATCTGAGTTTTATCTCGTTAATTTTGACGATTTTTTCAAAACAATTTTTCCAATCTATCTCTCTTTCAAAAATAGTTTCCCATTTATTGCAAAAGTGTGGTCTTTTTCTATCTTCTATAAGCATGTCGTAGAATTTTCTTGAAACCCCTTACATTTTCTATTAACATACGTATTGACCTAGGTTCACGGTCTCTTCTAGAATCTTCAATTTTTATACTGGTCCTTTTGACGTATTTGTTAATGGAGGTCATGCAACTTAAATATGTTAGTGGATTTAACGTGATGTTGTGTTTTGAGCTGAAGTCTTGGTATGAAGCTGCGTTACCATAGTTATCAATCAAATCACCAATACAGAATATGCCTTTAGTTGCAAGTTCTTTTAATGTACATGTTTCCCGCCAATTTTCATATTCTTATTATAGAATATTGGTTCCGCTAAAAGTTCCTCTGGTGTTTTAGGTTCGATTTTATTTCTAAACATTTGATATATCTCAAAAGTATCCTTCCAAAATTTATTGGTGTGTTTATATCTGGAGAAGAAATCTGGACCAAATAGCGTCCAGTTTTCTGCGTCTTTAAAACAATGAAAGAACACTTGTTTCCATTTATGATTACTATTATGTAATTTTCGAAACCACGTTAATTTCAATGCATTCATATAGCAGTAAATATTTAGTATTCCCATTCCACCGTCGCGTATATTTTTAACTGACGTATTTCTATTAATTCTATCACGTTTATCGTTCCATATAAACTTAAAGCAAATTTTTTGGAGATTTTCAATAAAGTTGTCGGGAGGGTTTGGAAGTAACAACCATAGATGAACTAGTTTTGACAGAACCATCGATTTTAGTACAGCAACCCTTCCAAGAGGGGTTATCAATCGCTTCATCCATATATTTAATAACATTTTTATTTCTAGGAATTTTTCATCAAAATTTAGCCGTGCACAATCTTCCAGGTCATTAGCAAAATATATACCAAGTATTTTAAATTTTGGGGGATTCCAGTTAAATTAAGGTGTGGCATGAATTTGATGTCATTTTTCATCTTTCTCCCGAGCCAAACAACAAACTTTTTTCCCAACTTTAAAGTTTTTTTAACCCCCGTTTTGGTTTCCAAAATCTTTTAAAACCCTTTAAAAAAAAAAGTTAATTAAAAATGTTTCTCTGTCCCCGTTTAAAATTGGGTTCGGTGTCATGGAAAATTTGGGGTTATTTTAAAATGTTTCTTTTTGTCCAAATTTGAATTCCTTTGATATTTGTGTTTTTTTTCGAAATCAAAATTTCCCAAAAATTTTCGGGCACAGAGTATGAATTTTTTGGCGAAATCGGGTCACCCTGTGGGCAGCCCTTTTTAATTTCGAACAGGGAGCGATTGCCCGTTTACTAGAACGTTGATTTGAATTTAATAGAAAGTTTTGATCCCCCTTTTTAAAGGCCCTTTAGGGAAAAAACCATTTGCGTCCAAAATTTTTTAAACCATAAAAACCCAAAAGTCAAGGTTTGTTGTTTTTTTCAAAATCTTACCCAAAAATGGGCCTGCATTTTTCTGTATTTGCAAAAATGAATAATTTTCTATGTTAAATCTTATTTTTTAAACCCATATATTATTAGTCAAAAAACCTGTTTGATTTTTCGCTAATAAGCTTTGGGGGGAACCCTTCTTTAATCCCCAAGAAATACATGTTGGTAAAAATTTTTTTCCCACAACATTTAAAAGAGAGATTGGCCTCCCTTTTTTTGATATTCTCTCGATTTATCACCCTTTTGGGGAGACATAAAATTTGATTTTTCCCTTTTGGGTTTTTGAAAAACGGGAAAGGGAAGGTAAAACCCTTTTCAAAAAAGGAAATTAAAGCCCCCTTTGGAGAAAAGGGACATTGTCCGGGGTTAATAAAATAAGAAATTTAAACCCAATTAAGGGGGGAAACGTTACCCCCCCGAAACACGGCCAAAAATGGTCAGTTGACAAAAAAACACCTAGGAGAGAGTTGGGACCTGCCATGGCAAAAGGGAAGGGGTTGAAACCCCACTACCCCTTTGGGGGCCCCAAAAAAAGTGATTTGCAAAATGCCGGTCGCTGAGGTTCTGTGTAAACAGTCAGTAAAAGGGGGGGGGGCCTTTGGTTTTGTTCAGAGGGTATTGCCGGGGGTCACTGTGTTGGTTCTATTGCGGGCTAGCTGAAATGCTTGGGGGGTTTTTGAAAGAAACCCCCCTTTAAAGGGATAATTATTGTGTTAAAACCACCGAAGTCCGGGGGGGAAAATTGTTGGGGTTTTTGGGGGTTTTCCCGGGGGCTAAAGTGTGTTTGCAAATTAAATTTAGGTGGGGGTTTTGGTGTAAATGCTGATTTTGGGTGGAATGTCGATTTGGAGAATTCAGGGTACTTGTGAACTGGGGGTTTGAAAGCGCAGGGACAAAGGAAAGGGGCCCCAAGGGGGAATCCTTTGTTTCCCTCCCAAATTTTAAACTGGGGAAAAACAACGGTCGGAGAAAAAACCCAGGAGAGAGAAGAAAAGAAAGGCTGAGGAGAGAGAGAGAGAGAGAGGAGAGGAGTGAGCGGGACGGGAAAGGGTCGAGAGAACGGGGGTTCGGGGAGTTTGAAGAAAAAGCTAAGTCTTAGGGTTGAAGACAACGGAAAGAAAAGGAAACTAATTTTGGGAACCCCCAGGGGTTGGGGGAAAGACAGACAAACAATTTAAACCCCAAGGGGGGTAAAGAAACGGAGAAAAAAGAGTTCGACGTCGAGATCCAGAGACGACCACGAAAAACTCAGTCCGGGAAGCCGGGGAGCCTCAACCAAGGGCATCACCACAAGCAGGCTGAAGAAGACGTGAAGAGACTTTTTTCAAGAACTGGGGTTTTTGGTGTTGAAAGCGTGGTTTTGTGGGGGGGAAAACCCCCGGGCCCGGTAAAAAGTCTTTTTCATTAAAAAACCCGGGGATTGGGATTTTTGATCTTTATGTTTTAAATTTTTTCATTTGTTTTTGTTTTGGTTGTACATGTTTAAATTTTTAAAAGAGCTAAAATTGTATTCCTTGTTTAAATCGTGTTAGGAGAGAAAAAATTTGCGTGACATCCCTTTCCCGGGAGAGAGGTGAATTTTTGGGTGTGCGCATGAGTGTGCTATTGTGTATGATTGCAACGATCCCCTTGGTGTGTTTAGCCGGGATAATAATACATAAAAATTTAAAGTGAAATTTAAAGAAATACACACGTTTTCCCCCCGTCCGGGGAAAAAAGTGGCGACCCTGCCGGGATTGCAGGGCCCCCAAATTAGTTTCAGGAGGGAAAAAAAGGGGAAGTACTAGAGTAGTACGGGGGCGAAGCCCCCCACAAAAAGGCAATTTTAATTAGTCTTCAAATTTATTTCCTTTAGTTCTTTGAGTGTTGAGTTTTGACTTGGGGTGTAGGGGGGTTTGTATTAATAAAAGGCTTTCAAGAAACGAAAAACGGGGTTTCTAGTTTAACTTCACAGGGGTGGGGTTTTAAAAAATTAAGGCCCTTTGTGTTGGGAACATTTATTTTTGGGGTTGGGGTGTACTCGAAAAACTTTTTAGTAGATAAACGGGTATATCAATTTTTAAGGGGTTTTTAAGGGATTTAACGTTTTAGTGGTGCTAAAACTATCGAAAAAGAAATGGCTGAAAAAAGTTTTACCCCCTTTAGGAAAATAGCAATTTTGGGGAAAGAAATGGGATATGCGGGGGATAACTGCGTTTTCATTGAAACCAGCGGGAAAGACGGGAAGAGAGATGAAAGGGCTGAAAGAAGGAAGTTTAAAAAGGAACAGCTCGCAGCTGTCAAAAGTAATCTAGAGGAAGAAGCTGCTGCATCGAAGGCAAAAGAAAATTTCAGCGGACGCGGGAGAGTGCAGCTGCAAAAAACGAGAGAATCCCAGAGAGTGCATGCCAGAGAAAAGACCCAGATGCGGAATGGAAAGTTTTAAACCCAAAAAAAATGAGTTGGAAAAAAAAAAGTCTAAAAAATCGAGTGAAATAGACACCAGTTCTGAGTCATTAGGCCGCAGCCCAAAGTTGCGCACCAAAGACTTAAACCCCCCCACTGTCAAGAAAAAAATTTTCAATCGACGCTTTTCAGTCGGTTTGAATCGGTTGCCGAGCACGAGGGCGGGGCCCGAAGAGGGAACGGGCAAAAAACCCTTGTCTGCCTTGTTTACCCGGTCGTGCTTACCACAGTTTCCCCCCCTTACCCCAAAAGGGGATCAGAGAGATTTTGCCCAAAGGGGAAACAAGCAGTATAAAGGCATATTTATTTTTACTGAAGGGTTTTAGGGGTTAAAATTTGCAGGCGAGAATCGAAAAAAGGGTGAGACATACATCAGTTCGGAATTTGCCCGGACCACTAAATTTTAAAAAAGTGGGGAAAAACTGAGTGGGGGGGGGGGGGGTGGGGAAAACCCCCCTGATTTTAGGGCCCCAAAAACACTGGGGTTTAAAAGGGAACAGATACTTTGGTTTTGGGGGGGGGCCTTTTCCATCCAATTAAGGAAAAAAGGGGCAACCACAAAAGCTGAGGGACTTTAACAGCTGAGACAACCGGGGAAACGAGGCGTTTATTTGCCAGAAAAAAGAGGAAAAACCCGGGAAACATATTCAGGAAAGGGTACAAAGGGCCCGCACATGGGCCCCACGCAATGAGTCAGCAGTAAAACACCGAAGGGCCCAAGGCCCTCAGTGAGCAAAAAGGGGAAAAAAACCCTAGCCAGTGGGTAGGAATGACCCTAAACCCGTTTTTTGTGCAAAAGACAGGGGGACTTGGCAGGGATTGTATATTTTTAAATCACAGGAAAATGAGCCCAAAGAGGATCAGGCCAAAAGAGGGGGCAGGTAGAAAAAAAATGAAACAAGTGACAGTGTTATTTTGTCTGGGTTGTGCTGTTGTTACAGATTTTTAGGCAAAAACATGGGTGTGCCCCAAAACAGGTAGGGGATTAAAGTGGTTAATGTCAAAGAGACTCTGGGTGGGACTGGTGTTATGGTGAAGGAGTCCCCCGGTTGAGAAGGGGGCAAAACCCTTAAACCCCCCGAGGTGAGTCAAATAGAAAGGAACAATAGCCGTTCAAAACCCCATGGTGTTGAATTTATACACCATTCTATGTGGAAGTGTACAGGCTTTGGGTGTTCCCAACCGCCGTATTATTTTTGGGAATCGGAAACAAACCCGGGGGACGTGGGGACGGAAAACCCGACCGGGGTTTTGTTTGAATCAGGGAAAAAGGGAAAAAGTGAGGAAAAAGGGGGTTTTCCCTGAGACCTAAAACCGGGACTCACTTTGGGGCAGAACAAAAAAGGGGATCACTCGCTCAGGGAAAACTGTTTTTGGTTTTTTCATGCAAGGCAGAAGAAAAAATGTTTAAAGGAAAAGGGGCTTTTTGGGTTTTTAGATAAAGGTGGGGGATTTTACCGAACGTTTACTCCCCTCGAGTTCGGGGGAAAACAAACCCACAGATCGTTGTTTTCCCCATAAAAGCGCAAAAAAAGGGGAAATGATGTCAGAAAAACATGTGACGTTTAGCCTCGGGGGCCCTCTCGGGTAAGAAGGCCTCACAAAAGGGATGACGCAAGAGTACAAAGGGGCCCCGGGATCCTTTGGGGATGTCGGGGGTTCGTTCCCAATTTCAGCAATTTCCGCGGGGAAAGGGAAAGGGGCTGGGACAGAAAAAGGGGGGGCAGACTGGGGTTTTTCCAAAAAAATTGGCCAAAATAAAATGGGCCCGGGCCCAGAAAATCAGGTAGTGGGGGCGTTTTGTCTTTTGCATGTTTGCGTTTTTGCGTGAGGGGCTGGTTGCGGGGCCCCCTGGATGAAGAGAAGGGGAGAGAATTTCCGCAGAAAAATAAGGGGTTTTATGGCCACACGACCCTTTTAGCGGTGGAGATTTCAATTATTTGATATTTGCTTTTATTTGTGTGTTGTAAAAAATTTTTCTCTAAATTTTTTTTGCAAACAAATCTGCGTTGGGGTTTTTTGGTGTAAGTAAAGGCCCTTTTGAGAGGCCCATATTAGGCACTGGTTTTTAAAGGGAAAATTATGAGTTTCATCTTCCCTTTAATGTTAAGTTTTAGCCCAAAGCAGGGGCATTTTTCTTCGAGTGGGGGGAATTTTTCAAGGAGGTGAAACCTCCACAAAAGGGATTGAGATTTGGGGGAAAAGGGGAAATTTTACGGGTTTAAAAAAAAAAAAAATTTTGACCAATTTAAACCCGGGTTAACCCTTTTCCCACCGCACACGGCCCAAGTGGTCAATGCAAAAAAACACCCAGGAAGAGTTCGGACCTGCCCCGTGGCGGGAAAAGGGGGAAAGGGGTTTTAACCCCTACACCTCGGGGGCCCCCAAATGAAATGGGTAAATGTCGGTCAGCTTAGGTTTTGTGTAAAAAAAGTCAGTGAAGAGCCCGGGGGCCCTTTGGGTTTTTTCAGGGTTTGGGATTGCCCGGGGGGGTGGGTTTGGGTTCTATTTTAAAGGGTAGCTGAATGCGTTTTGGAGGTTTAGTAACCCCCCCTTAAGATAAAATTTTTGTGTTAAAAAGACCACCGAAATCGGGGGGAATGTTCATGTCCACTGGGGGCAAAGGTTTTGGTTTGCTAACAATTTTGGTAGGGGGGTTTTGTAAAAAGCTGATGTGGGGGGGAATTTTTAGGGGGTGGAGAATTCAGGGTATTGTGAAAATTTGGGGTTTTTTTAAGAAAGGGGAGCAGGGAAAAAGGGGGAGGCCCCCCAAGGGGAAAAAACCCTTTTTTTCCCTCCCAAAATAAACTGAGGGAGAACAAAGTTTCTGGAGAACAACACCAGGAAGGGGGAGAGAGGGGAAGGGGGAGAGAGAGAGAAGAAGGGGAAGGGGTGAGGGAAAGGGCAGAGAAAGGGGCGAGAAAACGTGGTCTGGGGATAGAAAGGGCAGGGTAAGCTTAGGGTTTTAAGACAAACTGGAAAAAAAGGAAACTAAGTTTGAAGCCAGAGGTGGGGGAAGACCCGACAAAATGAATTTGAACCCGAGGTGGGGGAAGAAGACGGAGAAGAAGGTTCGACGTCGAGGGGTCCCGGCGACCACGAAGAAACCCGTTTCCCCCAAACCTGGGGCCATCAACCCAAAGGGGATCCCCCATCAAACCGTGCTGAAGAAGACGTGAAAGACTTTTTTCAAGAAATTGGGGTGGTGTGAAAGCGTTGGGTTTTGTGTGTGGGAAAAAAGGGCCCGGTAAGGGAATCATTTTTATTATAACCCGGGGGTTAGGATGTATTGGGTTTTTATGTTTTGATATTTTCATTGTGTGTGAATTTTTTATTGAACTTTATTAATTTTTAAAGATAGAAATTGTATTCCTTTTTCTCGTCGTGTTAGGAGAGAAAAGAATTGGGGGGGACATCCATTCCCAAAAGAGGTGAATGTTTGGTGTGGCAATTTAGGTGCATATTGGGGTATGAGGCAACGATACCCTTGGTGTGTTTAAACCCGCAATTTTAAAACATCAAATTATGCACTTAAGCAATTCCCTCACGATTTTCCCCCCTTCCCCCCCGGACAGGACATTTTTCCCTTTTATAAAGCCCTTTTGTTTTTTGACCTTTACGACCAAACTCAACCCAAATTTTTTCCGCCCAAAAAAAAATTAAAAAAATTTACTGTAAACCCCTCCAACCCGGCCTTGCCCTTTTTCATAATTTTTAAAACTGTGTGGGTTCCCCAAGCTTTTTTTATTTTTAAACTTTTGGCTTTCATTTTCCCAAAAATGTGGGGATATTTTTTACCATTTCTTCTATTTACGTTGATCATTCTTTTTTTTTTATTCAAATTTTTTGTTAAAAAAATTTTTTTTCATAAACAATATCACTTGTTTTATCTAAAAAGGGGACCATGTTTGTACAATTTTTGTCATTTGTTTATTTATAAAGTTTTTTTTTTTTAACCCCCAAAAAAACTTCGTTATTTTTTCACCTTCAGCGACCCATCTAGCTTTTGACGTATTAAAAAACCTTCCATTTTTTTTTTTGCCTAATTTCTCTTTAAATTTTTATTTTTTTTTTTCTTTTTTCCCTTTAAATACTTTATTGTTTTCAATTGGTTGGGTTTTTTTTAAATCTTTAATTTTTGTTTCGAGACCGTTTTTTAGCTCTTTATTTGCCCTTTTTTTATTGTAGAAAAAAGCGATGGTTTTTCCTCTAATTTCCATCAATAAAACATCAAGGGGTTGCTGGGCTGAGATAGTTAAAAATGGATATCTAAAAATTTTGGATTTTTCCCGGAGTTTATTTCTACGTAAGGGGGGGGCCAACTGTGAAACTATCGTGTCTATGGACCCCTTTTTTTTCGTTAAAGTATTCCCCATCTTTTTAAAAAGAACATTAAATTTCCGAATGTTTTTTTTTTGCTTTTCTCTCCCAAAAATCAATTCCAATTTTTTCAATTTAATGAACAGTTCGAAAATCCCGGCAAAAAATCCGGGGGTAATTTTAATTTGGAAAACATTTTCAAAGTAAGAAAAAAGCAAATTGCTCTTTTCTGTAATGGGTTTTCTTCTTTTTCCAAGGGAAATTTTAATTGCCCGGGTTGTAAATTCCCCTCCAAAAAATCTACCCAAAAAAATTGGGCATCACATCCCTTTTACTTTTTTCTAGCCTTCACTTATTATCATGTTTGTAATTACCCAAAAATCTAAATTTTGGGTTTTAAAATAAATTCCGTTCCCCCTGCAATAAAAAGATTTGCGCAGTTTAATTCTTTTATTTTTTATTTGTTTGTTCATTTAAAAACAGGGGTTATCCCCATTTGGTCCCAAAAATTGTCCCAAACAAAATCTAAGTTTCCAGTGTATGCACTTGTAGCATTAGAAAATTTCCTGCGTTATCGCTATATGCACCATTTATTCTAAATTCAAAATTGTTATTAAAAAGTATTGCCACACCTCTTGAATTAGTAGTATTTGAACAAAAGAAGGAAGTAAACCCCCATTCTGCATAGTAGTGTTTATCAAGTTTTGGATCAAAATGTGTATCTTGTATGAAGTATACATTATAATTTCTTGTCTTAAATAGTGGAAGACGTCTCTTCTTTTTTTAAAGTCCCCCAAACCTTGACAGTTCATAGATGCAACTGTGATTCTAGTCATTTCATATTTACAGTGGTGGATAGTAAAGATTATACTTTAACGTGCCACCTACAGAAAGTACACTATAATCATCGATATTCTGCATTCCATGATTAAAACAAAGCGAAACAAAACTGATAATTTTTTCCAATCTTCTCACTCGATCATTCTTACAATTCTCGCTACCATATCTTTCATTCATCGCGTTTCCGTGTCTCTTGTTGTCTCTGACATGGTTGCAATATAAGGATTAAATATGCATATAAGTCCCCTTAACATATACATGAGGGAAAAAAGGGGAAAATGGAGAAGCTGTGCGCACATAAGCATGCGCACCTACAGCTGCACGTAGTCAAGTTCTTATCTCGTACTAGACAACCCTTCACATACAGCTGAATTAAATAAATAGACACATTTACACAAATAGACGTTTATGTAAACATTTAAATTTTAAAAGCAAAAACAAAAAAAACACCGAAATGAGAAATAATCAAATAAATACGTGGGTGGGGTGGGGAGGGGATCGTAATCCTCATATCCTCACTGTCTATCCATAACCGTCATTCTCCTCTCTTAATAAACTTGTAACATCAGGAATATTTTCTCCCTGTAAAGTTATCCTTAAAAAAATCTTAGATCTTAATCCTGCTCTTATAGTATGAAGGAAAGGAAAAATAAATCTATATAAAAAAAAATATATAAAAAAATAAAAAAACACGGGAGAAAAAGGTAAATGTAGCCAAATGTAATCAAATTACCAAAGATATTA
>CM031618.1:48078296-48112008 GCA_018398815.1 Conus ventricosus | reverse complement strand
AGTTTCAGACTGGGTGCTTTTCATGGGGTCGTCTCTCTGGAACTCGACGCAGAAATCTTCTTCTTCGTCTCTTTCACCCACCTCTGGGTTCAAACTCACTTTGTCTCTCTTCCACCACCTCTGGCTTCAAACTCAGTCTTTTCTTTTTCAGCTTGCCTTTTACCCTAAGACCTTGCTGTCTCTTCTGTCTCCCAGACCTCGTTTCTCTCAACCGTACTCTGTCCTGCTCACTCTTCTCTCTCTCCTCTGTTCTCTCTCTCTCCTGGTGTTCTTCTCCTCCTCGTCACGTTGTTTTCCCTCAGTTTATATAGGGATGGACACAAAGGATTTCCATTTGGGCCATGCCTTTGTCCCTGTTGCTTCTCTATCACCTTGTTCACAAGTACACTGAATTCTCCTTTCGCTACAGTCTTCCACACATCAGCCTTTACACACATCCCTACCTAATTGATTAGCAAACAACCACTTGGCACTAGATGGACATCGAAATTTTCCGCCGACTCTGGGGCCACTTTAACACAGAAATTATCCTGGAGAGAGCTGCAACAACAACGTCCATATGCATTCAATCAGCCTGACAAAGCATCAACACAGTGCCCCATGGCAATGCCATCTGGACTCCTGCTCTTCAAGGACTGTTTACAAAGCAACCTCAGCTGACTGAGTATTTAGCGCCCACTCGATGCTTTGAGGTCCTAGTGGTTACACTCCCCTCCCTTTCGCCATCGGGAAGGTTTGCACCTGGGAGGGTCCTTATTACCTTAGGTGCCATCTGTCACCTGACCACTTCAACCTCCTTGCCACAGTTCGACCGTGTGTGCTAGGTGAGGGCGTATTGCTAATCGGCCCATTACTTATTTCTCTACCACTCATGGCATTCTTTGCTGTCACGAGGCCTATGACGATTGGCCCATCTAGGGTGGTAGAATTATTCATTTATTTATTGTTGTTGCTGTTGTCGTGTATCGGTCCCTTAATGTGGCTCGTGGTGTGGTTGCACCTTAATGTTGTTCAGCTCAGGTTAGGTTTACTCTCTCTCTCTCTCTCTCTCTCTCTCTCTCTCTCTCTCTCTCTCTCTCTCTCTAATTTCACTGTCCGTGCAATTCATCCTGCAGGTTCACGGGTGGCTGGTACCTTTCTCTTGAACTGGCTGTCTCTATCGGCCTCTCACCTGAGGTTTTACCTGCCGCACGTGCAGCATTCCTCTTAGCTTGAGGTATTCCCACTCTGTGACGTAGGTTGGCATGTTGGTTGCCATCGGTTAGGCAGGTTTTCTCTTCACTCGAGCGGAAGATGTCCCTGGGAGCGCTCGCTCCGGTTTTGGTTCTCTACCACATCGCCGAAGGTACGGTCGGTAAGAGAATGTAAATATGTTCGTTCAAGACCACCCATGTGATTCTGCCCGAAAACCCCCCTTTTCACATACAAATCACGTCCATCACATGTCAGTTTGGCTAAAATTAACACCTGTTTTCCAAAAAAATTAACACACAAAAACCTCTAAATATTGACGAAATCAGCAAATTAAAACGGGGGTTTCCGTGTAGAATAATATGGGTGATCGTGAACAAAGATATTTACATTCTCTTTCAGGGACATAAAAATTAAGGGTTTACAGCACTATTAACGTTCGCGGGATTGAGCCCTTACTAATTTTCTAATATGCTCTTCTACCTCAAGCACTATTAATAAATTAGAACAATCAACTGGATTTCCGTCTTGATTAGTTATTTTTACATCTAATGAATTTAAAGAACCCTCAATTAATTCTTTAAATTCACTGTCTCCGCCAAATGTATATAGCTGATAATCGCAAAACCCCGCCTTAATTGACGGCAACGCCCGTAGAACAGTAGATGGATATCCGTTAAACAAATTAGTATCTGTTTTTAACTGTTGTAAATGAACTTACAATCTTGGGTTGTGTTTACAAGAAAATCAGAAGGTTGATTGCCTTCAAATGGATATAACATCTTCTTTCGCACGAAAGCGATAATGATGTATCACTACTGTGGTAAGCTAAAGATTCGAGCAAGGCCTCTATGGTTATAGTGTAATCTCTTCTTTCTTCTAGTGGTAATGTATAGTATATTTGAGGTTTGCCTCGTTATTATCAGCAGTATGCAAATTCAGCATAATGTACCTCTTTTAAAGAACAAAAGTTTGTAGAACCTTCAGGTATTGTTATATGGCTTACTTGATTGCCTTGTTCGGTCATTTACATTAATCCTGTTTTTTTGTGCTTCCTTCTGATATGTTATACCCTCTAACTTTTAAGCAATTTCCTTTTAGAGCTAGCCCACAACTCCCGCGCCTATTGTCAATTGGGTACGTTAAGAGCACACGTCGTTTATGGCTTGGTTATAGAGATGTACATCCTTTTTTTAATTTTTAAAAAAACTAATTAATTATAAATATGGAACCATTTAAATATAACGAAATGTCGACATTACATTGTAGGGCGTTTTAGATTCCTAAAATATTTAGACTACAGCAATCTAACTATTGCAGTAGTGGAATCATTCGGCTTCCAGTTGTTAGACTTTTATAAACCCTCCTAACTAAATATTTAATTCCGCCATTTAATGAGTGAGACAGAGTGCCATCAGCATGGGCATCCCGCCTATGAGTTTTACCTGAATCGTTAAATTTTGCCCATTTACTGCGCATATCTGGCTGCGGTTGTTTCATATGAGATTAGGAAACAATTGTAAACTATCTTTACTTTTGTAAGGTCTGTATTTAACTTTCATTTTTATTTCCAGTACAGACGCATACTAACTGAACTACAGTGGTAATCCCGAGCGACTGCGCGTTTAATCCATTTAACAGCCCCTCCAATGGACATAGTTGCATATGAAAGAATCATCTGCAAAAGCGAATTTTAACATGAATTCTTCAACTGATTTTAAGACAAAAGTTAGGTCCGCAAATCATGGGTTAGGCAACATTATATTTGTGGGTTAAAAAGAAGATTATACTTATGATTCTGGCCCCGGCAACACCTCTTTTCTACCAGACAAAAAGGTTCGATTGGATCCATAGTACAATAAACTCCTAATAGGCCTGGGCAACTTTTATCTTAGATGATGTGAAGGCTTATCAATGCCTGGAGTGCAAGACTTATTGGTCTCCATACGGACGTACGTTTGGTGTTCTATTAGGTGCTCATGCCACAGACTAAGTCTGCATAACCAGATCAGTCTATGGCTTTGATGCCAGAAACTATTCTAGCCATTATTTAGAAGAATGCTATTAAATCTGCTGTTAATTTGCCTGCAGCATTACAAAGGTTTCAAGGGTTGCCTAGGTCATATGGTTGTCTTTGTTGATAGGTCATGGTTTATACTTGTACCCTCTGTCCTTAGACTTTCAGGTAATAAATAAATTTTTTTGGCATGATACAGAATTATATCAACTATATCCTCATAGTGGAGTCGTTCAAAACTTAGGGCTCAATCAAGGTTCTTATAGTCACAAGGCCCGCCCTTCCTTTTTTAATATAAGTACATAGCCCTGAGGTAAGCTATCCAGTTTTAAGCACCCCACAGCCAGCAAAGCGGCCCAGAAAGAACTACCTCCACCTGTTGATCTACTTCTCTCTGACAGTAAACTAGCGAAAAGACAGCCTCGTGGTGTTTTTAACTTTTACTGGATTAGCATCATTGATTTCACTAAAAATTATTCCAGCAGCTTGCATACTACTATCGTCCACAGTTGGTCAGCACCATTTATCCAGCAAATTTACTATAGTAGGTCAAAACCCAACTAAACAACACTGCCCAATTTGCCGGCAGAGCATCAAGCGCTTTGGCTTGCTAACTTCTTTAATTAGGTTTGCTAGATGTTGCAATGTTTTCTATCTACTTTTTACAGGATGAGGCGTTGGAGGGCGCTACTGGCCCTGTTGGGGGTTACACACATGTTATATGCAATTTAACGAGTGTAGAGATAGCATAACCCATCGGCTGTTAATATATATCTATTGTTATCCCCTGTCTCCATATACAGAGTCCTTTTTCTTTAAGCTAGCGTAGTGTTTTCATATAGTATTCTGTTTATAGTTTCTCTTATTCTGCTTGTTTGCGCTGCTAGCTGCGCGTGTTGTTGAAGCGTTTCTAACCTGGCTTTCCCTTAGCTACCTTAAATCATTGTTTTTTCTGCTGTATTATTACTTTTCTTATTGCCCTAAATTGTTATCGTCTGCTTCAGACTGTTTATTTTTTTGGACTTCTTCTATCTCTATATCTTGCTCGTCATGTTTTCCTAGTTTTGTGCGCTAGTGCCTCCATTTACAGTTGAAGTGCTTTCGTAACAACCTCATGTTCGGCCTAAGCTTATTTGTTTTCACTCCTAAGGGTCTCAATTTTCACGCTCAGTGGGTTCAGGAATCGTCAATTGGTGCTAATGTTTTCTGACTGTCTCCTCACTTATAAACTCGTTTCAATTTTGCTTTAATTATCTCTGCACTGTTTATGATTTAATCTTGATGAGGTATGTTTTGTATTTTTAGATTGTGTTGGCAACTCTTGCCCCAGGTTCTGTAATGACTAATGGCTTCGGCTCTAAGCTCTTATAGGTTTAAATTATTTGCCTTTGTTTTATAGGGAGTTTTCGCTTATTGTGCTTAGTTTTTAAAAACTGTTTGGGTTTTGCATTGAAGTAGCTTTTTCACGTTTCTCCGCCTCTGTTTTTATATACATATGCCACCATCTTCCTCATAATCGTTTTAGTTCAATCACTACTGGCATCTCTCGTCCTTATGCTTTTATAGAATGATTGAATTAGCTGTCGCAATAGTTCTTGGCGGTGTTTAGGGGTTAATGACCCCGCACTCTTCAAGCGGCTTCCTGCCAATGAAGGGACTAGTTCTGTTTCATCTTCTTCTTCAATAGGATCAATCGGAGGCAAAATCTTCTTCCATATTTTTTATTTTTATTATTTTTTGTTTTATAAAAAATGAACCTCATACGGTTGTGACCTCGATCCATACAGATATGAGATGGAACCCCATGGCGGATAAAAAGGTTATAAGGCAGACTGTAATTTGTGTAAATGCTCCTCAAACAGTTTGAGCCTGGACAAGATTTAAGAGTTAAGTTCACCGTTCTTCGGCGCTGGACGATGTTTTTAATGCCAGGCACTGCTAAACTTTCATTCAATATAAATATTACATCAGCGATCTAATGCTTACTGTTGTCGCTAATTAGGCAGAGCTATCGTTAATCATATTACAATCAAATGGTGGCACTGCAGTCTTTGTAATAGGCGAGGGACTGACTTTTTTTGGCCCTCTATTCTGATCTATGGATGCCTAAAAAAGGGATCTGAAAAAGAGAAAGTTTATCAGGGAATACAAAGCCCAAACGGTCTCTGCACAGGCTTAAAGCGGAGGATGCATAGTTTGATGTTATAGAAGATGAGGCAGTAGCAAAAGAAGCATGGCAACAATTCTGCATACCCTCTAGATTTTGGCTGGTTAAAGCGAATATGCCCATTTTACCAAGGTGCTCTAAAAGAAATACTTACTTATGAATAACATTTAAGACTTGCGGGCATCTGTCGTTCATGTATAATGATCCTTTTGCTAAATACGCGGTTATGACATCTTCTCTTGAGTTTGATGTTGTTACTAACCCTGGAACTGGCCAGAACAATCTTATACCCAGTATAAAAGGTTTAAAACGGTTTTTTTACTTATGAAAGGGTTATACACTTCGGTACAGAAATAGTATCAAGCGAGACACTCTTTTGAAAATATATTTATATTAGTTCTTTAAAGTCTTTAAAAGGAATTTTGTTATTGTTTTCTGATGGAAACACTCCTTTTCAGAAGAGAATCAGAAGCGTTTTATAATCCAAAAATTGAAGAAGGTTAATGCGTAAAAATGGCAAGTCTGATCGGCTGTTTTCAGGCGCGGACTTTTACCTCACCAACACTTTGAAGAAATAATGGAAAGTTGTTTGCTGGGAGGTAGGAATAAGTGATCTGCAGTTGATTCGTGTGTTAAAAAACTTCGCCTTTCTTATGATGTAAGAGCGAAGATTACTTGATAACTATATATGGGCTGTGGCTGGATTTTAGATCCAATTGACAACAGATTGTTTGGAAGTGGGAAAGGTTGTAGGGCAATATGGCTTTAAAAAATAAATATTCTCATTGAAAGCAGAGGGAAACGGCCCAATAAAAATGCACATTTTTATGGTTTGTGATGCACAGTTAAACATTGAAGAAAACAGGGCTAATAAGTCGCGGATGTTTTAAATGCAGAAGAAATTTCTAATAAAAAAGATGGTTAGATTGAAGTTTTTGGCATATAAAGATCCGCACTGTTCTTTATTGCGGGATTTCGGGGTGTGGGGAAAACTGTCTTCGTTCTTGATTTGTTACAAACAAATATACAGTTTCATTACGAGCAACCATTGTTTATTTCTTGCACAAACCCATTTAGCACAAAGTCTTTACAAGGAAGGAAGTTTATTTGGACAGACGAGAATCATATTTTAGTTGATCCTAGCGTCCAAACTGAGCGACTGTGTAGAGCATTACTTATAGACTATTGGAGGGAACTGAAACACTGTTTAGTATTGATGGAACTGTTCGGCTGAACAAGACATTGTTAAAAAAAGAAATGCTCTGTCAAAGCTAAGCTTTAGTGGCCGCAACGCCTTAGTTTCTGTCTGGCTTCTTATCTCAAACATATAATGCTGATCTTAAATGACTTTCGATCGGTAGTTAATTCAGTTGTATTATTTTTCACTAAGGGAAATAGATCGTTTTGAGAATGGCTTTAGTGATTATTTTATAAGAGGTACAAAGATGAGTTAAAAAAAAATAAAAGGCAGTTTAGAAAAATCTTAAGCCACGCTTAGCTCTGCTTACGGACTGACCCCCCAGTTCAATAAGTTTTCTGTTTATTATAATTTGTTTATTATTGATGGCTTATAACAATTTGTTTATTATTATTTTTATATTTTAAAATGAATGTCTCGGGGGCCAGAATCAAAAGCGCAGCCTATGCTCCTAAATGCGTTGCAGTTGAGCTAAAAGACCTATGGGCTGACACTACAGAGTTTGATCTAATAGGAGTGCAGGAAATGTTTATGGATTGAATCACAGTGACGGGTCTTACCAAACGAAACAGAAATTGAGACAAAAAAACGACTGCATTTCCTATCCTAGAAGAGTTTAAGAAATTTAAGAGCAAACGACTTTGGCAATAATGAATACAAACTTCATAAAATATGAGAGAATGCTTGGCGTTGCTTCCTGTAAATTGCTTGGAATTTAAAGTTTGATCTATGATGCCCAAATGTATAATTTGATAAGGAAGACAATTTTAGAAAGGCTTTGAATGCAGGGCCCTATCTTGTTAGCATAGTTCCAGGATCTCAACAGAAAATAACAGATTGAAATATAACTATGCAGGGTTCTGATTATATGGCTAAAGAGAAAGAGTCGCTGGGGAAGACTGAAGTGGGGAATGACACGTTGGTTTAGTAGTTTAACTCCACGCTATCGCACTTCATAGCATTGACGATGCTTTTTCGCATTATTTATTACTCCGAGGGGAGGGCGTTTAGTGTTAGTTTGCCAGAAACTACGTTAATCAGAGTGTATACAAATAAAGGCTGAAAACTTGGAAGGGCTCCTCTTAAGGCTCGGTATTGCAATTACTATAAACAGAGATCAATTAAACACCCATGTATCATCTGACAAGTACTGTGATGGTTGGACAAAGACAAACTAACTGTACTCGACTTATCTCATTCAGTATGTTGATTTTTATTGGCGTTTTACTCTGTTAATGAAGTGCTGCCAGAAGGATTTATATGAAGATATGTTACAGATTAATAATTAATAAAATATCTTATTTAAATAGGGAGGTTCTCAGTTTAGGTTAGTGCATATAACTGAACTTCAAAAGGAAATAGGAAAGCGACTTAGATAAGTATAGGGTACTAGTAAGAAATATGCTAAAGCTTTTAAATACTCTTTTCTTATTGTAATTACAGTTCCTCTGCACGTTAGCTAGCGTAAGTGATGGATCTAGTGTTGCCGTTTTAGCCAATGGGGTTGGGGGGCGCAGCCTCTTTAGAATTAGGAGAACTTGGGGTTGGGTTAGTTAGGGCTCTATTCTATGATTGTAATTTAAGTGCTGTTTTTAAAAAAAAATTAACTCTAAATTACAAATGCACAACACATTTGTAGCCCTAGCATCAGCAAAAAACTTTGTTCATTAAGATTAAGAATAAGCAAATCATTACTGGACATGAAAACATTAAGGATGAAGAATTTGAGAAGCTTTTGGCGAATGGTGAGGATTTACAGACGACAAAAAAGTGATCTTCAAATGGAGTGAAGAATAGGACTTTTCTTCACGAACAGGTAGACACTGATGCAAATTAAAAACAGAAACATTGAAAAACAAACACACGATCAGTTAAACCCCAAATAGGGTAAGAATATAAACACTATTTTTTTTGTTAACTCACTGTGTTTGGTGGTTGGGGGGACAACTTGAAGTCTTCACGAACAAGAGGATCTTTTCGGGCAGGTTTTTAGCGAGGGAGTCTCTCTTTTATTATTTACGGTGGAGGGTCGTTTTCATATTTCTTTCAACTTCATATACATCTACGCTCCATATGGGGATCTGTGGCTCTATTTTCTAACATCACCTTCTGCCCTCCAGGAGCATTCATGTATCTTACTATTAGCCCAAACGGCAAGAGTTTTTGAGTCCCTGCACATCTTCAGTATTGCGAATTTTTTTTTTTTAATTTGATTGCGTTTACTGGTTTCAAACCTGTTGCTTTAAATTTCTTCATTGTTATGGCGAGTTGACTGCTGGCAATCTCCTAATCCATTCTGTGTTAGGACGTTTTCTGTCCATAATTTCTCTTGTGATATTGAATAGGTAAGACAAAGCGTTCAGTAGTTTCTTATTAAACTTTTCTACTTAGGGCTGTGATCGATGGTTGCCTGGGACCCTCTTTTAACGTAACTGGATGATTTTAAAATCAGTGTTTAAGAACCTTTAAAACTCTTTTCCATCATACAACTTGAATCATTCCTAGGGATACGTTTAATTCAGTTCCTAATGGCACCCACCAGATGGATTGTGGTATCTTTCCACATGATAAAATTAGAAGAATATTGTTTAAGTATGCTTAACAGTTGTTGACATGGCTTCAAGATTACAAAGATGTGAATCCTTTAACGGAATAAAAGCTCAATGCTGTGGCTGTGGTTTACATCAAATATAATGCGTGGACCATTAATGGCCTTATTATTCTTTTGGGGGCTGGCTGAATATTTTGCCAAATTGCTTTGTTTTTGATAGCCAGTCTTTCGCGTCTGATTCAGGACACTCTAGCAGTTTTATTTAGTTTTTTCAATAGCAGTCTTTCCTTTCCAATAACCTTTAGGAGAATAAAATATTTTGTACTTCGTATTGTCCATAAGTAGGACTGTATTTTAATTGTGATTTGTCTAATTGTTTTTTAGATTGTTTGTGCAAGTAATTTGGATTGCTACCTTGACACCCACCAATAAAACCAATTTCTGCTTTTTTCTGTTCTTCTGATGGGTCTTTAAAAGTCTGCAATTCTGGGGCGGGCGATTGTAAGTAACTTCTTTCCTGTCACTAAGGTATACTCAATCTTGCCTCATCAACGCTGTAAATGTGGTGCTCTGGCATGGCCCTGTTACCTTACTTTTTATTTATAAAGTATATGTGTGCAATCCTATTTTCTCATAAGTGTCTCTTGCTTTAGCTAAATCTTCTATTGCCTTGTTATGGCGTTTCATCTCTTCATCGGACCGCAATTTTACTAAAACATTATAATTGCTTCATGAGAAGGGCGAAAGCATTAACAAGAGCTCCTCCTACCATCATTAATTCTCCCGCCATCTTTTTAATAAATTATTTCTTATGAATTAATATTTCTCTGAACTAATATGTTCTGGGATATCCCCTGTGCAAACAAGTAAGTCTTTTGACTGCATCCCTGCAGTAATTACAATATAGTCCTTAACAACGGCCTCTTTGTCTAAACCTTCCTAGGTCGGCTGGCTTCATTCTAAAAATGTTTTTTTGCCAATCACGCTATAGCCTATACTAGGCCGCTAATTACAGCAGAGTGGTTAAATCGTCATTGAGAATCTTTTTTTCCCAAACTCATCTTTTTATTAACTAAAAAAAATAATTAAAAATAATCATAATAGAAAGTGCTGCTCTATGTGCTTTTATAGATAATCTTTTGTTGTTTAAAGTTAAAAATAAGTTGCAATAGTTTTGGCGAATATCTTCTATCTTTCCCATGTATGGGCGGTTTTTTCCACTAACAAACATTTGCCAAGGGTTGAAATAAACTATATCACAAACAATAGGCACTGCATAATTAAACCAACTTTAATGTCATGTTTTATAAAGTATTATATTTTTTTTATGTTTATATATGGATTGTGACGAACTTTAAAGGGCAGGGGGCTAAGCAGATACCCCGTAGACAACTGCCATAAAGAAAGATTATACTCTCTAGCTGCTTGTGGATAAACTAGGATACAGATATTTAGGTGTTGAACTACGTATTGATCAGTTTCAGCAACTGTCTACTTCAGACGTTGATATAGTACTACGTTAGGTAGAAGCACATAGCTAGGGTCAAAAATGGTTAGATCAGTGGGTCAGTCAATGAGTAGTTTTATATGCTAAGTTAGTATGTTAAGGTGGCGGCGTTGTTTCTGAATAAGATTTAAATAGGATGATCAAAGATCCGGTTTTAAACAAGTCACTAGAAAATCTTGCATGTGGACATGTATTACATTTTTGGGACTATGTTATGCCCATTCATCATGGGATTAAATTACTTAGAATCATATTAATTTTGATATATTAAATTTAATCCGCAATAAAAAAAAATGAAGCGATCAGGAGAAGAAAGAGCCTCACAGGACAGTCCGCAGACAGTCCGCAGCGACCAGCAAGTGATGTACCACTAGTGAATGTGCCACAAGTGCAGGATTGTTACTTAGGGCTAATAATCCTGGGCGTGTTGAGGCTGGGGTTAAACTAGCTGATAATGGAAACAGATGAGAAAATCACAAACCAATCAGCATAAAACAAAAAGTTTAGATTGTAAGACAACATCGTCACCAGCGCCGCCATCGCAATTAACCATCAACACAATCTCAATCAAAACAATATGATGTATCATTATGTATTGGGTGCTGCTGTTGTTGATGGTGGGTTTTTTAGCTTACAAATACTTAAGCCATACCTAACAACAAGCCACAAGAGCCCTCAGTAAAAGAAGAGAGAACCAACTTTCTGCAAAAAAAGGGCAACTCCTGCTTTAGACCAATTTTATTTGCTAATAGTTTTAAGAAATAGATAAAGTACAAGTTGGAACTGAATAAGTACAAGTTAAGTAAGTTATAGAAAGTACTTTTTAAGTTAAGTGCAAGTAAATTACAAGTAAAGTACAAGTAAATTATATGTTCTTTTTTTAAGTACTAGTTGCTTCCTTAAATAGTATAGTTAGAGTTCCTAAGGTTAAGTTCTTGTTAGGTTCTTAAGTAAGTACTAGGTTAGGTTCTTAAGCTAAGTCAGTCAAGTTAATCTTTTAATAGTTTCTCCAATGTCCTTACAGCATATGGAACTCATGGTTTGCGTAAGTTCTTTGTTATTGTTGGAGACTAGTGATTTCTTGTTAACAGCATGTTGGTTTACTTGATGGAGAGTAGGATCGCTTGATTAACATTTGTGGATGGTAATTCAATGTTTTCAAAGAGGGGCTGCTTGTTGTTATCGTGAGATATATTTTTTTTGACAACTTCTTTTACTTATGACTTTAGCCTTCTTAATTACAGTAGTCTGATGGCAACGCTATTCATCTTTGACCCAACCTACATATCTTTGATAACTGTCCCATTTTTTAATCCTTCACTTCCATTTCTTTCTTGTTCACAGCTTGATGTAAAGGGCTTGTCTTTTGGGATAGTTTCGCATGTGTGTACCACACATCAGTTCATTTAGCTAATGCTGTTTCTAAGTCCTCTTATGCTACGCTCTCGTGTGCTGTTAGGAGAAGTCTAGAATTAAAGAGTCAGTGCTATGGGTAATAGGACGTCTTTGCTTCTGGGTACAGCGGTTTTTAAAGTAGTCGTACTAGAAATTCTTAAACATTATTAACTTTGACAGCTCTAATCAGTAAAGCCAATATAAACACCGGGCTTGTCAAACCTTATCCTCCTTTTTCTTATCTAATGCAAACAGGCTGTCGTGAAATCTCCTAATAGTCTTGTTAGTTGGGTTTAGAGGCAAACTTAATGCTTGGTTTTCTTTTGTTAACTAATTTTACATCGTTACGGTTGTGTACGTTCTCCATGGTTTTGCAAAACAGCTGGTGTTTCTTCAGTTTAAGATGTCTTTTTCTGAAGCATCAGGGGCTTGGGTTCACGAGCAGTATTCTTTTGATGTATGGCCTCATAAGGGCTCTGATCATAAGCAATTATTTCTGTGAAACCAGCTGTCAGTGTCAATACCGTGTCTTAGGTAAAATTGTAGGAGTCTGTAATGCCATCATACTTAGTTTTGTGGCGAAGATTGGGAACAAGTTTAGGGGGTTCGATGGGGCTCCATCTTTAACTTTCTGCGGCTCTAGGGGGTAATCGTTGTGGAGGTCATGCAGTTCACGAGGATTTTCTAAGTCGTCTTCCAAGATTATTCCTGTGGGTTTTCAGGCCGTAGATGTGATCAACATTGCCTTAACACTGTATAAACATCTGGGCCCTTTTTTCATTTTAAATGTCTAAGTGGAATAAGCGGTTGGCTCATTGGCCATCCATACAGATTGTTGGCCGTCTAAGTACATTAGATAGTTGGGGATGGATTTAGTTGGGTCTAGTGTCTAAATACTTGTGTTGCTTTGCAGTAAGGATGTTAGGCCATGTAATGACCTCCTCAGCCGTCTTCAATTCATTTGGAGTGTGGGTAGATCAGAATTAAGTCAATCTGGTGTTTGTAGACTTTAAGAAAGCATCCCAAGTTAGCCCTGGGCAGAGTGTATGTGACGTGTCTAAAGTTGATATATGTTTCATGCATGTAGATCTGTAATTCTGAAAGACGTCTGTAATAAACACACGTCAGCCAATAAATATTGATCGTGTAGTTCGCCCATCGTTTCGCAGTGTAATTCTGTCAAGGCATTTCTGGGCGTATTCATAGTCAGAGTCTGTTATGTCTTTGCCCTCCATGACTAGGAAAAGAAAGCACCTTTCGAAGGAAGCGAGTCTTCATCAAACCTATCCTCGAGTTCATGTATTCATAAGGATAAACTCCTTTGCGCACTAAAGAGGGAAATCAAAGTATGTTTAGTGATTGGAAAGTCTTGTAGCGATTCCTGCTAACTTATACTAAACAGCCAGCAGTGTTGGGCAGAGTCATATAAATAGATAAAGTGTTCAGAGTAAACGTCATGTACTGTTCTGAAGACTGTGCAATGCTTCGGTTAGGTAACACTCTTTTATTCAGAAGTCACTGCTTGCATGTTTAAATGAGAATCGTAGCCTCTTATATAATTATGAAAGAAGATAGGCAGTTTCCAGGTCTTAGGGTAACCTTTAGCTGAAGATTACAATCTTTCCAAGTAAGTGATGCGTGGTCTCTTTCTGCGTTGCCTAATATGTCTTTATTGCAAATCCAACAGGGTGTAGATGAGTCATAACGTTCCCTTGGTCTTCGGGAGGTTTTTTTCATAACAATGTCTCTGAAAGATTTAGTTGGTGGGATGGATAAACTGATTGCGAAGTTGTTTCATCTGATCTAAAATCTTGCTAGCTGCAGTTGGGGCCTCTGTAAATCTCAGGTGTTGTGTGTTGGCCATCTGACCTAAAAACAATAAACGCATAAGAAACAGATCTGGATGGTGGGTTAATATCGTTGTTTTTTGTTCTTGCTGTTGTGGACCATTGTACCTGTGGTAAGAGCGATTCAAAGTCAGCATAAACCTCGTATGGACTCATCTGCATTTGTGTATATTCTTAAAGACTAACTTTAGACCGGGTTTTAGGTGTGAGGAGTTGGTTTCATAGTTACAAAACTTTCACAATGTGTTCTATGGCTGGCAGCCCGATTCTATAGTTGGGATTCTAACAAAACATCTTCTAGATATATCTTTTTTAAGCATGATTTCTTTGATGTAAACCCTTTAATGTATGCTTATTGTTTGATTAATACATAATGGACTCTTTGGTACTATCTGCAAACGGATCAAGTCTACATGTTTGTTGAGCTGTTCGCCTAAAGTGGGGGGGCGTTCGTCGGGTGTAACCCCTTAGAGCACTAGATTGCTTCATACTGACCATGTGTATACGTTATATGGTTGATTGCGTTTGTTTTGTCTTCAAACTGAGATATATGTTTTACTTACTGGGAAAAGGTTATGTTTCAAAGTTCAGCTTTTGCTTATATTGATTATAATAGAAAACTCTGTTTGCATGATTTTAACAGGATGTAGATGTGCTAAAACGCCACCACATAAAACACATGTTGTCAGAATTTATGTATGTTTAAGACTGCTCGTATTAACCTCTAGCTCTTTTGGGTGAGGAAGGTAAGAATTGCCAACTATTGGATAGAACTTTGTTTGTCTCAATTTGATTTCAAGGACTGTCACTTAAGACCACCCAGAAGAAAACCTTAACTTTGCCTCTCACTTGCATGGTGTTAAACTGTGTAGCAGTAGTCAGCCAGTTCAGAGTTAAAGTCGTGGGATTAGCTGATTACTTCTTTCTGTTTAGTTGAAACCCAGACTGGCATGGTTAGTATCCATCAGGTGTTATATAAAATCAATCAGAACGGCAATAGCAACTTCTTTCTGGCGGGGGGGCTCCGCGTTGAAGAGACTTGGGATTTTAGGATAGCGTGGCTACACTTTCTTGAAACGTTGGTGGGGTTAATAATATGTCTTGTCTTACTTCATGAGATATAGCTTAATTGTTTGTCATATCAAATATTTCTTCCATCGTATTATTGTTCCGTCCTCATATTTATTGTGGTCGTCATTTTACATAGCCACATTATTTACGTAAATCAAAAAAAATAAATTGTTTATAAAAAGTAAGTAAAAACAGGCTTTTTATTCTTCACCAAAGTGCCGCAACACTTATGATCGTTCACCATTACAATAACACCCGCCCAAATATTTTTAGCTTTTCTGAATCATACCAATCAATGTTATCACTTTGATTGCTTCGTTAAATTGTCACTATTATCTTTTATTATATATCTACATCATTCTCAAAACCAATTTCCACTAAAAATCAATGTTTAATAATTTCATTGTTTCGTTAAATAGTTCATTACAGTTCTTTAAATCAGATTCACTGAGTTCGGCAGCCATTTCTTTAATATAAAATAAATAAAAAATATAATTGTAAATTCAGCTGTTATTCATAGTCTTTTCTAATTCATCAAAGTAAATAGTCACGTCTTCGGGGCTGAAAGAAACATCCGCGGGTAGAAAATCAGAAGTCTTATAATCAATTAAAATGGCAAACAACTTTATAGCTGGTTGGGGCCAAGAATCTGTTATGTCACTGATGGACTGCTTCACTCTTTTTTGAATCTTTATGTGATTAAAAAGATCAGTAATTGATTTTTCAAACCTGTTCCTTAGCTCTTTTCTCTCTGCCTTCCAATTCAACTTGTAAAGTATTTTAGTAAGCTTTTTAACTTCTTCAGGCTTCATTTTTAAAACCAGAATAAAATTATAAATTAAAAAATTAATTAATCAGTTTCTCTGTAAATTCAACTGTTATTCATAGTCTTTTCTAATCGTAAAACCTGATCTTCATTAAAGCGAATAGCTACTCCTTCAGGGTAGTAGAAACAGTCAGATTAACATCTTCAGGAGCCAAATAATCAACTAAAATAGCAAACAACATTGTAACTGGTGGGGGCCAATAACCTGGTATTTTACGGATGGCCTGCTCTATGTCTTCTCGTATATCTATAGACAAATAAAGATCAGTAATTAATTCTTCAAACCTGCTCTTTAACTGTTCTTTACTAGCCGCCCTCTCCCAATCCAACTCGTGAAGTATATTAATAAGCTCTGTAGCTACATCAACCTTCATTTTTTTAAACACAAATAAAATTATAAATAAAAAATTAAGTAATCAGTTTCTCTCTCTCATTAACGCACGCATATTTTAAGGGAAACAACTCCGTAGACGTTTTGTAACTTGACAATAGGAGTTGTCCCCCGTGTAGCTTAACAATAGTTATTCAAAAACCACACACGCCCAGTCAGCTTGATCACGCATTCAACACACAGACATAAACACACAGACAGAAACTGACACAGACAGACAGGTAGACAGACAGGCAGACAGACAGGTAGACAGGCACACGCGGTCCGTAACGAACCTCGCCTATTGATCGGGTTAGCGACTGAGGTCTTTTTTTTGGTTTTCGGGCTTTCCCGATGAGGCCTCTTTGAGTCCGGGTTTCCCGTTCCTAGCAGTTATAGTAGAGTATTGATTTTACCTTCCTTGTTCACAAAGTAATCATTAACAATCAAATAAGCAAAACAATGATAATGAATGTGATTTATCTCCCTTTAATTATGCATAAAATGTAGTTACCTCCCCTGAATAAATTATCTATTTATAGATCAGTGAGAGAAAAATTGATTATTAAAAGTTGTGTTTTTGTGTTTAATTTGCTAAAGCTTTTAATATGAATAGTGTGCAAAGTAGCTACTAAAAAGTACTTTAAAGCACAGTTGTTGTTTAACCTTTAAAACTATTCTGCTTGAATAAAAAGCAATTTTAATAACCCCCAATTATGCATAAACACCATAAAATTATAAAGCTTTCAGTTTGCACAGTATATATATTAATCCAAAAAGTGTAAAGTTGGGAATATGTCTGTGGTGGTTTTGTGCTTGTTTGTGTGGTTTGGAAAGTCTTAATTTGGCCCTCTTCTCTGCCCTCTAGGTGACCCTTCCCATTTTCGTGTTTCGTCTAGGTCACTGGCGCGGCTATAAACGCCCGCAAACCACAATGTGCTGTCTGGGTCACTGGCGCGGCTATAAACGCCCGCAAACCACAATGTGTTGTGCTGTCTGGGTCACTGGCGTGGCTATAAACGCCCGCAAACCACTGAAAGGGGGTGAGAGAATTGCCCCAAATTAGACAAACTGAAAGTAGACAACCAAGTGTAGAAATACCACTATTAGAGGCATATTCCCAAAACTCTTCACATCTGGCCACATTATCTGTGATCCTCTGGATCTGGCTTGGGCCCTAGGGCGCCATAGGGTCTCAAGTTAGACCCATGGGTAATCAGTAATGTGGCCAGATGCGAAGAGTTTTGCACTTTTTTATAATGATTTATTTTAATAGTGCTAGAAGTAGAAGAGCGTACTTAATTTTTATGTCCCTGAAAGAGAATGTAAATATCTTTGTTCACGATCACCCATATTATTCTACACGGAAACCCCCGTTTTAATTTGCTGATTTCGTCAATATTTAGAGGTTTTTGTGTGTTAATTTTTTTGGAAAACAGGTGTTAATTTTGGCCAAAACTGACATGTGATGGACGTGATTTGTATGTGAAAAGGGGGGTTTTCGGCAGAATCACATGGGTGGTCTTGAACGAACATATTTACATTCTCTCGGTACCTTCATTCCTGCAGTCGGCCTGTAGGGTCATCTTTTCCGCATCTGTTCTGCTGGTCCTCTCGACTGGACAGAGGGCAGAGAGTCGCTTGACCCGCCACCTTCTGGGGTCACCCACGGGTAGCTGGTAAGCATCAGTTTTTGTGGTTTGTTTGTTGTTTTTTTTGTTAGCCAGCTAATTCTTCTCTTTTGCACAGTTTCCTTTTGGTTTCAAAATTATAAAAGAAATATTGTCCGAGACCACTTTTCTCTGGCCATTCAAAATTATATCCAAAATTCTTTCTCCTTTCAATGCATCTGTGATGCAGTAGTCGGTGGGGATGGGGGAGAACCTGGTGATTTAGGGTTGGAACTTGCTTGGTCTCGCTCGTCCGCCCCTGTCACAATCACTGGTCTCTTATTCTTCAGCCACCGTCTGTTTGTGTGTGCAAGGGGAACGAGTTTTATGTTTGCGAGCGTGCGTACGCATGATTAGTCGTTTGGATGCGTGGTTGGAGAATTGTGTCATTTTGAAATGTTGCTATAAAATGTGGGGATAATTATGCCATTGAATTATTATTATGTGCAAATGTGGTGGCAGTTATAAAGCAATGGTTGCTGTATCAGTTCAGTTCCTAAGAAAGGAAAATGTTGAACGTGAGTGAGGGAAGGATGAAAATATAAATTGCTATTCGTTTGTTTAGCCTGTTAATTTAATCTCTCACCTGCTTCGTGTGAGGAGACCTTTAGCGAACATTCCTCATTTGGTTTGTTTACTGTGTTATGCTCAGGTCTGTGTTGAGCTGGTGTTACTAATGTATTCAGCAAACACCTCCCCTCGCCCATCATGCGAGTGGCTGTTAGGATTAAGTAGCAAATTTCAGACCGTACTGACTGCGGGGTTCTAGTACCCTTCTTTCCTTCCAGTTCCTTCCGTTTTCTCTCCTCCCGGGGGCTTCACCCAAAGCTTGCGCTGTTGGGGCCACGCAGTGTGAGGAGCACGTGGACCTTGCTGGATGGTCCTAACCCCTGTCCGGGACTTTCCGCGACAACGCCTCATCCCACGGGATGCGTTCTCCACTGTCCTCGGACTTCCTACAGCTCATGTGACCAGTGTGGTTAGCTCTGTGTCGTGCAATTTGGGGGGGGTGTGTGTGTCAAGGGTGTCGGCATTGAAAGACTCTGTTCAAGAACAGACCCGGTTTGGGACACCTGATTCGACACGGTACTCTCAGAGGACTTTGAAGAGACAGGGGTGAGGGGGAACCACATGAAGCACAAAAAAGGAACGTGTGTTGGAAATGCTTATTTACGATTATGGTTATGTTGTGTGCGTTGAAATGCTTGTTTGTGACTGTGTATGTTGTGTGTGTTGAAATGCTTAATTGTGATTGTGCATGTTGTGTGTGTTGGGATGCTTATTTGTGACTATGTGTGTGTTGGTGTGAATAAATGGTGTATTGTATTGTAATCTTTCTTGTGTGGTCTCTTGTGAGGCGTGTGAGGTCAGTCACTCCCTTCACTCCCATCTAGACCGATCCTGTCAGGGCAGACCTCCAGGGGTCGGTCGTGACATTTGCCTCTAAGCGATTAAGGCCTTTTGTGAGAGGTTTTGCTCCCTTGACACCCTGTTTTAAAGTGCAAAGCGACCTCTGTATCAAAAACCCTGTTGTAAAGTGCAAAGCAACTTCTGTGTCAGGAACCCTGTTGTAAAGTGCAAAGCAACCTCTGTGTCAAAAACCCTGTTGTAAAGTGCAAAGCGACCTCTGTGTCAAAAACCCTGTTGTAAAGTGTAAAGCGACCTCTGTGTCAAAAACCCTGTTGTAAAGTGCAAAGCGACCTCTGTGTCATATAACCTCATAAAAGCTCTTTCTTTTTTCCTGATATCAGAGTCACCTGTGAACCTCTGTCAGCTAACACCCGAACCTTCCAATCCGCAATGTTGAGAGTCGCCATTGTGCAGTATCCTATTTGGTGAGACTTGAGTAAATGCTCTTGTAACGCAACTCTTCGCTTCACACGAATCTATTTTTTCCTGACAAACTCTTGCTTAGAGACCTGGCCTGTTACACTGAAATCAAGGTCTTTGCTTCAGATGAACCGTGTTTCTCCAGTGTCTGTCCAAAGATATCTCCTAGTGTTGCCTTGGACCCGTGTTTCTTTTCCCTGGCTAGATGCCTAATTGCCGTTGAGCTCTCCTGGTTTGTTCTCTAACAGCTGTGAGGAGTGATGTGAGAACTACGTTTTCAGCCGATTGTGGTGAAAGAACTACATTTTCAGCCAACATGTCAACAGCTTTATGTACTGAAGGGATGGCTTACACTGCTTGCACCAATCCCAGACTCATCCCGTTCAGTCCAGCTAATGGCCTGGTCATGGACATTTAGGAAATTCATTTCTGGCTCTTGGTGCACTCTCTCCCTGTGCTGCTTCTGCGATTAACTGTTGTTCCGCTGTGAGACCTGGCATCCTTTCATTATGAGCAACATCTTCTCTCTGGTCTACCTCCAGACCAGGTCTCCAGAGGTTCTGTTCATGTGGGGAGACAATTCTCTCACACCCTCACTGGGATGCTGAGTTACCGACTTAAACTCACAGTTTACTGGTTTTGGGGCTTGCGTGTCTTTATGACCCTGAGAGCTGTGCTGGCAGCAGATCCGTCTCCTGGTAGGGCCACCAAAGCCAGATGGGTCAAAGGGTAGAGACCAGACGAATAGCACTCACTGGCCCTCCAGATTGGGAGGTTTGAATTGGGCTAACAACCCGATCCTGTAAAAACTAACCTGTTACAGGAACCGCAACGAAAATATCTGAAAATAACATGGTTGAGGAAGAGTCCTCTCTGGTAGAGCCCATGACGCGAGCTGGTGAAAGCCTTCGGGAACCCAGTGAGCCGAGTACTCTTCTGACAACCAAAACCAAGACCAGGATAGGGACCTGGAACATCAGAACCCTGTATGAGACCGGAATAAGTGCTCAAGTGTGTAGAGAGATGCATAGATACAATCTGAAGATACTTGGCCTGTGCAAGAAAAGATGGACAGGAACAGGACAGACAAGACTTACGAGCAGAGACACCATCATCTACTCTGAACAGGAAGAAGGCCAGCCACACATGCACTGATTAGTGCTGGTGTTGACACCCGAGGCAACGTGGGCACTGCTGTCCTGAGAATCAGTGTCACCAAGGATTCTCACTGCAAGATTCAACTCAAAGGGCAGGAAAGTCACAATCCTACAGTGCTACGCTCCTACAAACACAGCAGATATAGAGGTCAAAGAAAAATTCTATGAGCAAATCCAAGCAATCCTAGACAAAACACCAAGGAGAGACATGCAGATCCTCATGGGCGACCTGAATACAAAGGTGTGGGATCAGACAACACAGGCAGAGAACTCATCATGGGTAGACATGGTGTTGGAGAGCAGAATGAAAATGGCGACCTCTTCATAGAGTTCTGTACCTTCAACGACCTGGTGATCAGAGGCATTCTAGTTCCCCATTAGACCATTCACAAGACCACATGGATTTCCCCAGATAGCAAGACTGAGAACCAGATTGACCACATTACCATCGGCAGAGAGTGGAGGCGGAGCCTGCATGACGTCAGGGCGAGGCACCGAGTGGACGCAGCATCAGATCACCATCTGGTTGTGGCAGTACTCAAGACCAAACTGAAAGCCTACACTGACCAGGCAGGAAAACCATCGTACAAGTTTAATGTACACAGCCTAAAGAGAAAGTAAAAGCAGAAGAATTCAAGGTAGAGCTTAGGAACAAGTTCAGTGCGCTTTCCCTACTACCAGAGGAAACAGTTGAAGAGCAATGGCACAGTCTGCGAGAGGTCTGGAAGACAACATGCAAACACCCTAGGGAAAGAAGACAAGGAAACATAAAGAATGGTTAACAACCGAGACATGGACACTGATCGCAGACAGAAAACATCTGAAAGACAAGATCAACCAGACACAAGATCAAGAAGAGAAGCAAGAACTACCAGCACACTACGGGGAGATAAACCGACAAGTGAAAGAAGTGCAAGAAAAGACAAGAGAAACTTCATCGAGGAGCTGACTGAAGAAACAGAGACTGCAGCGGCCAAAGAAACATGAAGAGATTATACGAGATCACCAGAACACTCTCTGGCAAGACCGGAAATCCCAGTCGCCCCATCAAGGACAGGAACGGAAATGCCATCTCAGGCAAAGAAAAGCAGACAGCAAGATGGACTGAGCACTTCAAGGAAGTACTCAACAGACCTACACCTGCCTGACATCCCACCACCATCCGAGCTCCTTGATACCATTACCACCACCCCCCCCCCAACCAAGACAGAGATCACCAGTGCCATCAAGTTCCCAAAGTCAGGCAAGGCACGGTCCTGATGGCATACCACCCGAAGCACTAAAGGCAGACATCCATACTTCGACTGAGACGCTACACCCACTCCTACACAAGATCTGGGAATAGGAGAGAGTGCTAGAAGACTGGAAGAAAGGCCACCTTGTAAAGCTGCCGAAGAAAGGGGACCTGTCATCCTGCAACAACTGGAGAGGAATCATGCTGCAGTCCCTCCCAGGGAAAGTGTTGACAAGAATCATCCTAGAGAGATTGAAGACCGCCCTTGACCAGACACTTTGGGAAGAACAGGCAGGCGTCCGCCAAGATAAGTTGTTGTTGTTGTTGTCGTTACCCTGGCTAAAAGACTCCAGGATCATCCGAACAGCCGAAGTATTTGAACACTATGGCACAAATGCATCAGCTGGGGATGAGAACATTACGTGTGTGACCGTTTTTTGATTACCCCGCCACATGGGCAGCCACACTCCGACTTCGGGGGATTTGGGAGACTGATAATGTTTATGCTAGGAGCTTGTCACGACTGAAGACAATCCCCACATAACTATGCAGAGCATAACAACATTTTGATGTAGCCTTGGTGTTCTGGCCTATGTCAATTGGTCTGACACAGCCTTAAGCCAAGGCGTTGCCAAGATAAGTCATGTACGGACCATATTGCGACACTGCAAATCATCGAGCAGTCCCTAGAGTGGCAGACCCTCCTGTACATTTTCCTCGACTTTCAGAAGGCCTTTGACAGTGTCGACAGACATGTCATCTGGAAACTGATGTACAACTGAGGAGTATCATCGCGACCCTATGTTCCTCAAAGAATCGAGAGGTATAAGTAAGTAAGTTACTGGTTTCAGGATCTCTTATCTCCCAAACTTAGCTTGCAAAAATTTAGAGAACCTTATTATTGGTTGTAACGATTTATGAACAGTGACATGAAATCTCATCAGGAATGGAGGGAGGTGAATTGGACCGGACTATGTCTAGTCTTTCCTTTTCTGACGTAGTGGGCCTGCCTGGCTGCCCATGCAGCCTTTACTGCCTTCTAAAGATTAGTATGTGTACATCCAGCTAAATCTAGGAATACACCTATCGTTTGGGTATTCTATGACTTGCTTTTGTTCGTCTGCCTTGACAGCTTCAAGCTCGCTTCTTAATCCTTGTATATCCTCCTCACACATTGTGAGAAGAATACACTCAGAGGCAAGCAAACAGCGCGAATCTAGGACATAAAATCAAAACATACCATGCAACCAAGCACACGATGTAAACAAACCAAAAACTCAAATGAAATATCCAAATGCTTTAACACAATCAAAAACAAGTGACGCAAGATCAACACAAATTACTGTGCTTAACACGAGAAACTTTAACGAACTAGGTACACCGAAAATACCAAAGCACCTGACTGTCAAGGTTTCCATTACCAACACCCTCAGTTCTTTCCGCAACTGAAAGCAGCTCACATAAAAATCTTTGGCTCATGCCACCTTTAGATTCACTCACAATAAATCCGTCTCAGGGTTAACATCTTCCTCAACTGTATCCAAAGAAACAATACCTGCACAGACGTCAAAACAAGGGGAGCAAGGACATGGCAATGCCCTCTGGTCGCTGCCAATGGTTTCTGTCATCACTCGCTGCCAACACTCGCCATCGTCACGTCATGGTGGGGTCGAGCTCGGGTAAGGGTAGGATGGACTGGCAAGAGATGGTGCCTACAGAGTAGGTAAATGTGTGTGATAGTGCATGTGGTGTATCTGCTCTCTCCCCATCATCCGTTCAATACTTTTCTGCTTTTGTACGTTTCTCGGTCTTTATTTACCTTATATCAGTTGGGGCTCAACCCTAATGTGCGCACGGTGAAAACAGACTTACTGCGGTCCGATATGCTCTTCACTAGGTCTGTGTCGTCACAGCAGCGACTGTTCATTTCGAGTATCCAAAGAATACGAGAACTAGCATTTTGGAATATGTACCTTATAACCCTTCAACAAATCTACCAAACAAGGAGTTTTCGTTGACTGGTCAAATTCAAATATTTGATCAATATTATTGGTGAGTGCTGCTCGATGGTCTGCGTGTGAGGGAGAAGTGCTTATATTACAGATTTTCGGATACACAGCTTTTCAATACAATAGCAGAATGACTATGGCGTCCCATTCGCGTCGAAAACATGTTCCTCACCGTCAGTGGGGCTACGATTATAGTACAGTCAACACAGTCATCTCCGCAAACTTGCAATGAAGGGTGGTTCAATGCTCACAAACACAAGCATGCATACACATGCGCAAGCATCCATCCATTCACACACACACACACACAACACACACACACACACACACACACACACACACACACACACACACACACACACACACACACACACACACACACTCACACACACACACACACACACACACACACACACACACACACACCACACACACACACACACACACACACACACACACACACACACACACACACACACATACACACACACACACACACACACGTTTTCATTCCCTTTCATAATTGTTGTTGTGCAGCTAATCAGACTAGTAAGTTGATGATAGCCGACACGATGGTTTATCATTCCACCAAGGAAAAGTAGCTTGTTGCATATGACTCCACACCTGGTGCCAGAAGTACAAGGCAACGATCATGGGCACTCAGCCCACTCTGCTCAGTTCTGGTCATTTTTCTTCTGAAAACATCTGAACATAACTTCATTCATAACACTAGCGTCATGATTAAAACAAAACAAGTTTTCAAAAAGTATTTTAAATAAATCTGCGAATTAACATGGAAAAATGAATTACAAAAAAAATCACGACGCGTTTCGACCTCTTGTGCTGAATGTGAGCAGATTAATGCTTGCTCGTTCTTCATTTTCGTTCTCCTGAATCTGAACATAACTTCATTCATAACATTAGTGTCGTGATTAAAACAAAACAATTTTTTTAAAAAGCATTTGAAATAAATCCGCCAATTAACATGGAAAGACGAATTACAAAAAAATCACGACGCGTTTCGACCTCTTGCGCTGAATGTGAGCAGATTAATGCTTGCTCGTTCTTCATTTTCGTTCTCCTGAATCTGAACATAACTTCATTCATAACATTAGTGTCTAGATTAAACCAAAACGAATTTCAAAAGAGTATTTGAAATAACTCCGCGAATTAACATGGAAAAACGATTTCTTGAATTCTTGCCTAAAACAGACCTAAGAGGTCGAAACGCGTCGTGCTTCTCTTGTAATTTGTTTGTCCGTGTTAACTGGTGGAGTTATTTCAGATACGTTTGAAAATGTGTTTCTATTTCCGCCTGCAGTCTCCTCACCCAGAAACTAAAACAGAACTAAGCAAAACATAAAAGCAACCACTGAACAACATTAGATTCTCTTGTCCTGATCTTGAAACAGAGAATGGCAGATACTAAAACACAAAGGGAAATCAATATAACGCTCAGAATACAAAGAAGCAGATTATTCTGACCTTTTAGACACCTTTGTTGTAGTCACAGAAATACAATGGTGGTTTTTCTGGGAGAAAATCTACAACAGCATCACATGACTGTTCATAAACCATTTCAAGCTGTTTTAGAAGACCATTCATTATGTTTGTTTCAATACTTGTATACAACGGCGATAATAAGCATTGCCAGCCGGGAGGAAAGGTCATGACATTATGATTCTGATTCTGCCTTTGTTCACCTTATAAAAATGTATGTTTACGTTTTACTGGTAAGTAAAGCTTATTATGGTTCTGATTTTGATGTCTGTCATCTGTGAACAAAACAGGATCATGGGTAGCAGAGGTGTACCATAAACTGATGTAAATGGATGTGGAGTCACTGTGACTTTATAGGAGGATCCCCACCCCACTCTTCTGTAAGTTCACCTCTTCATGTCGACAGCTCATGGCTCACACCCAAAGTTCTGTGAGTGGTTGTTGAAATCACCTACCACTACAAGGCTGGAAACCAGCATTTTGATGGTGTCATGTGAGAGGGGTTTCGTGATTTTGACTGGATTGAAATCAACTGATACCAAGGGCCGTCCATGGGGTGTCAACAAAGCCATCATTGACATTGTTCGAACAAGTGTCAGCATTCCTCTTGCGCTTCTTTGTTTTTAACGTATCACAAAGCTTGATAGTCTTGAAAGATTCAAAGCCTTTTAAGTGTTTTCCTTAAATGGAACAGTCACTGAATTTCTTTCGATGCAGATTATGTCCAAGTTCTGTTCTCTTCCAGACACTTTTCCTGTACGTGACTATGAAAGGTTGAGCTGCTGGAACTTTTCATGATATAAACCTCAAGACGATTAAAAATAGCCTCTTGCCTATAGGGAATTTTGTCTTTGCGTGACACCACAAACATTAAATGAACTTCTAGCTGAACCTGTTTTTTATAACGACAAGGTAAAAACAGGAAATGAGATAATTAAACAAAAGAAATTAATTGAGAAAGGAAAGTATGCAATAAAACATTTTTTGAAGGAAAATGGGCAATTCATGAACTTTGAAGAATTCATGACCAACGATGATTATACTATAAATTTTGTCTCATACTGTGGGTGGATTTCCTCAATGAAAGAATTCATAAAGAAAACTGGAATAAAACCTGATAATATTAATACAAACACAATTCAGAACATGCCAAGGGCTTTTAATATTATTATGAAAGAAGCAAAAGGAGCTAAACGATACTATGAAATTCTTACTCAAGATGAGCGTAAGCCAAACTGTTGCTCTCAATGGTTACAAAAACTTAATTCTGAAGTTTCTTGGAATAAAGTATTTACACACGTCCACAAAATTAAAGATGTAAAATTGAAATGGCTTCAAATTAGAATTATTCACAGAATTATTGGCACAAATATTGTTTTAAATGCCATGGGCCTGACAAACACGACGAACTGCACATTCTGCAATGAAGAGAGAGATTCAGTCCAACACTTTTTATGGATGTGCAATTACGTGCAAATTTTTTGGAAAGAGGTTGAACATTTATTTAACGAAAAATGCCGAAATTCGTTTACCATTAAAATAACACGCGATATTGTTATCTTTGGAGTCGACAAACATATGCAAACAGAGACAATTTTTGACTTTATTATTATGGTTGCTAAATCTTATATTTATAAGTGTAAGATCGAAAGACGTAGGCCAAATGCTTCAGTTTTTCAGAGCCAGCTGAGCAGCAGATTCAAAATCGAACTCTATAATGCTAAAGTCAACAATGATCAAAACAGGTTTGATGCTGAATGGTACAATTACATGCCGATGATTTTTTACACAAATACTTAAAAAAAAATCGATGACAACAACAAAATCTCAATCTAATACGCATCTCCGTAATCCCAGTATCCATTTCTCAAGTGTGTGTGTGTTTTTTTTTTTCCTTTTTTTGAAATTCTCATGATGTTTGACATGTTTTTGAATGTGCATTTGAAGCAACATACTTTTTTATACATTGATATATTATCCATATTCTCTTGCTGTAGTGTGGAAAATGTATATGTCAAATGTGTATGATATATATCAGGAGAATTATAAAAAAAAAAAAGAAAAAAAAAAAAAAAGAAAAAAAAAAAGCCTCTTTTCTCCTAGGCTGGATCTGCTTGAGAATCAGCGCCCAAATTTGTTCATACTGAGGGGTTTTTAATGGATGAGCACCATTATTTGTCAAATGTAGATGGATGTTTGGACTTCTTCCTCTTCCGCGTATGCAGGCTGATACTCCTGCAGACACTCTGTATAGATAGGCAAGGATTAATCCCATCTACCCAAGAAAGAGAGTGGAGTTTTGTGTGTATGACCGTTTTTTGTATCCCGCCGTACGCTGCCATAAAGCCGTAGCTGTACGGCGGTAAACTCCTGTATGCTACGCTGCCATAATGCACAACGGCGGTCATTCGTAAAACAACGTGAAAATCCGAACGATACTCGGGCCTGACGAAACTTTCCGAACTTGAATCATGAACCTCCGTAGAGTTTTTTTTAATAATAGTTAGAAACCCGTTTCGTCATCGCAAAGTGTAGTTTTCAAGCGATCTAAGTGGGTGACCCTCAGCGTAAACAGCACATCTTTCCTGCGCAATGCTAAAATGGCGACACCAGTTCCGAGTACCAACGGATTGAGCACAAAACGACGTCGACTTATGGATGCAGCATTTGCTTCGCGTGAATTAGAAAGATTACTGGAGGAAGAAAGCGATGATGAATTACTTTCGAGTAATTCGTTAGAAGAAGAAGACGAAGAAGAAGAGGATTTTCCGTCTCAAGCGACGATCGACCCCCAGACCAGAACTGACTTCGACACAGTTGCAGACGAGCGAAGTGAGTTGGAAAGAGAGAGGTCAGTGAGCACGCCAAGCAGTGACAGTGAAGATGAAGAGAGACCAGCTAGAGGGAGGGGGGTAGCTAGGGGTAGGGGGAGAAGACGTGGTAGAGTACAGCGTAGCGAGCGATGCGGAGTACGAGGTGGGATGAGAGGGGGGAGGGGCAGGCAGCGTGGTGGTGTGTTCGCCAATGTTGATATTTTGTCAGCTGATGGATTCCAGCCAACTCTGCCTAATTTCGACGGCAATCACGACCTAAAAACCCAACCACAAGGGAACAGATGCGTGGACTATTTTTCTCTGTTTATAACAGGTGAACTAATTGACAAAGTAGTTGCAGAAACAAACAGATATGCACAGCAGACCATCCAGCAAATGTAGGCCAGACCACAACAGTGAAAATAATATTCTAGATTTTCCACTTGGAGTGAGACTAACATGCCAGAGATGAAACAATTCTTGGGGTCACACTGCTTTCAGGCATTGTCAGGAAACCTTCCATTGAGTCCTATTTGTCAAAGCATGCTTTGCTGAACACAAACATATTTCCACTCTTGATGCCAAGAAACAGCTGCCAGCTAAGAAACAGCTGCCAGCTGCTTCTGAGAATCCTGCATTGCAATGACAATGAAAATGAACCAGCTGGCAATGACCCACGCCGTGACAGACTGTACAAGGTTAGGCCTGTGATTGACCATCTCCAGGACAAATTTCAGTCTGTCTACAAGCCAGACAAGTTTATTGCTGTGAATGAATCTCTGCTGTTGTACAAAGGGCAGCTGATCTTCAAGCAATATATTCCCCTCAAAAGAGCCTGCTTTGGCATCAAGCTCTGTGTGAGGACTCTGGCTACACCTACAAGCTGCACATCTACAAAGGGAAACAGGACCCCTTCTTCAACATTGATCTGCAGCTACCTCCTGATGCACAACACCTGAGTGCCTCTGCGAAGATAGTTGTCTTCATGATGGCAGATCTGCTGGATAAAGGATACCGGCTGTTCATGAACAAGTGGTACTCTGGCATCAACTTGTACGTGTGTGTGTGTGTGTGTGTGTGTGTGTGTGTGTGTGTGTGTGTGTGTGTGTGTGTGTGTGTGTGTGTGTGTGTGTGTGTGTGGTTTTGTGTTTTTGAGCTTATCTATTATTCATATCCCTCTTCTCTCTCTGTCTCTGTCTCTCTCTCTCTCTCTCTCTCTCTCTCTCTCTCTCTCTCTCTCTCTCTCTCTCTCTCTTCTCTCTGTCTCTGCCTCTCTTTCTCTTTCTCTCTCTCTCTCTCTCTCTCTCTCTCTCTCTCTCTCTCTTTCTACATACATATATACATAGAGAATTATATTAATTGTTCAGCATTATATATAATGTCTTTCCCACCCCTATTTTCTCATGTTCCCCGTAGCTTACTACCTTTCCACCATTGTCCTTTCCCCAACCATTGGAACTGTGGTGAACTGCTTTTTTTTAAAGTGTGAACGGAGGCTGCTACATGCAATTCATTCATTAAAGTCCCTTGAGGAAGACCAAAAGAGGTCGAAATGTTTGGGAAATATTTATCCATGTCTGCCACAAGCACAAGTCATTTAATGGTTTTCGTTGTTCTCACTATTCGTGCTTTTATAATGTTGTGTGTGTGTGTGTGTGTGTGTGTGTGTGTGTGTGTGTGTGTGTGTGTGTGTGTGTGTGTGTGTGTGTTTTGTTTGATTTAGCGTCTTTTCACAAAACAGTGTTTTTAGACGGACAGTGAGTGCGTGCGTGTGTGTGTGTGTGTGTGTGTGTGTGTGTGTGTGTGTGTGTGTGTGTGTGTGTGTGTGTGTGTGTGTGTGTGTAGATGTATTTACCATTTGGATGAGTCTGCATGTGATGCTTATGAATTACATATATTTTATAATTATGTATAAATTTATATATGAATTATATGTATTACATGTATGTATGAACACATTTTTGTGTGTAGGTGAGTGATTACAGTTTGAATCAGTATTTGCGTGGGTAAATTACATGTGTGTGTGTGTGTGTGTGTGTGTGTGTGTGTGTGTGTGTGTGTGTGTGTGTGTGTGTGTGTGTGTGTGTGTGTGCGAGTGCTTACTATTGTGTGTATGTGAATAAAAACCATGACTGAATGTTGGTCATGTGTGAGTGTTTCAGGTACCTCTACAACCAACCATGGAACTGTGTGCTGTGGCACGGTACGTGAGAAACCGTGTGCCCCCTGCCATCTGTACACTGGAGGTCAAGAACAAAGGGGACCTGGAGGCCTGGCGGTCTGACCAGCTGCTGTTCATCAGGTGGATGTCCAGCAAAGCAGTGTACCTGATGTCCACCATGCATAACCAAGGCACCACCACAGTCCAACGCCGCCAGCGTAACGTGGTCAAGCCAAAATGTGTGGTGGACTACAACTCCAAGATGGGCACCGTAGACAAAGCGGATATGATGCTCCAACCCTACAGTGCCACCTGGAAAACCTTCCGGTGGTACAAGAAGATGTTGATGCATCTTATCCAGAACAGTGTGCTCAACTCCTTTTTGGTGCACCAGAAACAGTCTGGCAGCAAGAAAATGGATTTTTTGCAGTTCCAGTTAGAAGTGATCCAAGAACTGCTTTATGAAAATCAGTGCCTGCCACCACCTGGTCAGGTGTGGATGGATGATTCTGTTCGTCTCTTTGAACGGCATTTTCCAGCACGCTGCCCCGCAACGAAGCCAACCGACTGATGCAGAAGCGGTGCCAGGTTTGCTCCAAGGGGGGGGGGGGGGGGGGGGGGGGGGGGGGGGGAACGAACTGACAGTTCATTTTACTGTGAGAAATGTCCCAGCCAACCCGGCCTGTGTGTTGTCCCTGCTTCGAGATCTGGCACACTAAGCACTGCTTCTGAAGTTTTCGTATTAGCAGTATTTTCTTTTGCTTTATTTCTTTTTTCTTATATATATGTATATTTTTGTTGTTGTTGTTGTTGTATTTTTCACAAAATCAAGTCTTTTTCATTGTAGAAATTTTTTTTTTTTTTGGGGGGGGGGGGGGGGGGGGTTATTGTCCATTTGTTTTTCTTTCAGAAAATATATACTTTTATACATGTCAGATCAGAACTAAGCTCATGATTTTTTTTCTAAATGAACGCCATTGTTTTTTGAAAAAAAAAGTGGCTTTACGGTTCATTCCAAAAAGGCAATATTTTCATGTGAAAGACACGTAAGGTAGGCTGTAGGTTGTGTTTTTGTTATTCTAACATTTTTTGTGTTGAACTGACACATTTTTATGCAGAAATATAAGCTTTCCTAACCCAACAATAAGAAATAATGATGACTAATACCCCCCCACACACACACCAATTTCTGTTCTTAAAAAAGAAATTAAAAAAAATATTTTCTGGTCACAAATTATAAAAAATTTGACAAAGTATTTTGGGGGGTATTGTTCATTCATTTTCCTTTAAGAAAAAGTATAGTTTTATGTATGTCAGGTCAGAACTGTGCTCATGATTTTTCTTTAAAATGAACGCCCGTTTGTTTTCATGAAAATTACCTGGCAAATGGATTTAGTTCCTTGTCAAATTCCTTGGCAGCCTAAGTTAAGGCAGCCATACTCCAGCTTCTGGGAGGGATGTATGGACAGTTGTGCTGCTTTCATAATACCTTGGTTTGTTCGTAAGGGCAATTTTTTAATATCTGTCTTCGATCGAAGGAATTTCCCTGTGGGCACAAGGACCACTTTTTCCCCTGTCAAACTGGAGCTATTATTGTCCAACCAGTCCCTTCACAGAAGATCTGCCAATCGTGCGTGACAAAGGTTTCTTTTCATTGTCTGACTGACGCTATCTGACTGAGGCTTCCTTCCTCACACGTAAACCTTTTGAGACGACCTTGATTGGCCTGATAGTTCCATAGCAAGACACAAAAAATGGAGCATTTACAGATCAAGTCTTGCCACAGGCTTACCCACCCTGTCAAAGGTAAACCCACCGCCATTGGTCCACCACTTGCTTCAATAACAAGCCGGCTATCCACAGTTGTCCCAGTATCTGGAGTATGCGTTCCTCTGCTCACCACTCCGAGATGTGCCCGACACTCGATACAGAAGTCGCACACGGCACCACTCTCAAAGAAGCTGGTAATTCTAGGAGTGTTCCCTTAGTGGACCTTTCGTTGTAGCGAACTTTATCAGGACAGAGCATTTTCCTTTTTCTTTTTTTTCTTTTTTTTACCCCGTCAAGCATTATCTTTGACATGCTCAATGACCAAATGACCTTCCTTCTCGCTCTCGGTTCCATCAGACTCTAAGGTGAATTTCTGTGGTTTTAATGAGTCCCTTAAAGATTCTGGTTCCAACAGGGAACCAGGGATACCGTCCCCCCTCCACTTTTCTTTTACATTCCTCTCTGATATCGAAAGAAGGTAAGAGAAAATAGGATACTTTACCCAACTGGTTTCCACAGGTAAAGGACCCATGGTCGTACTCTTCCCATAGGCAATTTCTGACGTCTGTTAGTAAACATTTCGGAAAGAACACTGTAAGAACTACCATCTCTTGATGGATTAAATCAATCCTACTCCGAGGGATACTAGCAGATGCGGACGGATATCAGCTTGCTGAATCCAAGACCACATGAGGTCTGCTGGCTCACTACTTTGGCGGCACTCTGGCACACAGTGCATAGTTTATATACATTTCTATTTCATTTCTAAAAGAATGCCTTCATAGACCACTACCTCTTGGGCTCTTCAACGACAGGGACTGGGGGATCTGAGGGACATCTCTTTGTGTCTGCTGAAACAGTCATATCCGAAAGGAGATCAGTTCTTCATTGGAGCCAGCATGGAAAAAGACCATTGCTTTTGCTTTAAATAGCGCATTAGTTCGACGTAGTGAGTTAATACAGCTTTTGACTCTATATCCCAAATGTCCTTCGAATGAGACTATATACCGAGGTTCTGTGTGTAAACACACAAATAATATCTTGCGCATGCGCGCGCGCACACACACACACACACACACACACACACACACACACACACACACACACAACACACTCACACACACACACACACACACACACGCTGTGCGCGCGTGTGTGCGCGCGCGCGCAAGCATGCATGCATACACACATGCACGCATGAGCACACGCACACACACACACACACACACACACACACACACACACACACACACACACACACACACACACACACCACACACACACACACACACACACAAACACACATACGCGTCCGCGCACGCGCACACACACACACATCCGGAAAATCCTATTACTAACTTTGAGAAGTAAAGCCCATTTTGGCAGTTGGTAAGGAGGACGTATACGAATGAAGGAAATGACTGAACT
>CM031618.1:48065796-48073296 GCA_018398815.1 Conus ventricosus | reverse complement strand
CACACTTTCCTTCTATAGGTCTGCGTGACAAACATTTGTGACCCTACACCTCACAGGTGAGTGACCCCAGACTTTGATTATGGGCCCCACGTGACAAAACAAATGTGACTCTAAACCAGACATGTAGGTGAGAACAGACTTTCTAAGTAAAGGCCTACGTGACAAAAAAATTGTGACTCTACACCAACCTGTGGGTAACAGCAGAATATTTATCATAGGCCAACGTGACGAACATATGTGACTGTACACCAGACATGTGTGTGACAGTAGAATTCCTGTCATGGGGTCTACGTGACGAGCGTTATTGACTCTACACCAGACTGTGTGTGACAGTAGACATTCCTGTCATAGGTCTACGCGACGAACGATTATGACTCTACACCAGACATGTGGATGACAGCAGTTTCATGCGCCCCACACGAGTGCGCGCATGAAGCATTTACCCCCCCCCCCCCCACTCTCTCTCTCTCTCTCCCTCTGTTTTGTTTGTTTGTTGTTTCCCCCTATTTTTGTTTATCTGCACATACTCGTGCACTTGTTGCATACCCGTTCACAGTTCACCCCTCTTTTGTTTCTTTTTTCTTTCTCAATTCATTATTTTCTTTAAAAAAAAGTACTACTTAAAATGATTTCCTGGTAAAAATGAGTTGTCTCTCTCCCCTCTTTGGCATGTTTGATCTGCGTTTCATGAATATTTGACGACAGTTCACATCCCCAGTAAATCAGCGCGAAGAAAATGTCAACATGAGATGCTTTCATATGAAATCCACAGTGATTTGCAAACAGATGTGGGTTGATTGCAGCGGTTCAGTGCTGACACCTTTATCACCATTGTGTTTGTCTCCACGTCGGGCACACTGAAAAAATTGGTACAAAGAACACCAACACTTGGGTAAGGAACGTACCCCAAAAAAGTCAAACGCAGTAACGCATCTGAACCCGATTATCCTCAGCTTTCAGTCTTCTTGTTGAGAGTAGCAGAATGGAGTACTCAGACCGTTTCAAAAGGGATGCCTGGGACGATCAACACGCTCCCTTACGTGGGAAAATCAGACTCCCGATCTGGGATATTGGCTATCCAACTGCCTGTGTTTCGGATTGTTTGGCAATTTCATGATCATGCTGATCAGCACCGTCTCCCTGCGTCCAGTCCAGTGCGTTCTTTCAAGTTCTGGCCCGGTCCGACCAGCTGGGGTTGATTGCTGGCCCCCTGTGCTACATGATATCTTGAAGTTCGACCTGCCCTACCTCACAGAGGTGGGCCCTGGCAGTGTAAGGTGTTCACCATGATAAAAGTAATGACGGCAGCTTTGTCTCCCTGGATACTGGTGTTCTCTCTACGCTGAGGGCAGCGTCTGTGCTGTGGCCACTCCGTGTTAAACGCTGTGTGGACGAAGAGGATGTCGCGAGTCACTGCTGGTGTGGTGACCGTTGTCATGATTCTGATCACTGTCACATTCTCTATGGGTATGATATAGAACATGTGATGGAAGTGCTGTGGCGATGCTGTGTTTAGAAAGCTACACGTGGTTTAGCAGCAAAGTGTGGCCTTGGATAACATGATGGAATGTAATTTCATACCTTTCCTGTGTTGGGGATCAGCAAAAAGTGTCCTTCTATGGACGCTCACAACAGGTGCCGTCTTCCTGTACAACAAAACCCCCCAGGATTCCAGACAACAGAAAGTGGGCGTCGCTGACTTCACCTTGATTGCCACAAGCATTGCTTTCTTCCTCCTGACAACACCCCTGGCAGTGTTTTTGATCGTGGATCCCTACACTGACTGGCTGGGCCCATAGAGCTGGGCCAGAGCAGTGTCTTCAAAAGCGGTCGCCACCCGATGTTGTCCTTGAACGGCTCTGTTAACTTCTACTTGTAATGCCTGACAGGCGCCAAGTTCGGGCAGAGTTTAAAAAGATGATGTTCGTTCCTTGGTCTGTTCCCTAAGGCAGCGAGTCAGTTAGGGACAAGATCTCCCCACCAATAACAACGATGCGGTCTGATGATTGTCTTGTGGGTGAAAGCAGTCATGGAAAGGATGGGTGACGGCCGCTGCCACTGACTGCCATTCTGAGCACGGTGTGATCACACTATCACGTGGAAAATAACGACACCTGCCAAAATAGTTCTGTCATAAAGTTTTTAAAAACAAGAAAAAGACATGTTTGTTTTTCTTTTTTTATTCAAGCTTGGTTTAAAGCCCGATGTAAACCGCAACAATTTTATGTATAACTGAATGACTGGGTGAAAAATGTGAGTGAATGTATTAAACAAACGTCGGACCGTAAAGAACATTAAGATTATTGAATAAACCGGTGTGTGCACATATGTGTGCATGTTATTTTTGTGTGTGTATTTGTGTTACGTATGTATTTTGTGTGTGTGTGTGTGTGTGTGGTGTGTGTGTGTGTGTGTGTGTGTGTGTGTGTGTGTGTGTGTGTGTATGCGTGCGTGCGCCCGCACGTGTGTGTGTGTGTTTGGTGTGCGTGCGTGCGTGCGTGCGTGCGTGCGTGCGTGCGTGTGTGTGTGTGTGTGTGTGTGTGTGTGGGGTTTTGTGGGGTGTGTGTGTGTGTGTGTGTGAAGTGTGTGTGTGTGTGAGTGAGTGAGTGAGTGTGTGTGTGTGTGTGTGTGGGGTGTGTGTGTGTGTGTGTGTGTGTGTGTTGTGTGTGTTTTGTGTGTGTGTGTGTGTGTGTCTGTACTTACTTGAAGATATTACTTCTGGTGAAAAGCTTAGATCAGAACAACTCTCATTTTCTCCTGCAATCACAGTGCGTTAGGATGCAGGGTGTCGGATAAGACATGAACAAACTACCGTAAACAATATTTAAAGATTGGTGGAAACCCACAGAAGTGACTGTACACAATGGTCAACCCGCTCAGGAAAACAGCACTAACGTACAGATATGGTTCTGTGGTTCTAACCTCTCTCTCTATATATATACCTTCCTGAAGAGTCTGATCAGTGGACGAAAGGCCTTGGAGCAGGCAATACGAAACGTTCTCTCTTCAAGATGGGTTGAAATCGTCTCTATAGGCTGCTAGTGAAGGCTTGTTTTTATTTATAACATATTTCCATGATTTTTCAATCTCATTTTTGATCCTTTGCCCCCCCCCCCCCCCCCCACCTCTTCTGCGTTTTGTTTCTTTTTTCGAATCTTTGCCAAGTCATTAATATACTGATGGAGGAAATGTTAGCCTGCATTTGTTTTCTCCCGATACAAATTGTTCGAAACACACACACACACACACACACACACACACACACACACACACACACACACACACACACACACACACACACACACACACACACACACACACACACACACACATTGTAACTGGTTCAGAAGTTCCGGTTGATTGTGTGATACTGCATACTGGACTAAATGATCTGAAAAGTACTGACTCTGGGTTATATCAAAAAAGATGATTAGTGTTGTCAACAAAATCAAACGGCAATCTCCAAAAACAAAAGTTGTGGTAAGCAAAGCACGCCAGTCAAGATCAGATTCTGGAGGGGAGACGACAACTATTCAAACGCTTTACTGTTTTCCGAATTTCCTCCTCATCAGACATCTCTTTTCTCTCATGAGAACCTTGATCCTCTCAACAACCGGCTCATGAGGGATGACATCCACCCATCTGACAGAGGTACCAGCATTCTCGCCGGAAATCGGGGCGGCATGTCCATCGTCTCTTTAGGCAGAGACAACTCCAGAGACATCGCCAGAATCAGACACGCGGGAGAGGCGCCTGGGACCACGAGCCATTCCCCCCACCCCCTGCTGGTCGTGTCGGGAGCTCCCGGTCCGTGGCATTTCCATCCACGTGCAAGGGTCACATGGGGACTCTTTCAGCTGGCAGTTCGTCGCTTGGTGACTTGTCAACTTCACCTTGCCATTTGATATTGTTAACTATGTCTTATGAAAACTTCCAAAGATAATTTATTACTATTTCAATGGAAACTGTCGGCCAATATCAACAAATCTCTTACACTTTGAAAATCATATATATCAACATAAATATTCAGTGCTAGCATTACAATCACTAAATGTAGATGTTCATAAGCTACCAAAAATACGGAATTTTTATTATCCACCTTTGTATAACTATAGGAATGATGATAAAAAGATTCAAACTGCCATTTATGTGAGAAGGGATCTAAATTATTGTCCTCTGAACCCTCCTACTCCTACTAATGCTGAGGTTTTCGCAACTGGGGGTTACTGTAAAACTGAACAAGCAGACAAATTAAAAACATCATTTCTACTTACTATCCCAGTAGCCCAAAGGCAGATAATACAGACTGGATAAAGAAAACCTTCCTTTGTCAAACAACAAATGGGTAATACTGGGAGATTTCAAAGCACATGCTCCATTTGGGAATATGGTTGCACCACTATAACTTGCAACCGTTTAGTTGAAAATATTGTTGATTCCAAATTGGTTTTATTAAACGATGGTAGTATTACAGGACTGCCCCCCCCCCCCCCCCCCTGTAAAATCTAATATCACCAAGTGTGAACAGACTATAAATCAACAACAACAACACACACACACACACAAACACACACACACACACACACACACACACACACACACACACACACACACACACACACACACACACAACAACACACATATATATATATATAATTATATATATATATATATATATTATATATAGATATATATATATATATATATTATATGTGTTATATATATATATGTATATATGTATATATATATATAATATATATATATATATATATATATATATATATTATATTATATTATATATCATACATAGATCAATGTAGTTGCACAGCCTAAAACGATTCTAAAAGCGCTCAACCCCTTGGGGAGCAACATTTGTTAAATAAGTACCAAAAAGGAATATTAAAATACTCTACAAATTTGTTTCAAGCTGGGTGGCTATCTTCAGGATGATGTTTCGGTTGCCCACCGCCGGTGTTATATAGTGTGTGGGGCCCGATTCAGCTGTTTGCACGTGTGGGTTGGTTGCACGTGTGTGTGTGTGTGTGTGTGTGTGTGTGTGTGTGTGTGTGGTGTGTGTGTGTGTGTGTGTGTGTGTGGTGTGTGTGTGTTTTTAAGGTTTTCAGGTTGTTGTTTGGGGTGTGTTCACTAACAACGATTTCCATTTGTGCCTGCAGTTGTTTACTATTTCTGTTTTAGTGTATAAAGTTGCTTAAAATAGGTTGCATCTTTTTGAAATGTTGCTGTATGGTGATACCCTTGTTATGATTTTCCAGGATATATTGTAGTTTATTTTTGCGTCTTTAAGTTCCAAATGTATTTTGCTCAATACTCTTTGGTTTTGTATTTTTCTTTATTAAATGACTGTTTGTGGTTTGCATATCTGGTTTTGAAGTGGTTTTCAGTAATCCTATGTATGTTTCTTTTTCATTTTCTGATGTCACAGTGGCTTGGTATACGATATTCTTATAAAGGCATTTGTTGCTTAGGGGGCACTGCTCTTTTTTGATGCAATTGCAAGATTTCCTTTCTTCACCCTTCTTTGCTGTGTTGATTTTTGTTTTGTTGGATGCATCAATTAGGTTTTTGAGGTTGGGCATACATGCGTATGACAGTTTGACGGTGTTTTTGTTGAATATTTTTGACAGTTTGTGTTCTTTTGGGAATGAAGTTGTTAAGATTTTAAAGAATTCTTTCCCTATGTTTGTTTTGAGTTTCCCGTCGTATGGAGGGTTGAACCATATGATTTTTCTTTTCCTGTTTTTCTTACTTTTATTTGTGTTGTTATCTGGGTTGTATTGTAGTTTATAATTGTACCCACTTTTTTGCAGTGCTTCTTGGTATTAACACTTGACCTAAACAACCACATATATAAACCATACAAGAAACCTAATGACACACCTATCTATGTAAACATCAAAAGTAACCATCCACCATCTGTACTAAAGACCATACCCAACGGAATAAACAAGAGACTATAAAATCTGTCATGCAATGAAAGAGTATTCAACAACGCAGCAGTAGAATACCAGTATGACGTCAGACGTGGTACTACCACGACACTTCACAGTTGCTTTCCTTCGATCCAGAACAAAAATTAACTCATGTCCTGTGGCAGGTGGTTCACAGCTCCCTCTGTGAGAAGTGGGAGGAGGGGGAGGGGGGGGGGAGTAGGGGAAGGCGGGGGATGGGGGGGGGGGGGGGGGGGGGGCTGTAGTTGGCATGCTGGAACTGTTTGTTGGAAAACATCTCCAGAAATCTTCAGACGCTTATCACAGCCTTCTTTCTTGCAGACAGCCCAAGCAGTGGAGGCTTCTCCCAAAAGAGAGAGAGAGAGAGGGAGAGAGAGAGAGAGAGAGAGAGAGAGAGAGAGAGAGAGAGAGAGAGTCAAGCAGCGGAAGCCTTTGCCAAGACACACACACACACACACACACACCACACACACACACACACACACACACACACATACACACACACACACACACACACACACAGAGAGAGAGAGAGAGAGAGAGAGAGAGAGAGAGAGAGAGAGAGAGAGAGACAGACAGAGAGAGAGAGAGAGAGAGAGAGAGAGAGAGAGGAGAGAGAGAGAGAGAGAGAGACGATTTAGGAGAGAGAGAGATTCAATTTGGGGAACCCACTGCCGAAAGAGAGAGAGAAGAGAGAGAAAAAGAGAGAGAGAGAGAGAGAGAGGGGAGAGAGAGAGAGAGAGAAAAGAGAAGAGAGAGGGGAACGAACGAACGAACGAACGAACGAATTTTATTTTAAAGGGGTAGTGGAATTTAAGCATGAATACTTTTTTACATCCAGCCCCTGGGCAAGGAAAAAAAAAAATCGATATATAGTAAAAAGCAAAACAAACAAATACATGAAAAAATGGAACAATTCCTTGTAGGAACCTTTGACAAAAAAGAAAGAAAGAAGAAAAAAGAAACCCAATGAACACCACCACCACCCCCAACAACAACAACGAGAAAAAAAATGATCAAGGCAAGAGAGGGGAGAGAGAGAGAGAGAGAGAGAGAGAGAGAAGAGAGAGAGAGAGAGAGAGAGAGAGAGAGAGAGAGAGAGAGAGAGAGAGAAAAGACCGACTGACCAACCGACCGACCGACTGGCGGAAGAAAGGCAGAGATAAAGGAAGAGAAAGACAATGAAGCAGACATGGATAAACACCAACGAAAAATTTTGAAAAAAAACACACATTAAGGGCACAGGATGATCACTGCAATTTGCTAGAATTGAGTCAACTTCGAACATCACATATTTGTCAAATTGAATCTGAATTGAGAATTATCAATACATTTTCGGGTATAGTGCAGTCAAATCTGAGACATTCATAAGATATTTTTGAAAATTAGACTTGAATTTTTTTAAAGTTTGATTGATTTTTAAGTTCTTGAGGAATATGGTTCCATTAACCAACCTCCGGAATACGCCAGACTAGACTTGTATAGATTAAACATGGCAAACGGGAGGTTTATTTTAATGTGAATGTCGATA
>CM031618.1:48050796-48060796 GCA_018398815.1 Conus ventricosus | reverse complement strand
TAGAGAGAGAGAGAGAGAGAGACAGAGAGAGAGACAGACAGAGAGAGAGAGAGAGTGTGTATGTGTGTGTGAGTGCGCGCGCGCGTGCGCGCGCGCGCGCGTGCGCGCGCGTGTGTGTGTGTGTGTGTGTGTGTGTGTGTGTGTGTGTGTGTGTGTGTGTGTGTGTGTGTGTGTTGTGTGTGTGTGTGTGCTTCTTTGTATGTTGGGGATGGGAGTAGTCTGTGGGAGACAGAATATGAATTTGCTTGAAGGAGCATGAGCATGCGTGCCTGTGATTATGTAAATCATATATGGATGCATGTCTGTGAGATTGGGTTGATGTTGTAATTTTAGATATGCTGTTGCAAAACACGGATAAAGATGTCCTTACTACCACCACCACCACCACCACCACCACCCCCCATTCCCTACTCCGATCCTCCTCCTTCTCTCTCTTCCCCCTTCCCCAAGACAGGTCTCACACATGTCATTGTTTATTGGAAGGAAACGGGTGGGAAGGGAAGGGGAGGGATAATGCATAACTGGGTAAAAAAAAAGTAGCCAACACACAAACAAACAGATTTACGTCTTCACAGGAACAAATTTGTCTGAAAAACAAGTCAGCATCTGTCATCACGAAAATGAAAGCAACACTGACTTCTCCATCATAAATAACAAGAACAAACGAAAAATAAACAAATAGCAAATAAAATGGGGATTTCAGACGGAGTTTAGTTGTGCAAGGCATCCAAATCTCGCGCGCCCCACGAGAACAATGGCGATTGTTCGAGCACATCAGGTCCTATTCCTTGTTTCATTTTCCAGATGCTCCCTCCGTCATGCATCAGTAACCCGGAGTAAATCAAGCCTGTGAGAACCAGGTAACTTGCAGTATTGGTCAGGAAGTTCCATCAACACTGAGAAACACGTTCATTAAGAAGGTGAAAGTCGACCTTGTGGTTGCAGTCTCCTAATCTGAACCTGATACCATGCACAGTTTCGGGTACGGGGAAAAATCCCCCAAATAAATGGCTCTGATGGAAATCGAACTGACAGCCTCCCAGACAGGAAGTCCACGACACTGACCGGTGCACATTGGTGGATGGCTTGTGCTCCATGTCTGCCTGAGTGGACTGATTCTAAATGTCTGTTATCTATGTCTGTCACGTGTGGACTGATTCTAAATGTCTGTTATCTATGTCTGTCAGGTGTGGACTGATTCTACCTGTCTGTTATCTATGTCTGTCAGGTGTGGACTGATTCTACCTGTCTGTTATCTATGTCTGTCAGGTGTGGACTGATTCTACCTGTCTGTGTTATACTTGTCTGCCACATGTCGACTGACTGAATCTGTCTGTGTGCCACGTGTGGATTGATTCTACCTGCCTGTGTTATATGTCTGTCACGTGTGGACTGATTCTACCTGTCTGTTATCTATGTCTGTCACGTGTGGATTGATTCTACCTGTCTGTGTTATCTGTCTACCACGTGTGGACTAATTCTACCCATCTCTCTTTTTTGTGTGGTTCAAGTGTATTTAAACACTCTGCTGAATATCCTTGATAATAGCGCCGTGACATTTGACGCTCATTTCCACGATATGATAAATAAAACAGAGCAAACGATAGACTTTGTAAAAGAAACACTCTGATGTGATAATAGCGCCTTGACATCAGACACTCATTTCCACGATGTGATAAATATAACAGAGCAAACGATAGAACTTGTAAAAGAAACACTCTGATGTGCTGGGAAAAAAAACCCATACTTTTTTCGTGTCGTAATCTTGGAAATGGACACAACAGGACTACCTAGAATCACATGTGCACTGTGAACGTTTTCTCAACTTTCGCCAGAGACGAACGCAATTAATCAAAGCTGAAAACAACTACTTGACGTGTGTGTCACTGGCACGTCTCGTGGCGTGAGCATTCACTCAAAGTTCAAAAGTTCAAACGTACACGTTTCATGTCTTTATAAATAGTAATCAATAATTGCATGTGTGTTGCAGCTGCATTGTACCAGCTGCATGGCCATGGATGAAGCCTCTCGCTCTCTCCTCTCCTCTCTCTGTCTCTGTCTCTCTCTCTCTCTCCCACCCCCTCTCTCTCTCTCCCACTTCTCTCTCTCTCTCCGTCTCTCTCCTCTCTTCTCTCTCTCTCCTCTCTCTCTCTCTCTCTCTCTCTCTCTCTCTTTCTCTCTCTTTCTGTGCGTGCTGCTTGCTTGCATGTGCAAGTGTGTGATTGCATGCAGGCATGTATGGCTGCTTCCATGTGTTCGTGCACTGTGTGTGTGTTTGTAAGTGAGTGAGTAAGTGAGTGTGTGTGTGTGTGTGTGTGTGTGTGTGTGTGTGTGTGTGTGTGTGTGTGTGTGTGTGTGTGTGTGTGTACATGCGTGCGTGCATGCGCATGCGTGTATGTGTGTGTGTGTGTGTGTGTGTGTGTGAGAGAGAGAGAGAGAGAGAGAGAGAGAGAGAGAGAGAGAGAGAGAGGGAGAGAGATTCCCAAGCTTATTTATACATAATTTTCGAACGCAGATTCTCTAGAAGATGGCATTACTCAAAACGCAAGAATTCAAGATAGAGTTTACGCGTACATATGTAATGAAATCGTATATATTTTACAACTTTATTTTCTCCCTTTACTTTCTTCATATGCTGTCTCAACCTGTTATTCCTTACTCACGTTTTTTTCATCTTAGAGAGTCCACTTTTTCATCTCTTTCTCTGTCTTTCAGTTTTCCTCCTCAAAACAATCCAGTCGCCCCCCCCCCCCCCCCCCCCCCTCCTCAATTTCTAAACCCCCCTTTTCCTTCGACCTGTTCTTTTTTTTTCATAACGCATACATGTAATTCGCCCTAATAATTATACATAACATTACATTCTCACTCATAATGCATAACATCACATATTCTCACATCAAAATGCATCACATTCTCGTTCTCAATCAGAATGCATAACATCTCATTCTCACGCATAGTGCATAACATCTAGTTCTCACTCGTGATACGTAACATCTCATTCTCACTCATAATGCATAACATTTCATTCTCACTCATAATGCATAACATATCATTCTCACTCATAATGCATTTAATCTCATTCTCATCATGATACATAACATCTCATTCTCACTCATAACGTATAACATGTCATTCTCACTCACAATGCATATATTATTCTCACTCATAATGCATAACATTTCTTTCTCACTCACAATATGCACTATCTGATTCTCATTTATAATGCATAACATTGAACTCTCATTCATAATGCATAATATCTCATTCTCACTCAAAATGCATAACATTGAATTCTCACTCATAATGCATAACATTGAACTCTCATTCATAATGCATAATATCTCATTGTCACTCACAATGCATAACACTGAATACTCACTCATAATGCATAACAATTGAACTCTCATTCATAATGCATAATATCTCATTCTCACTCACAATGCATAACATTGAATTCTCACTCATAATGCATAACATTGAACTCTCATTCATAATGCATAATATCTCATTCTCACTCATAATGCATAACATCTCATTCTCACTCACAATCCATAACATTGAATTCTCACTCACAATGCATAACATCGAATTCTCACTCATAATGCATAACATTGAATTCTCACTCACAATGCATAACATCGAATTCTCACTCATAATGCATAACATTGAATTCTCACTCACAATGCATAACATCGAATTCTCATTCATGCATAATGCATAACATTGAATTCTCGCACACAATGCATAACATCGAATTCTCACTCATAATGCATAACATTGAATTCTCACTCACATGTACAACATTGAATTCTCACTCACAATGCATAACATAAAATTCTCACTCACAATGCATAATATCTCATTCTCACTCATAATGCATAACATTGAATTTTCACACACAATGCATAACATCTCATTCTCACTCATAATGCATAACTATCTCATTCTCACTCATAATGCATAACATCTCATTCTCACTCATAATGCATAACATTGAATTCTCACTCACAATGCATAACATTGAACTCTCACTCACAATGCATAACATCGAATTCTCACTCATAATGCATAACATTGAATTCTCACTCACAATGCATAACATTGAATTCTCACACACAATGCATAACGTTGAATTCTCACTCACAATGCATAACATTGAATTATCACTCATAATGCATAACATTGAATTATCACTCATAATGCATAACATTGAATTCTCACTCATAATGCATAATATCTCATTCTCACTCACAATGCATAATATCTCATTCTCACTCACGATGCATAACAATGAATTCTCACTCACAATGCATAACATCGAATTCTCACTCATAAAGCATAACATCTCATTCTAACTCACAATGCATACCATCTCATTCTCACTTTTTTTTTTTATAGATTCAAGATCACGTCAACTTTGTTCACACTCGCCATGCAGTTCTGTATGCTGAGTCGCAGTGCTAATGATGGGCATTTACGTGCTATATTTAATTTTCCGACGTGTGAAACAATGTGTCAGGGTTTGTTTATGTCTTAATGTGTGGTGTTCTGACTCTTTCACTTTGTTCATTTTAACACGCGCATTGATTAATTTTAACGAAAAGAATATGAAATTCACATTATAATCCATCCATCCATTGGCATCTCGCTCCTCGTCTCCCCCTCTCTCTCAAATAAATTCTCATCATACATGATCTGTTTGTTCTTTTACAGAGGAGCGTCTGCGTCCTGATTTTAGTATTTTACAATTGTGTGTGTGTGTGTGTGTGTGTGTGTGTGTGTGTGTGTGTGTGTGTGTGTGTGTGTGTGTGTGTGTGTGTGTGTGTGTGTGTGTGTGTGTGTGTAATAATAATAACAATAACAATAACAATGGTTTATTCAGTTTTTGCAGGCCTTCTGGCCCATATGAACAGGAGAACTGATTAGCACATAATTAGCAAGATGTAGGTGAGTTTGAAGGAGTACAATGACAAGCAAACAAGAAATGCACGGCAAGTTCATGAGCAACACAAGTAAAGGATTACGTTACAGATCAGTTATAGACAGGGGCTTTACCTCCTTAACTTAAGGATTCTGTAATGTACACTGCAACTTTGAATAACAATTCATTTGACATGTTTCTACCTAATAACTGTATCTTAAATTCAGACGGAAAACGATGGTAATACAAGGGTATAAATTTTCTGCGAAGTGTGGCATATTTAGGACAGATTAACATGAAATGACATAAATCTTCAATACAATGACCATCACACTGTTTACAAATTGGGTCAATGATTTGTTGAGTCGAGTAACACAAACTATTCAGAGGTAACCGATTGCATCTAAACAGACACAAAACACGACGATGTTCGCGAGCAGACAACTGACTCACGTAACTGGCCATTACTATCTCTGGGTGATACATACAATAGTCAGGGTATGATGAAAGTGAAGAATGCCAGTCTTGAGAATACGAATCCTTCAAACGTTGTTTGAGCAGATCTATAAAACAATGAACATTTCCTACATTCTGCATCTGCCATACATATCCAAAGCCGTAAGTGCACAATAGCTGTCTTACACGTGTAACCCAGTTTTTTCTACCAGAATGATCGTGCATTTGCATCATTTCATAGCATTGTTTTGGATATCTGTTGTCAGTTATTGTGTGTGTGTGTGTGTGTGTGTGTGTGTGTTTGTGTGTGTGTGTGTGTGTGTGTGTGTGTGTGTGAGCGCGTGCGCGCTTTTGCATGTGTGTGTGTGTGTGTGTGTGTGGTGTGTGTGTGTGTATGTGTGTGTGTGTGTGTGTGTGTGTGTGTGTGTGTGTGTGTGTGTGTGTGTGTGTGTGTGTGTGTGTGTGTGTGTGTGTGTGTGTGTGTGTGCGCGCATTTGCGCGCGTGCACGTGTGTGTGTTTGAGACATTTTTTAAAGTCTTGTCTCTTGTTCAAATATGATTTCCAAGGGCGTGATTGATTTTCGTTTTTTCAGTTTACTGATACACATTTTCCTCACTAACAGTACCCAGTTTATAAGGTCACACTCTTCCTTTGCGGTCTGAACATCATAACAACCAAGGAAAACTATATCCCTAGATAACGTGACAGATTTGTGTATAAAATCACTGACTCTCAATTCCACATGCTTCCAAAATGTATTTACCAGGGGGCAATCATAGAAGAAATATTCTAACACATCAAGGGTATCCGGACAGTAATAAGAGTTTGGTGAGTTACACTTTCCCATTTGTTTCAGCAGAATATTAGTTAGATAAAGATTATGTAAAATTTTCCATTGCAAACTCTCGCAGTCGCACTTCTTACGTAACTTTCCTGGGCATTAACCACATGTGTTTGTTAATTGTAATATGCTGAGGGAGTCGAGGGACCAAGAGATCAGTGGCAAGCCACCGGATGTCAAAACAGCAAGAAAGTGGAAGGCAGAGGATGCAACCGACGAGATCATCTCGTCATTGGAACATGGCGACATTGTCGGGCCAGCACAGACTGACAGGTTGGGGCTGGCAACGGTGACTTCAGACCTTTCAGGAAAATGTCTCAAGGGGACAGAAGAACAGCTGCAACAGGGCAGATACGATAGATTGAGGCTGATAAGCGATACATTCATCTCATCCAGTGTGCCCAGCAAGGACAGGTGACCGGGTGGGAGGAGCATGTAGTTGAAAGAAAGATTGGATGGAGTGAGATCTGGAAGTGGAACACATCGAGACTCAGCTTTCTTCTCCGGTCCACCTATGACGTTCTGCCTTCGCCAGTGAACCTAGTCAGATGGAAGGTCCAGGAAGATGACAAGTGTAGGTGCGGCAAACGAGGAACCATGAAGCACATCCTCTCAAACTGCCACCTGGCTCTGAACAGATACGCCTGGAGACACATCGAGGTGCTCAAAGTGTTCACCAAGATGGCGAAGGAGCAGGCGGAAGAGGGAAGATACGCTCCTAGGCCGCAGAAACACGGACTGGGCAAGATCGAGTTTGTGCCGCAAGGAGGCAAGGTTCCTGACAGAAAGAAGGCGAGTGAAGCCACAGAAGGTCCGAGCGGTGGTCAATGGGAGGTAGCAGCAGATCTAGAGACCTCATTATCTTGAGTAGTTTGATTACACAGATTTTTGTAGAATAACGCCTGTTCTCTCAGAATGTTTTTCTGAAGATGCACTACCTCCCCAGTGTCTTACACAATCGTGTCATTATTTTTTTCTGCTTTTAGATTTTTCTAAGCTACAGAAGTATTTGCTATTCTTTTCCCCCTCCTCTATCCATCTCAACCTTGATCTCACTTGGGCTCCTTTTCTCTTTTCCAAGTCAAATAGTTCAAATTCATGTTTGGTTTTTAACAAATCAATCTGTAGTTCTTTGTTTTGAACGTTGTGAAGGATGTTTGATTCGAGATCTTGTATTCTTTTTTGTAAATCGATTTTTGTTTGTTTCGTGTATTACAAGCAAGACATTTTCCGAACTCGGTACATTAATTCCTTATTTTCATTTTTATTCATTCCTATTTTTCCATGCAAGACATATCATCCTCTTCGTTCTCCATTTCTACTAGCATAAGGTTCGTGTTCTCAATTAATTCTGTTTTCTGTAAATAGTTATCATTAAATCGCCAGCACCCTGGACCTCTGATAAAGTGTCCTTCATTAAACTCCAGCACACCTGCTCTGTGATCTGAGTGCGGAATGGTATAGTGTTCACTGACAACCAAGGAGGAGCATAAATCTTCTGTCACTAAGCACTAGTCTAGCCATCTTGCTATAAAAGGGTTAAATCTATTCCATGTATACTCTTTTTCTTCAGGGTGAAAAAATCGCCAGGAGTCGATCAAGCTTGACTGTGTGAATACAGACGTCAGTTCATTTACCACAATTGTGTTGTGTGGCTTACCTGATACAATGTCTAAATCGTTATCTAAAACGCAATTGAAATCTCCACAGACCACTATTCTCCCTCCTCCCCACTCATCCACTTTGTCCCGCAGACCTCGAAAAAAAAAGTAATTTTTCCTTATAGTCGTTCGGTGCATAAACATTTCCAATAGTATTCTCAGAGTTACTATACTGGATATTCAGGACGATCATGCGTTCTTGAGACTTGACTAATGTAACCTTTCCTGAGAATCTTTTTCAGATCAGAATTACTTCTCCTTTGCTGTGACTGGTCCCTGGCTGTGCGTATACGCTTCCAGCCCACTGCTTTTCCCATGTGTTTATATCACTTGCTGTGATATGTGCTTCTTGTATGTAGGTTATATCTAACTTTTGTCCTTTTAAATTTCTGAATATAGATGCCATCTTCCATCTATTTTTGAAACCCTGACAGTTCAAAGAACAAACTCGCAATTTGTCCATAACAGTAAGGAAACAATGGTAGGTTTATCTCTGGAACACCCACATAACGGAGGATATCATTTGGATCCACTTAATCAACAGAGGATCCGTTCATTTACAAGAAGAGAGAAATATACCTCGGGGCCAGAGCCATAGCCAGACCATCAACAAGAAGACGACGAGGAGGAGAAACGCCGACTAGCCCCATACAGACGCTGGTCCATTCTCCTCGTCCAGCTCATTGTCCGAAGACTCTTTGTAGTCCTCTCTCCTGGCGTATTTCTCCCTCCCTGAACAGCTTCCGACTAAAGAACCATTAGATAGCACCCTTTTGAAGTCTCGGAGCGATGCCTGGAGTGATTTCTGTGGGATAGACTGGATCCAAAATGGTCTGTCGAGATTGGAGCTGACCTCTATTCTGTTTTCTGTCGCCTTCCTTTTCTCCTTGCTTCCCACTCTGTTTAGACTGAAGTGCTTTACAGGGTCGCACATCTTTATCCTTGATTTTCTTTTTGTTTCCATTGGCCCCCTGCCCTGTCTTCCCCTTGTGACTTGCACAGACAGCTGAAGGTAGATGGAAATCCTGGTTATTTTCCTGTCCCCTATCCTTTTCTGTTCATCTGTGACTCTGGTTTGCATCTTCTTTCACGTTATTTTTTCTGTAAACTGTTTGGTTTGTCTATGGGAGTTTTGTGAGTGTGCTTATGTTGTCAGTCACTGCACACTGTTCACTTCCTTGTTTGTGTCCTGGCATTTTTACATGCGCGACATACCACTTCGTTGACACATATGGAAGCATAATGCCCGGTTTGTAGGCACTTGGAGCACGTAACTGTCTTTTGCGCTGACTTCTGCTGCTTATGGTAGACTTTTGCTGTGAAAGGACCAACCTTCAATGAGGAATCACTGTCTCTGTATCGCTCTTGTCTAATTGTTGAGCACAATTCACATCCGATGTTCTTTAGACTCGTCTCAACTTCGCTGTTTGCCAGCACTTTGGTTGCCGGATTTTCTTCGCCTGTTGACTCATGTAAAATGAATGGATTAATGTCCAGAACTTGCAAGACAGAGCCGTGAACAGTGATGCCTCTTACCAGTAGAACATTTCTGGATTCTCGAGTGGCAGGGCAGATTCTCCATAGCCCCCTGAGGTCCTGAGCACCAACTATACTGCCTTGTCCTGCCGTTCGTTCTGCGGACACACACAGCTCCAAGCCAGAGATACGGGTCGACGTCGAGTCCGGTATACTGCGGATTTTCAAACATACGGGTTGAACAGCCATTGTCCCTGTTTGTACGGAGGGACAAAAATGCCAAGTCAGTGAACGCGACTCAGAATTCGGACAGGTTGAGAGCGGACGATTCGCTCACCGAATCTCTACCTGTCTCGTATCTGTCTGCCACGTGTGCACTGATTCTATCTGTCAGTGTTTTCTATGTCTGCCATGTGTTGACTAATTCTACCTGTCTCTTATCTATGTCTGCTACGTGTGGACTGATTCTACCTGTCTGTTATATATGTCTGCAACGTGTGGACTGATTCTACCTGTCTGTGTTATATACGTGAGCCCAGTGTGGACTGATTCGGTCTGTGTAATCCATGTCAGCCCAGTGTGGACTGATTCGGTCTGTGTAATCCATGTCAGCCCAGTGTGGACTGATTCGGTCTGTCTGGAAT
>CM031618.1:48025796-48038296 GCA_018398815.1 Conus ventricosus | reverse complement strand
GCAACCCACCGCAGGAGACACTGCACTGCTGCCGGGTCACTTCGGTGGTGTTTAGTGGCGCTGTTCTGATCTAACATACGCAGGACACCACCTACTAAGCCCCTTACTGACGACAATAATTGCTTAGTCGCGGAGCCGGCGTGAGTGAGCTCTCCTCGGAGGGTGCCACCATGTTCGTCCAACGACAGCCCCCATGGACTCGCCAATACCGGTGACCCCGACGGAACCAAACCAAGGCCACAGACATGGAGAGGACATCGAAATTGAGGTCACCATGAAACAGGCATGAGGGCCACAGAACTTGAGACTTTTTTTAAAGTGCTGAACAATGAGAATGAGGATGATTAGATGATGCTACGGATTTCCATTTCGGTCTGAGACTACATGACAGGGCGTACTCTACGCTTCCTTTCATAATATATCCCGGCGTCAACCAGGCCCAAGAGATACAGGCACCTGCAGTGTTGGTTAAGCAATTGAGCAACACTCTCAGAAACGCATCCATTAAGTGGATGAAACTCGACTGTGTGGGTCCCAGTCTTCCCAACTGAGTCCGCAGCAAACTCAACTCTGGTAGGAGCCGGTAGGGGCAGAAAAACCCACATGATGACTCTGATGGATTCAAACCCACGAACTCCCAGCCGGGAGTCCGCTACGCTAACCACTTCGCCACGGCGGCTGGTGAAGACAGCAATCTGACGACTAGAAGCCTGAGTAAACACTGACTAGCAAGAGGCTGGCTCTTCACAATGGACTGTATTGTTCCCAGCCATGTGGGCAGATGCCCTTGTCAGACAGGTGGACAACATTCACATAGAAACACTTCCCATGCACAGTGGTGAGGTGGACAACACTCACATAGAAACAGTTTCCCCTGCACAGTGACCAGGGTGACAACACTCACATAGAAACAGTTCCCCTGCACAGTGACAAGGTGGACAACATTCACATAGAAAACAGTTCCCTGCACAGTGACCAGGTGGACAACATTCACATAGAAAACAGTTCCCCTGCACAGTGACCAGGCGGAAAACATTCACATAGAAACAGTTCCCCTGCACAGTGACCAGGTGGACAACATTCACATAGAAACAGTTCCCATGCACAGTGACCAGTGGACAACATTCACATAGAAACAGGTCCCCTGCACAGTGACCAGGTGGACATCATTCACATAGAAACAGTTCCCCATGCACAGTGACAAGGTTGACAACATTCACATAGAAACAGGTCCCCTGCACAGTGACCAAGGTTGACAACATTCACATAGAAACAGGTCCCCTGCACAGTGACAAGGTGGACAACATTCACATAGAAACAGTTCCCTGCACAGTGACCAAGTGACAACATTCACATAGAACAGTTCCCCTGCACAGTGACCAGGTGGACAACATTCACATAGAAACAGTTCCAGTGCACAGTGACCAGGTGGAACAACATTCACATAGAAACAGTTCCCCTGCATAGTGACCAAGTGGACAACATTTACATATAAACAGTTCCCTGCACAGTGACCAGGTGGACAACATTCACATAGAAACAGTTCCCCTGCACAGTGACCAGGTGGACAACATTCACATAGAAACAGTTCCCCTGCACAGTGACAAGGTGGACAACATTCACATGAAACAATTCCCATGCACAGTGAAAAGGTGGACAACATTCACATAGAAACAGTTCCCCTGCACAGTGGTCAGGTGGACAACATTCACATAGAAACAGTTCCCATGCACAGTGGTCAGGTGGACAACATTCACATAGAAACAATTCCCCTGCACAGTGAAAAGGTGGACAACACTCACATAGAAACAGTTCCCTACACAGTGACCAAGTAAACAACATTCACATAGAAACTGTTCCCTGCTCAGTGGTCACGTGGACAACATTCACATAGAAACAGTTCCCCTGAACAGTGATCAGGTGGACAACATTCACATAGAAACGTTCCCCTGCACGGTGACCAGGTGGACAACATGCACATAGAAACATTTCCCCTGCACAGTGATCAGGTGGACAACATTCACATAGAAACAATTCCCATGCACAGTGACCAGGTGGACAACATTCACATAGAAACAGTTCCCCTGCACAGTGACCAGGTGGACAACATTCACATAGAAAACAGTTCCCCTGCACAGTGACAAGGTGGACAGCATTCACATAGAAACCGTTCCCTGCACAGTGACCAGGTGGACAACTTTCACATATAAACAGTTCCCCAGCACAGTGATCAAAGTTGTAGGGCCAACAATACCTAAACTGTATCCTCTTGAAGCGATTCAACAAATACTCGCTCCAACTGCCTATGTTTCTTCTCATTTGCAATTGCAGTAATGAGTATACGAACAGGTGCTTTGGCGAGATATAAACAGGGATTTCATCAGCCACTTTGGCAAAACGCTGCTTAGGCAATAATGACAAGGAGTTTATCTCAGGACCCACTTTTCTCAAGACGTTCATCCGCAGGATGACGTTCGGCGTGGCACTAGATTATTTCTTTACTATAATTCCTTTACCGTAGCAGCATCTACCTCAAACAACATGACAGCTTCAAAAGAAAAGAAAACAAAAACCTGAAGGTGCGGAGGGACCCAGAGAAGTACTGTCCTCAACTGCCGAACAAACCAGCTGGGAGCAATCCTGCACCACCCTTGGAAACCTGCGCTGTGTTTACATTGGATGTAGGCACGCACAGGACTTTTCATTAAGATGTCAAGGGACATAACTGCTCAGGTAAGGAATCACTAGGCCATCTGCTAGCACAGTCTTCAAAAACCCTGTTTGTAAAGTGCAAAGTGACCTCTGTGTCAAAATCCCTGTTGTAAAGTGCAAAGCGACCTCTGTGTCAAAAACCCTGTTGTAAAGTGCAAAGCGATCTATGTGTTAAAAATCCTGTTGTAAAGGTGCAAGCGACCTCTGTGTCAAAACCCTGTGTCCAGGACGGGGGAAATCGTGATGGTATTGCTTAAGTGCATTACGTTGATGTATTATTAGTCAGGCGTAACACACCAAGGTTATCTTTGCACTCATACACGCATATGCACACTCATGCAACCACCAAACATTCACCTCTCTCTGGGAATGGGATGTCATGCATTCAGTTCTCTCCAAACACGACTAAAGAACAAGAAATACGATTTCTATGCTACTTATAATCAAACATGAAAAGCCCAATTACACAGAAAGGGAATAATCAAAACATAAAAGATCAATACTTCCTAATACCGGGTTATGATCAAATGGCTTCTTACCTGGCCAGGTTTCCACACACACAACCACACTTCACACCACACCACAGTTCTTGAACAAATTTCTTCAAGTTTTCTTCAGCACTGGATGATGGTGACGCCCTGGTTGACTGGCTCCAGGCTTCAGAACTGGGTCTTCATGGTCGTCTCTGGGATCTCGACGTAGAACTCTTCTTCGTCTCTTTCCCCACCTCTGGGTTCAAACTCACTTTGTCTCTCTTCCACCACCTCTGGGCTTCAAACTCAGTCTTTTCTTTTTCAGCTTGTCTTTTACCCTAAGACCCTGTTGTCTCTTCTGTCTCCCAGACCACGTTTCTCTCAACCCTACTCTGTCCTGCTCACTCTTCTCTCTCTCCTCTGTGCTTCTCTCTCTCCTGGTGTTCTTCTCCTCCTCGTCACGTTGTTTCCCTCAGTGTATATAGGGATGGACACAAAGGATTTCCGTTGGGCCATGCCTTTGTCCTTGTTTGCTTCTCTATCACCTTGTTCACAAGTACACTGGATTCTCCTTTCGCTACATTCTCCACACATCAGCATTTACACACACCCCTACCTAACTGATTAGCAAACAACCACTTGGCACCAGATGGACATCGAAATTTCCCGCCGACTCTGGGGCCACTTTAACACAGTAATTATCCCGGAGACAGCTACAACAACAACGTCCACATGCATTCAATCAGCCTGACAAAGTATCAACACAGTGCCCCATGGCAATACCACTGAACGAGCCCAAGACTCCTGCTCTTCAAGGACTGTTTACAAAGCAACCACAGCTGACTGAGTATTTAACGCCCACTCGATGCTTTGAGGTCCTAGTGGTTACATTCCCCTCCCTTTCACCATCGGGAAGGTTGCACTCGGGAGGGTCCTTATTACCTTGGGTGCCATCTGTCACCTGACCACTTCGACCTCCTTGCCAAAAGTCGACCGTGTGTGCTAGGTGAGGGCGTATTTGCTAATCGGCCCATTACTTATTTCTCTACCAATCATGGCATTCTTTGCCTCTAAGCGATTAAGGCCTTTTGTGAGAGGTTTTGTTCCCTTGACACCCTGTTTTAAAGTGCAAAGTGACCTCTGTGTCAAAAACCCTGTTCTAAAGTGCAAAGCGACCTCTGTGTCAAACACCCTGTTGTAAAGTGCAGAGCGACTTCTGTGTCAAAAACCCTGTTGTAAAGTGCAAATCAACTCTGTGTCAAAATCCCTGTTGTAAAGTGCAAAGCAACCTCTGTGTCAAAAACCCTGTTGTAAAGTCCAAAGCGACTTCTGTGTCAAAAACCCTGTTGTAAAGTCTAAAGCGACCTCTGTGGCAAAAACCCTGTTGTAAAGTGCAAAGCAACCTCTGTGTCAAAATCCCTGTTGTAAAGTGCAAAGCGACCTTGTGTCAAAAACCCTGTTGTAAAGTGCAAAGCGACCTCTGTGTCAAAATCCCTGTTGTAAAGTGCAAAGCGACCTCTGGTGTCATATAACCTCATAAAACTTTCTTTTTTCCTGACATCAGAGTCACATGTGAACTCTGTCATCTAACACCCGAACCTTCCAATCCGTAATGTTGATAGTCGCCATTGTGCAGTACCCTATTTGGTGAGTCTTGAGTAAATGTTCATGTAACGCAACTTCGCTTCATACGAACCTATTTTTTCCTGACAAACTCTTGCTTAGAGACATGACCTGTTACACTGAAATCAAAGTCTTTGTTTCAGATGAACCATACTTCTCCAGTGTCTGTCCAAAGATATATCCTAGTGTTTGCCTTGGACCCGAGTTTCTTTTCCCTGACTAGATGCCTAATTGCCATTGAGCTCTCCTGGTTTGTTCTCTAACGGCTGTGAGAGTGATGTGAGAACTAAGTTTTCAGCCGATCGTGGTGTAAGAACTACATTTTCAGCCAACATGTCAACAGCTTTATGTACTGAAGGATGGCTTATACTGCTTGCACCAATCCCAGACTCATCCCGTTCAGTCCAGCTAATGGCCTGGTCATGGACATTTAGAAATTCATTTCTGGCTCTTGGTGCACTCTCTCCCTGTGCTGCTTCTGCGATTAACTGTTGTTCAGCTGTGAGACCTGGCATCCTTTCATTATAAGCAACATCTTCTCTCTGGTCTGCCTCCAGACCAGGTCTCCAGAGGCTCTGTTCATGCGGGGAGACAATTCTCTCACACCCTCACTGGGACGCTGAGTTACCGACTTAAACTCACTGTTTACTGGCTTTGGGGCTTGCATGTCTTTTTGACCCTGAGAGCTGTGCTGGTGGCAGATCCGTCTCCTGGTAGGGTCACCAAAGCCAGATGGGTCAAAGGGTAGAGAGCAGACGAATAGCACTCACTGGCCCTCCAGACTGGGGGTTTGAATTGGGCTAACAACCCGATCCTGTAAAAACTAGCCTGTTACAGGAACCACAACAACAATATCTGAAATAACATGGTTGAGGAAGAGTCCTCTCTGGTAGAGCCCATGACGCGGGCTGGTGAAAGCCATCGGGAAGCCAGTGCGCCGACTACTCTTCTGACAACCAACACCAAGACCAGGATAGGGACCTGGAACATCAGAACCCTGTATGAGACCGGAAAAAGTGCTCAAGTGAGTAGAGAGATGCGTAGATACAATCTGAAGATACTTGGCCTGTGCAAGAAAAGATGGACAGGAACAGGACAGACAAGACTTACGAGCAGAGACACCATCATCTACTCTGGACAGGAAGAAGGCCAGCCACACATGCACTGAGTAGCGCTGATGTTGACACCAAGGCAACGCGGGCACTGCTGTCCTGAGAATCAGTGTCATCAAGGATTCTCACTGCAAGATTCAACTCAGAGGGCAGGAAAGTCACAATCCTACAATGCTACGCTCCTACAAACACAGCAGATATAGAGGTCAAAGAAGAATTCTATGAGGAAATCCAAGCAACCCTAGACAAAACACCAAGGAGAGACTGAAGATCCTCATGGGCGACCTGAATACAAAAGTGTGGGATCAGACAACACAGACAGAGAACTCATCATGGGTAGACACGGTGTTGGAGAGCAGAATGAAAATGGTGACCTCTTCACAGAGTTCTGTACCTTCAACGACCTGGTGATCAGAGGCATTCAATTTTCCCATAAGACCATTCACAAGACCACATGGATTTCCCAAGATGGCAAGACCGAGAACCAGATTGACCACATTACCATCGGCAGAAAGTGGAGGCGGAGCCTGCATGATGTCAGGGCGAGTTGCGGAGTGGACGCAGCATCAGATCACCATCTGGTTGTGGCAGTACTCAAGACCAAACTGAAAGCCTACACTAACCAGGCAGACGGCCGTCGTACAAGTTTAATGTACACAGCCTAAAAGAAAAAGAAAAAGCAGAAGAATTCAAGGTAGAGCTTAGGAACAAGTTCAGTGCGCTTTCCCTACTGTCAGAGGAAACAGTTGAAGAGAATGACACAGCGTGCGAGAGGTCTGGAAGACAACATGCAAAACACTCCTAGGGAAGAAGCAAGGAAACATAAAGAATGGTTAACAATGGAGACATGGACACTGATAACAGGCAGAAAACATCTGAAAGACAAGATCAACCAGACACAAGATCAAGAAAAGAAGCAAAAACTACTAGCAAGCTACTGGGAGACAAACCAACAAGTGAAAAGAAGTGCAAGAAAAGACAAGAGAAACTTCATCGAGGAGCTGACTGAAGAAACAGAGACTGCAGCGGGCAAAAGAAACATGAAGCGACTATACGAGATCGCCAGAACACTCTCTGGCAAGACCAGAAATCCCAGTCGCCCCATCAAGGACAAGAACGGAAATGCCATCTCAGGCAACGAAAACCAGACAGCAAGATGGGCTGAGCACTTCAAGGAAATACAACAGACCTGCACCACCAGCCCCACCTGACATCCACCACCGACCAAGCTCCTTGATATCAATACCAACCCCCAGCCAAGACAGAGATCACCAAAGCTATCAAGTTCCTCAAGTCAGGCAAGGCAGCGGGTCCTGATGGCATACCACCCGAAGCACTAAAGGCAGACTTCCAGACTTCGACTGAGATGCTACACCCACTCCTACACAAGATCTGGGAACAGGAGAGAGTGCTAGCAGACTGGAAAAAAGGCCACCTTGTAAAGCTGCCGAAGAAAGGGGACCTGTCACCCTGCAACAACTGGAGAGGAATCATGCTGCTGTCCCTCCAGGGAAAGTATTGACAAGAATCATCCTAGAGAGATTGAAGACCGCCCTTGACCAGACACTTCGGGAAGAACAGGCAGGCTTGAGGGGAGGGGAGAGGGGAGGGGAGTTTGAAGATGGAGAAACTAGGAAAATGAAATTAAAAAAAAAAAAAGTTACAGATATGAAAACCTCTTTTGCAGCTAGAGAAGAGTTTTCATATCTGTAACTTTTTTCTCTTTTTTTTTTTAAATTTAAATTTAATTTTCCTAGTTTCTCCATCTTCAAACTCCCCTCCCCCCTCCCCTCTCCCCCTCCCCTCAAGTCCAAATCTTTGCCAGACAGTTCAGTTGTTGGCCTGCGCTTGTTTTTTCCCCCACTATTAGATTGTTCGTCTATGTATTTGTCTGACTTTATTCAAGTTTAAAAGGCTGTGCCAGTCTTGAATAAACGTTACTCTGTGTTAGGTTTCCTTATGGGAGCAAAACATACCCCACTTGGTTACTGTTTATTTCAGATACGTTTGAAAATGTGTTTCTATTTCCGCCTGCAGTCTCCTCACCCAGAAACTAAAACAGAACTAAGCAAAACATAAAATTTTAAAAGCAACCACTGAACAACATTAGAATCTCTTGTCCTGATCTTGAAACAGAGAATGGCAGATACTAAAACACAAAGGGAAATCAAAATAACGCTCAGAATACAAAGAAGCAGATTATTCTGACCTTTTAGACACCTTTGTTATAGTCACAGAAATACAATGGTCGTTTTTTCGGGAGAAAATCTACAACAGCATCACATGACTGTTCATAAACCATTTCAAACTGTTTTAGAAGACCATTCATTATGTTTGTTTTCAGTACTTGTATACAACGGCGATAATAAGGATTGCCAGCCGGGAGGAAAGGTCATGACATTATGATTCTGATTCTGCCTTTGTTCACCTTATAAAAATGTATGTTTACGTTTTACTGGTAAGTAAAGCTTATTATGGTTCTGATTTTGATGTCTGTCATCTGTGAACAAAACAGGATCATGGGTAGCAGAGGTGTACCATAAACTGATGTAAATGGATGTGCAGTCACTGTCACTTTATAGGAGGATCCCCACCCCACCCTTCTGTAAGTTCACCTCTTCATGTCGACAGCTCATGGCTCACACCCAAAGTTCTGTGAGTGGTTGTTGAAATCACCTACCACTACAAGGCTGGAAACCAGCATTTTGATGGTGTCATATGAGAGGGGTTTCGTGATTTTGACTGGATTGAAATCAACTGATACCTAGGGCCGTCCATGGGGTGTCAACAAAGCCATCATTGACATTGTTCGAACAAGTGTCAGCATTCCTCTTGTGCTTCTTTGTTTTTAACGTATCACAAAGCTTGATAGTCTTGAAAGATTCAAAGCCTTTTAAGTGTTTTCCTTAAATGGAACAGTCACTGAATTTCATTCGATGCAGATTATGTCCAAGTTCTGTTCTCTTCCAGACACTTTCAGCATTCCTGTACGTGACTATGAAAGGTTGAGCTGCTGGAACTTTTCATGATATAAACCTCAAGACGATTAAAAAAAAGCCTCTTTTCTCTAGGCTGGATCTGCTTGAGAATCAGCGCCCAAATTTGTTCATACTGAGGGGTCTTTAATGGATGAGCACCATATTTGTCAAATGTAGATGGATGTTTGGACTTCTTCCTCTCACGCGTATGCAGGCTGATACTCCTGCAGACACTCTGTATAGACAGGCAAGGATTAATCCCATCTACCCAAGAAAGAGAGTGGAGTTTTGTGTGTATGACCGTTTTTTGTATCCCGCCATACGCTGCCATAAAGCCGTAGCTGTACTGCGGTAAACTCCTGTATGCTACGCTGCCATACTGCCGATGCACAACGGCGGTCATTCGTAAAACAACGTGAAAATCCGAACGATACTCGGGCCTGACGAAACTTTCCGAACTTGAATCGTGAACCTCCGTAGAGTTTTTTTAATAATAGTTAGACACCCGTTTCGTCATCGCAAAGTGTAGTTTTCAAGCGATCTAAGTGGGTGACCCTCGGCGTATACAGCACATCTTTCCTGCGCAATGCTAAAATGGCGACACCAGGTCCGAGTACCAACAGATTGAGCACAAAACGACGTCGCCTTATAGATGCAGCATCTGCTTCGCTTGAATTAGAAAGATTACTGGAGGAAGAAAGTGATGATGAATTACTTTCGAGTGATTCGTTAGAAGAAGGCGAAGAAGATGAGGATTTTCCGTCTCAAGCGACGATCGACCCCCAGACCAGAACTGACTTCGACACAGTTGCAGACGAGCGAAGCGAGTCAGAAAGAGAGAGGTCAGTGAGCACGCCAAGCAGCGACAGTGAAGATGAAGAGAGACCAGCTAGAGGGAGGGGGTAGCTAGGGTAGGGGGAGAAGACGTGGTAGAGTACAGCGTAGCGAGCGATGGGGAGTACGAGGTGGGATGAGAGGGGGGAGGGGCAGGCAGCGTGGCGGTGTGTTCGCCAATGTTGATATTTCGTCAGCTGATGGATTCCAGCCAACTCTGCCTAATTTCGACGGCAATCCCGACCTAAAAACCCAACCACAAGGGAACAGATGCGTGGACTATTTTTCTCTGTTTATAACAGGTGAACTAATTGACAAAGTAGTTACAGAAACAAAGAGATATGCACAGCAGACCATCCAGCAAATGTAGGCCAGACCACAACAGTGAAAATAATATTCTAGATTTTCCACTTGGAGTGAGACCAACATGCCAGAGATGGAACAATTCTTGGGTCACACTGCTTTCAGGCATTGTCAGGAAACCTTCCATTGAGTCCTATTTGTCAAAGCATGCTTTGCTGAACACAAACATACTTCCACTCTTGATGAGAATCCTCCATTGCAATGACAATGAAAATGAACCAGCTGGCAATGACCCACGCCGTGACAGACTGTACAAGGTTAGGCCTGTGATTGACCATCTCCAGGACAACTTTCAGTCTGTCTACAAGCCAGACAAGTTTATTGCTGTGAATGAATCTCTGCTGTTGTACAAAGGGCAGCTGATCTTCAAGCAATATATTCCCCTCAAAAGAGCCTGCTTTGGCATCAAGCTCTTTCACCTGTGTGAGGACTCTGGCTACACCTACAAGCTGCACATCTACAAAGGGAAACAGGACCCCTTCTTCAACATTGATCTGCAGCTACCTCCTGATGCACAACACCTGAGTGCCTCTGAGAAGATAGTTGTCTTCATGATGGCAGATCTGCTGGATAAAGGATACCGGCTGTTCATGGACAAGTGGTACTCTGGCATCAACTTTTACAAGTAAGTAACATTTTCACCTTCATTTTCACTGTTTCGTATTCCTTCACCCCAGTTTTTGTAATTGCATGGACAAGTGGTACTCTGGCATCAACTTGTACAAGTAAGTAACATTTTCACCTTCATTTTCACTTTATCATATATGGCAGATCTGCTGGATAAAGGATACTGGCTGTTCATGAACAAGTGGTACTCTGGCATCAACTTGTACGTGTGTGAGTGTGTGTGTGTGTGTGTGTGTGTGTGTGTGTGTGTGTGTGTGTGTGTGTGTGTGTGTGTGTGTGTGTGAGTGCTTACGTTTGTGTGTATGTGAATAAAAACCATGACTGAATGTTGGTCATGTGTGTGTGTTTCAGGTACCTCTACAACCATAGAACTGTGTGCTGTGGCACGGTACGTGAGAACCGTGTGCCCCTGCCATCTGTACACTGGAGGTCAAGAACAAAGAGGACCTGGAGGCCCGGCGGTCTGATCAGCTGCTGTTCATCAAGTGGATGTCCAGCAAACCAGTGTACCTGATGTCCACCATGCATAACCAAGGCACCACCACAGTCCAACGCCGCCAGCGTAACGTGGTCAAGCCAAAATGTGTGGTGGACTACAACTCCAAGATGGGCACCGTAGACAAAGCGGATATAATGCTCCAACCCTACAGTGCCACCTGGAAATCCTTCCGGTGGTACAAGAAGATGTTGATGCATCTTATCCAGAACAGTGTGCTCCACTCCTTCTTGGTGCACCAGAAACAGTCTGGCAGCAAGAAAATGGATTTTTGCAGTTCCAGTTAGAAGTGATCCAAGAACTGCTTATGAAAATCAGTGCCTGCCACCACCTGGTCAGGTTGTGGACGGATGATTCTGTTTGTCTCTTTGAACGGCATTTTCCAGCACGCTGCCCCCGCAACGAAGCCAACCGACTGATGCAGAAGCGGTGCCAGGTTTGCTCCAATGGGGGGAAGCGAACTGACAGTTCATTTTACTGTGAGAAATGCCCCAGCCAACCCGGCCTGTGTGTTGTCCCCTGCTTCAAGATCTGGCACACCAAGCAGCGCTTCTGAAGTTTTCGTTAGTCTGTGTTGTACTTGTAGCATAGAATATTAGCAGTATTTTCTTTTGCTTTTCTTTTTTCTTATATATATGTATATTTTTGTTGTTGTTGTTGTTTGTATTTTTCACAAAATCAAGTCTTTTTCATTGAAGAAAAAAAAATATATATATATATATTTTTTTTTTTGGGGGGGGGGGGGGGGGAGGGGGGTATTGTCCATTTGTTTTTCTTTCAGAAAATATATACTTTTATGCATGTCAGATCAGAACTAAGCTCATGATTTTTTTTCTAAATATACGCCCATTGTTTTTTGAAAAAAAAGTGGCTTTACGGTTGAAAAGGCAATATTTTTCATGTGAAAGACGTAAGGTAGGCTGTGTGGTTGTGTTTTTGTTATTCTAACATCTTTTGTTGAACTGACACATTTGTATGCAGAAACTATGCTTTCCTAACCCAACAATAAGAAATAATGATGACTTTTTCTTTTTCTTTAAAAAAAATTAAAAAAAAAATTTTCTGGTCACAAATTAATAAAAAAAATTGACAAAGTATTTTGGGGGTATTGTTTATTCATTTTCCTTAAGAAAAAGTATAGTTTTATGTATGTCAGGTCAGAACTGTATCATGTTTTCTTTAAATGAACCTTTTTTTCTGAAAATTACCTGCAAATGGATTAGTCCCTGTCAAATTACTGTAGGCAGAACTGTACGCCAACTTTTTATTTTATTCTGCTCGA
>CM031618.1:48007123-48014623 GCA_018398815.1 Conus ventricosus | reverse complement strand
TAACACTACAGTCTTTAACTGTTCTCTAAAGTCTTTTAAAACCGAGTTATATTTCTGGCATAAAATCCACACACTTATCCCATCATGTCTTCCGCTGAAAGCCAGCTTTGACAAAGTGTTTCTCTTTTTAACTATATCTTTTTCTGCTGAACAGTCATCTATAATAAAGAGTGTCTGCGTTCCTTCAAACACTTTATAAAAGTATTCTAAACACTCACTCAGTTTAGTGCTAGGATTAACTAAATATACGTCATTGTCTGTCCATATAAACCTTCTATCATGATATGCTTTGTTCCTTTTAAGTGTTGGACAGAAAATCACAATATGATCAAAATTATAGCGATAAACTGTTTGTAATAAGTCTAGGACAAATATTGTTTTTCCACAACCAGTCTGCCCACAAATCATTGAACAATGAGGGGATTTTATCATAAAGTTTAACTGCTCCATAGTTTTATAACAGAATTTAATCTAATCCAGTTATTATTTTTATCATACTCTCCGTCAAAACTTGTTCAGTATAATAAAACCCTATGAGGCCTAAATGTGTAAGATTAATCCAATTCAGTTCTGTAAGATTGTTTCTATTTAAGTCAACATTGATTTTGTTGCTTGTTGTTATGATCTTAATATCCTCACCATTGTGAAGAACGACGATGGTAACGTTAAGGCGTTTTAACGTCTAAGTTTTGCCAGCTAATATTAATTCCTTTTATAAGGACGTCACTAACGCCCACAACCCCATCCCTTTCCACATCTTTAAAGACAGAAATTTCAAATATCATTGTGAACGTGTCTCCTAATTTTCTGCTTGGAAAGAACTGTAATTTTGTAGAAGCTTTTTTTACAACTGTTTCTTTTCTGTGGAGGATGTACTGTTTTTTTCCCATACGGCGTTATTTCAATTTCTTTCCGACTATTGTCGTCCGGCATAAGACTTACATGTAAAGGGCCAGAGTTGAATGCTTTTCTGAAACTTTTTTGACGGCTAAAATATGTAAATGGGCTTATGAATTCAAATTTTATGTCCCATTCTAAATATGGTTCTAAGTGCCATTTGAGGTCAGGCTTTCGAACTATTTTATATTCATACTGGCCAACATTATTTGCCTCTAGATTGCGCAGTTGTTCTAGTTTAGGAAACTTTTTGCTGTCGCCAACCTCTTTGCGTTTATAATCACCATCTTTAGTGTACTCAAAACCATACAAAGCGCCTATCTCACCATTTTGTTCAAAGTCCGCAACATCTGCAAGGTCTTTTAATTCTAAGGTTATACACCTTACAGGCGCTAATGTAACTCCTGATTCTTCTGGCCCACGCGACATTATTTTTTAGTAACGTATTATTTTATTTCCAAAACAATGTGCAGGTTATCACATTTCACAACTTTCCCCGCTTTGTCTTTGATTTTTATATTAAATGATCCGACCCTCCCACAAACTAATCTTTTAAACTGTAAATTAGGGAATTGTGTCAACCTCGGGTGATGTCAGTGGAGGAAGGACTAGCGCACAGCCCAAACACACTCACAGCTTGCTTACAATCTCATTCATATATCATGCATTCGTCACATCAAACCACTAGTAAAGTCTATAACTTTACTACACATGATCATAGAACGAAACATCAATGCATATGGAATCAAATGAAATAAAACATTCTCTCTTTCCTGAACTTCACAAAATCATTTATCTAAAACATCATTAACTAACCCGGGTATAAATAGATTTCTACTTTACCTGGCCAGGTGATCTTAACTATTCACGAATCACTGTCTTTTCTTTTCTTTTCTTTTTCTTTTCACTGTCACTTTCACAACACGACACAACTGCCGGCACTGGTGTTGGTCTGCTTGCACCGGTCAAGCTGGACTGCTGGCACCGGTCAGGCTGGACTGCTGATGAAAGTGGCGCTGGCCAAGTATGAGGTCGAACCCAAGTGAGGATAGAACAGGGGACTATCAACATCGATCTGTTCTCCTTTCTTTCTTCCCGCATTTAACGCTTACTCTCTTCTCTCTCTCTCTCTCTCTTCTAGTCTGTCTTATCAAATGGACATGGTTGTTTTTCTTTTCTTTTTTTTTTCTTTCTTTTCTTCTTCATTAGTTAGCAACTCTCTTCTCTCTCTCCACATCTCTCTCAGTCCTTCCTCTGCAGACTATCTCATGTTTAATCTCTCAACCTTGGTTCTCTTCTCTCCTCCCTTCATTTTCTGCTTTTCTCTCCTCAGAGATTACACTCAGACCTCTCTCTCTCTGTCTCTCTTGTTCGTTCTCCCCTCGTTCTCATCTCCCTGCCTCCTGTAGGCGAGAGCCTACTTCCCCGAACTTCTCCCTCTCTCTCTGTCTGTTCGTTTTCCCCCCTTCCTCTCTGTCACTCACGCATTCCTTTATGCCCTAACCCCGTGTCCAAGGGCCAGTACATTGGTCAGTATTTTCCCCTGACACCCGAAGTTATCCCCTCAAATTCCATTGGATATTCAAATCGTGACAGTCACGCCTACACACCTTACTCTCTGTGGTGGTCAATCGGTCATTTAATTGATTAGTAGATTCACCCCACCACACACTACCTTCCCCCTTCCCTACTTAACTGGCGCCGTGTGGCTTAAGTCGTGGGCACTGGTCAGTGTAAATTGGCTAGCTGAGTCGGGGTAGGCGCCACGACGTCTAATTTAACAATGACGCGGGTTTCCCAAAAATTTGGCCAGATGAGCCTGAGCCAGGCGCTACGACTCGTCTCGCTAGACATCGAGGCGTCGGTCAAAACGGCTTAGTCTGTCTGGGTGGATCGTACGTCTCCGTGAAGCCTCTCCACTAAGTTTAAATTTTGGCCGGACCCGAACCATGGGCCCGGTCTACGTGGCGCCAGATGTCTGCGTTTGGACTTATGTCCAGTTGAAGGGGCCGGGAACGGACCACATTTTGGTTGTGTTGAATTTTGACCGTGACAATTTCCCCCTTGCAAAAGACTATGCACCGCATTGTCTCAAACAACGGTACAAAAAAGACAACAACCGAATTTGCTAAACCCACAGCTAACGTGCAAAGTTTGAAAAATACTTTACAACCAACGGTTTATAAATTACAAAATATATCATTAGTGGATACCACTCCAATGAGTTATCATTGACTTTGCGCTCCTGCGTTATTTCAACTCATTTTGAACGACCTCTGTGCGCACTTATGCAATTTCCCCACCTGCGGATTTGCCACATCTTCTCTTCCCCAATTTCTATGAAAAGCACAATATAATATGCTCACGGCCATGACACTTCACTGAGGAATCTCCTCCTCACTTAATTGCAAATAATGCATTACTACACAAGCGACTGTATGCTCCAAGCATAACTACAATCACATGAAAAAGTCTCACAAAGAAAATATGAACAAGTCTCACAAAAAAAAAAATATGAACCATAGCCAACTGGGAATGAACCCATACCCAAATTTCAACATAACTGTAATCAAACATACTATCAACACAGCACCCTGGATATGACTGATTTCCCTCTGAGTTGCAGCTTGTAGACTACACGGCTTAAATAGTCAGCTCCGACATTCTGTCGACCGGGAATGTACTGCACTCGGTACCTGTGGGGCTGCAATGCCATTGCCCAACGCAGAACCCTGCTTTTTTTTTCAGCTGTGCCTCCTGCAGGAATTTGAGTGGTTGGTGATCTGTTCTATCACGAACTCTTTCCCATACAAGTATTTGGGGAATTTCTGCACGGCCCACACGACAGCTAAACACTCCTTCTCTACAGTTGCGTACCCTTCTTCACACTTTGTCAACTTCCTGCTAGCATATCTACAGGGAACTCGACCTCTTCATGCTCCTGAACAATACTGCACCTATCCCACCCCTGATGCATCTGTCCGCAACAAAAAGGGTTTTGGACATATCTGGTAGCTTCAAGATGGGACGGGAACCTAGTCTTTCCAGCACCGTCTGCAGTGCTTGCTCTGCGGCTTTGACCATCGACCACTGCCGGTTTCCCTGCCCTGACCAAATCCTGAGAGGACTCGTGATTGCTGCGAAGTTTGGACAAACTCCCTATAGAACCCAATAAAACCTAGCAGACCCTGACTTCTGTTTTGGTTTTGGTCTCTCTGAATTCATCACTTCCCCACCTTTCCTCTTTCCGGCTGCTTTGTGTCGCCTCCGACAACAAACCTAGGAACCCCAGGCTTGGAAAAACCAACCTGGCACTTTGTTGGTCTGGCTGTGAGTTGGCTTGTCTCAACCTCTCTAAAATGCTCCTAGCTGCTCATATGCTCTCCCATGTCTCGGATGCTATCAGAATGTCATCCATGAAATTCACAACCTTCCCAATCCCGTCAATAGCTTCCTCATCATCCGAGAGAAGATGCAGGTGCGTTGACCATCCCAAAAGGAGTACTCGCCCCCTGGTATAGCCCCATAGGAGTGGAGAATGCTGTGACTTCCTTTGAGTCCTCACCAGGGCTATTTGCCAGTACCCTTGCTCAGATCTATCCTGGTGAAATCTGCTCTTGCTTGTGGCGATCTGAGCGAAACAGGTCTTCCATGTTTGGTATGACCTCTGCATCGACCTTGGTGACACTGTTCAGACGTCTATAGTCGACACGAATCGATGCTCACCTGACTTTTTCCTCACTAAAACGACGGGTGCACTATATGATGATTTGGACGGTTCAATCACCCCAAGGTCCAAAATCTTTTCTACCCCCTCCTCGATCACTTGCTTGGTGGGATATGGGATCGGGTAGGCTTTCAATTTTACGGGTTTCTGTGATGTCAACTCCACCGTACATGTCTCTAGAGTTGTCCTGCCTGGTTTTTCAGTAGGGACGCCCTTAAATGTTCTAGGAGCCCCCTAACTTCCTCCTGTCTCCTACTGTCTAGCCCTTCATACAGTGACACATCCCTGTATGACTCTTCCCTGGAAACTCAGGCAACAAAAACTCTCCTTCTTCTGCTGGGTTCCTTCACCTCCATCAATGATTGCTGCTGCGCCTATGTGCTGGGTCTCACGCTGAATAAAATTTGCGGGAGCAAAATTTGCATGGAAAAGTTTTGATTTCCCATTCACATCGATTCGGTAGTCCTGCCGACCCTTTCAGTGATGGTTTAATGGTCCTTTCCAATGCATCAGCAGCTTGTTGTGACCGTGGGAAGCAAAATACCAGGACTTGATTCCCGCCTTGAGGGGTTGCTTCCTCACCTTCCTTTCATATTGCTTCTTCTGACCGACCCTAGCCTCCTGCAAACCTTCCCTTGCAACCTTACATGCCTCATACCCGTGCCCCCCTTTGGAACGGGCGAGATTGGGCCAATCAGATCAACGGCCACTCTCCTGAACGGTGTGTCAATTAAAGGGGGGTGTTTAAGAGGCGCCTTCCTCTTCACCCCCCTTGTGGGTGGGCCTTTGGGCACACGTCCACATGACTGCGAAACGCTTTATGTCTGTCCTTGCCCCCTGGCCAATGGAAATCATCGAAGATTCGGTCAGCTGTTTTGCTGGTGCCGAGATGACCCGCCATGAGCGATCTTGACCCCCTGGGCATGACAGTGTCACGATAACCTGCTGGTACCCTTAACTGAGTGGTCATCTTACCTGTCTTCCCCTTTGGGGAACACTCGGTACAACAGCCCGCCTTTCACAAAAAAATTTGTCTCACCCCTCTAAAACCCCCTGTTTCTCTCCACCTCTTGCCAACTCCAAGACTTCACGAGCGGGAAAGGGGCTTGTTCCTGCGCTGCCCTAAACTCATCAGGCGACACATCTATGCCTGACTTCCTTGCTGGAACGACTAACGGTTTATCAACCTTTCCCTCCTTCTTGTCCCTGTTTGAACTGCTGCCCTGTAGCAGTCAACAACTCAGGATCCCTTGGATCCCCCGCACCTGGAATATTCCCATGATCAAATGTGAAGGGGTTTCTCCTTTACCAACGCAGGCAACTCGGGCCCGAGAAGTAAGGGGTACGTACTTCTATCTTAGCAACTGGAACTCCCTCACAGTGCCATCGATTAGAGTACAGGTCTGGATTTGCCCTGTCAAATCCCTTTCTCGACCAGCGTTGTTCGTACTACCCGCATGAACAACCAGTGTCTCGTAACACTTTCACCCTCTGCTGGCCAATCCACCCTTCCCTTCCCCTGGTAACGAACCACTCAGCTAGTGCCCCCCATCCTGACACTGACTGCTGTCCAGTGCTAGCCCTAGGCTGCACTCCACCCTCTTCAGACTGAATCCTTTTGGTTCCCCTGCAGGTCGTTTCCTTGACGACCCTTATCCACCTCTTGCAAGGCTGCTGCCTTCTGGAAACCCCATGCGACAATCCCTCGCCCCATGTCCCTTCTTGTGACAAATGAAACACCTAATGTCTCTTTGCCCTTCCTTCTGCCCCACCACTGGGTTTGCAGACTTTGCAGAAAACTCTTCCTAGTTTTCCTTGCACTCTTTCTCACCCGTGCCTAGCACCTGTTTCTCCTGCACCTTAGTGCCCAAACGTTTCCTCTCTATACACCTCTGCGAACTTCAACAACTCTCCCGCTGTCTCTGGCTGTCTCTCTTTCAAATGTATGGTTAATTCAGGGGCCGCAACCCGACAAAATCTGTTTTTTTCATAACCCAGCTCTTTCAATTTAGCGAACTCCTTTTCGTACCACTCAACTCTAACCATTTTTCAAAATAGTGATCTAGACGTGCACCAAACTGAGTGTACGTCTCACCCGCTTGTAATTTAGCTGAACGAAATTTTTCCTGAACCCTCCTCTGTGAGGTCAAATCCTTTCATCAACGATTCCTTCACGCACCGAAATCAGACTGTTGTTTCTGTTTGGGAACGCAGTGAAAATTTGTAATGCCTTACCCGTCAGTAACGCCGACAAAATGACTGCCACTCTTCTGGAGGCCAACCCTGGGCTGGTCGCAAAGTTTCGAAAAGATGATGTATGCAAACAATCGAATCGGTTCCTTCCGAGAATTTTGGCAACTTGGGTCGGGGGGCATAGCTTCGCACAGAGTCACTGGAAACTGAACTCCCATCCTCGGTGGTCTCCTTTGTATTCTCACCTTTTCTAACTCTAATTGAACCTTTAATCTTTCCGTTTCCGCTTCATTCTTTCTGTTTCCTGCGTTTCTAGCCTGATTTCATTAGCCTGAATCCTTAATCTTTCTGTTTCCTGCGCTTCCCTTGTCTTTCTGTTTCCTGCTTCATTCTTTCTGTTTCCTGCGCTTTACTGCGATACGGCGTCTTTCCGCGCGTTCATCCCTTTCCATCTTTTGCTGGTTTTCAACGAACGCTCGCAACTCATCTCCTGAGTAACCTAGATCACGAGCGGGCGCTCACAAAATTGTTCAATAGGGGTGTTCTTTTCTTCCGCCATTATATCTCTTTCTTTTTTTTTTGAACAGATTTATTACTACGACAGCCAAACTGGTGGTTACGACACTATGAGAAGCACAATCCCATGAATGATTAAAAGCTTGGGACAAGTAGTTAGTTTTTAT
>CM031618.1:47984077-48006123 GCA_018398815.1 Conus ventricosus | reverse complement strand
CAGGTTTTATATTTCGTAACATTGTTGTTTCTGGTTTATTTGTGAATATTCGTTTGGGTAACGCAAACGAGCTGTTGTTACATTAAGTCTGTATGTTGTAGTGTGTGAGAATATACTGTTTTACTCGGTTCAAGAATGTGGATAACTTAGGGCAGGAATAGAAAGCATGCTCATGTAATCTATTTCTTTGCACCAGTGGCATTATTTGTTTCCACTACACCCATTGTTTGTAGCAATAAGTTGGTAGGGTAAATGTTGTGAAGGAATTTAAAATGAAGGAGCCTCAGTCCTAGATTCCTTTGTACATTCATACGCTAAGTTAAAGTAGTCTTGAATGTTGATGTTTAATTTACGCTTCCAAAATATGTCGCGCATATTTCATGTTTTTTGTGTGTGTTTTTTGTTTTGCTTTTGGGCAAAAACCTTTCTGATTTGTTTATTTGATAGGGTTGTGAGGTTTGCTTCGTCTGTTACAACATCAGAAGGGGGTTCGTCTTTGTGATCAATGTTAGCAAGTTGTTGCTTCCATGTGGATGGGATTGCGTTTGTCAGCGCATTGTATTCGAAGGAAGGTTTGGGGAAGTGCCTAGTTTTTCTTCTTTTTCTCTAAAGGTCACTATAACGTCCATTCGCCATAGATCTTGAACGAGAAGGATACCAGCTTTTCACCATTTTGTAAAAATGCAATGTATTTCCTTTGTATTTTATATTTCTGTTGTTCCACAGAGGTTGTGTTTTAACATTCTCTATTGGTCGGTCTTTGTTAAAGGTGGTGACTGCAATTATTACGTCTTTCAAAAGACTGAGGTAACTTTTTCTAATCCTTGAATTTCTTTAGGATCAACTTACAGTTAAAAACGTAGTGGCTGTTCTGGAAAGGTGACATGTTATTACGCGCGGGATGCTCCAGTGAGCTTTGGTTTGTTTGAGGGTCTTGCCGCCATTTGATTCGGAACATTTGTTGCGATGTTCGATGTTAATCATACTTAGGCCGCCTTTTTCCTTTTCTAGGCTAAGGACACCTCTTTTTATCTTTTCGAACGCTTTTTTATCATTGAACTTTTTTTCCATAGGAACCCATAAATCAGTGCATTAATAGAGTGGAGGGTTTGTTTTGGTATAGATGCTGCTTGCAATACGTGAGAGAATTGTGACAGCAGAAATGTTTTAGTTAGAATAACTGTACCATAGAGGGATGGGTTTCTGTTTTCCCATTGCTTGATGATTTTGGTAATCTTATCTACTCTGGCTTTCCGATTTTCTTTCGATCTCAGAGATTCTTTGTCTGCCGAGAAGTAAATGCCTAAAACTTTGAGTTTACCAGATTTCATAGGTATATTATTAACAGTGCCAGTTTCACACTTTCGTGATCCTAATATATGCCTTCTGACTTGCTTTTATTTAGCTTTAGGCCAAAAATCCTCGAATTTCATAACTATGTTTGTAGCTTCCTGAATATCTTGTTCATCTTTAAGGGTCAGTGTTGTATCATCCGCAAATTGTTTTATTTTAGTGCAGCTGGATGCGTTGCTTTCGTCAGGATTTTGTGTTAAATTAATTCCTTGGATATCTTTACTGTTTCTTATTCGGATAGCTAGTGTCTCAACAGTTATCACAAAAAGGAGAGGACTGAGTGGGCAACCTTGCCTAATGCCTCTTTCTGTTGGGAACCAGTCAGATAACCATCCACCATTGTGAATACAGCTTTGTGTGTTTTCCATAACGGTTAAAACAGATTTTTTAAATCGTGGGCCGAAACTGAACAAATCAAGCGTTTCTAAGATACAGTCTTTAGACAGGGTGTCGAACGCTTTAGAGAAGTCTAGTGCAAGTAGGACACCTGGTTGGTTCGTTCTGTTGATGGTATGCAGTGAGATCATCAAAGAATCTCAAATGGAAGGCTATGTTTCTGCCTTTTATAATTCTACTTGGTCTTCGCTTACGATTGATGTCATTATGTTCTGTAGTCTCAAGCCTAGTGCCTTCGTGAATATTTTGTAGTCTGTATTTGTGAGTGTAATTGGCCTGTAATTAGCGAGGTTGTGTTTGTCTAGATCGTTGGTTTTGTGTATTAATGTTATGATTCCTTTTTTCATAGAAAAGGATAATTCACCTTGCTCAAGTGAAGTTGTAATACAATTCAGTAAGGGTTGTCTTAATTTATCCCAGAATTTCTTATAGAAGAGTGGTGTGAGACCATCACTTCTGGTGCGACTCATTTTTTAAATGATTAAGGGCTTGCGTGAGCTCGTCGGGTGTAATTTCCTTGTCGCAGAATTGTTTTTTCTTCATCTGTGAGTGTGGGGAAGTCATCATCAGCTAGGAAATCGTCTTTTATCGTCTCTCCATGTTTAATTGGTGTGTCCTTTTTTGTATAGCTGTGTAGTATTGCTTAATTTCATATAGTATTGTTTGGGAATTGTCTGTTAATGACTGATTTACACACAGTGATGCAATAGTGTTTGCTGCACCTTGTGTCTTTTCTATGCGCAGAAAATATTTAGTGTTCTTCTCACCCTCTTCGATCCATTTGACACTTGATCGAATTGGAGCGCCGCGTTGCGTCTTTCAATTCTTGCAGTTCTATTTCTTTTTTAAGTTGATGTGCTTTTGTTGCTAAGCCTTTATCCAAGGGGTTGTATGACAGTTTTTGTTCAATTTCTTCCAGCTGTTTGACTTTGGTTTGTTCCTTCCGAGGCCAATTTTTTGCGCCCTTTAAAAAGTTTATACAGAAAGATTTCAAAATGGAAGTGACTGACGGCGGCGAACGAAGCAAGATTAGGAATAGAGTTTGTTAGAACTTACCGCCAATGACATTGACAAAACAAAGACAAGACAAGACACGATGCATTTCAACCACTTGGGTCTTCTTCAGGCGAAAAATAAATCACATTTAACATGTGGGACAGTACAAACAACGAAAAACGAAAAAAGAATGAATGAAAATGACTTATCCGTTCTTGGCCATGTGTTTGGTGGGCGGAAATGACATGCGGCCAGGGGGATTTGGGAGAGGAAACGGAGGGGGGGGGGGGGGGGGGGGGGGTTGCGCGGGGGGTGGGTGTGTGTGGTGTGATATGATAGGGTTGTGTGTCCAGTTTATTGGGATGGTGTGATATCTTTGTGATGGTTTGTGGTAATGGTGGATTGATAATAATGGTAAGGGAAAAAAAAAAAAAAGGGGTGGGGGGTGGGGGGGGGGATTTAAGGGGAAGGATAATACAAAACTAAGATTAAATAGATGGAGGGTTGCTGTAACTACTGTATGAAGTGGGTGAAGGGGATGTGGTGGTGGTGTATGTAAGTGTGTGTGTATGTGTGTGTGTATGTGTGTGTGTTGGTAGGGGATTTTGCCAACTGGTGTGGAAGAGGTGAGTATGTGTGTTTGGTTATTGTTGGATATTGATGCCTTGGGGGTGTAGTGTGCCCAGTTTGGCAATGAGATGGGATTCTTGAGTTGTGCGTTCAAAGCTGTCACTCTGTGACTGCCAGAGTGCCATGACTTTGACATGGTCGATGTTGTGTTGGGTGTGGTTGAAGTGTAGGGCGACGGGTTTGGGTCGGTGGTGGGCGGATATCGGCCAGGTGTTCAGAGATGCGTGTTTCGAGTGTGCGTGACGTTTCCCCTATGTAGAAACCTCAAAGACCTCCTCGTGCGGTCCAGTTTGAACAGAACCACAGCTACACCACCAGGTACTCACCCCTGCTCCAAACCCAACTGCAAAATCTGCCCCCTCACCAAACCAGACACCATCCTACAGGGCCCCAAAGACTCCTTCACAGTCAAACGCACATTCTCATGTCAGAGCCGCAACATTATATATGCCATCCACTGCCAGCTGTGTGGCAAGATCTACATAGGGGAAACGTCACGCACACTCGAAACACGCATCTCTGAACACCTGGCCGATATCCGCCAGCACGCGCAGTCACATACACTCTGGGTCCGCGGACGGGGCCGCACTGGCCACCGCCATTTTGCCCAGGCCCTACACTGGTTCACGGGCCCTTGTTTTTCCATGGAAAAATGAATTTACAAGAAAATGACGACGCGTTTCGACCTCTTGCGCCGAATGTGAGAAGATTGATTGCTCATTCTTATATTTTTTCTCTCTTGAATCTGAACATAACCTCTTTCATAACATTAGTGTCTTGATTAAAACAAAACAAATTTTAAAAGTGTATTTGATAATACTCTGCGATGTCACATGGAAAAACGAATTCTTGAATTCTTGCCTAAAGAAGACTTGAGAGGTCGAAACGCGTCGTGTTTGTCTTGTGATTTGTTTGACCATGTTAACTGGCGGAGTTATTTCAGATACGTTTGAAAATGTGTTTTAATTTCCGCCTGCAGTCTCCTCACTCTGAAACTAAAACAGAACTAAGCAAAACATAAAAGCAACCACTGAACAACATTAGAATTTTTTGTCATGATCTTGAAACAAAGAATGGCAGATACTAAAACGCCAAGGGCAATCAAGATAATGCTCAGAATACAAAGAAACAAATTATTCTGACCTTTTAGACACCTTCGTTGTAGTCACAGAAATACAATGGTGGCTTTTATTGGAGAAACTCTACAACAGTATCACATGACTGTTGATAAACCATTTCAGGCTGTTTTAGAAGACCATTCATGTTCGCTTCAATACTTGTATACAACGGCGGTAATAAGCATTGCCAGCCGGGAGTATATTTCATGACATTAATTATGATTCTGATTCTGCCTTTGTTCACCTTATAAAAAAGCATGTTTACGTTTTACTGGCAAGTAAAGCTTATTATGGTTATGATTTTGATGTCTGCCATTCACAGAACAGTATCATGGGTAGCAGAGGGGTATCATAAACTGTTGTAAATGGTTGTTGCAGTCAATGGGACTTTGTAGCAGGAACCCCACCCCACTCTTCTGTACGTTCTCCACCTCTTCATGTCGACAGCTCATGGCTCATACCCAAAGTTCTGTGAGTGGTTGTTGAAATCGCCAACCACTAGGATGCTGGAAACCAGTGTTTTGATGGTGTCATGGGAGAGGGGTTTCGTGATTTTGACTGGATTGAAATCAAACTGATACCTAGGGCCCTCCATGGGGGTGTCAACAAAGCCATCATTGACGTTGTTTGAACAAGTGCCCAGGATTCCTCTTGTGCTTCTTTCTTTTTTAATGCATCACAATGCTTGATAGTCTTGAAAGATTCAAAGCCTTGTAAGAGTTTTTCCTTAAATGGAACAGTCACTGAAGTTCTTTCAATGCAGATTATGTCCAAGGTCTGTTCTCTTCTTCAAGACACTTTCAGCATTCCCGTACATGACTATGAAAGGTTGATGCTGCTGAAACTTTTCATGATGTACACCTCAAGACGATTAAAAAAAAGCTTCTTTTCTCCCAGGCTGGATCCGCTTGAGAATCAGCGCCCGAATTTGCTCATACTGAAGGGTCTTCAATGGATGGGCGCCATATTCGCCAAATGTAGATAGATGTTTTGGACTGCTTTTTCCTCTTCCGCATACGCAGGCTGATACTCTACGGACACTCCCTGTTATAGACAGCAAGGATTAATCCCATCTGCCCACAAAGGAATGGAGTTTTGTGTGTATGACCGTTTTTTTTTTTTATCCCGCCATTAAGGCAGCCATACTCCAGCTTCGGGGATGGATGTATGGACAGTTCTGCTGCTTTCATAATACCTTGGCTTGTTCGTAAGGGCAATATTTTTTAATGTCTGTCTTCAGCCCTCTAGGTTTTCTCTCAGAGTTGCCCTGCCACTTGATCTTGATCGAAGAAATTTCCCTGTGGGTACATGGACTTTCTTTTTCCCCTGTCAAATTGGAGCTATTATTCTCCGACCAGTCCTTTTATAGAAGATCTGCGAATCTTGGGTGACAAACATTTCTTTTCTTTGTGTGACTGACGCTGTCTGACTGAGGTTTCCTTCCTCACACGTAAACCTTTTGAGACGACCTCGATTGGCCCGATAGTTCCATGCAAGACACACAAAATGGAGCGCTTTACAGATTAGTCTTACCACAGGCTTACCCACCCCGTCAATGGTAAACCCACCGCCATTGGTCCACCACTAGCTTCAATAACAAGCCGGCTATCCACAGTTGTCCCCGTATCTGGAGTGTGCGCTCCTCTGCTCACCGCACCGAGACGTGCCCGACACTCGATACAGAAGTCTCACGGCGCCACTCTCAAAGAAGCGTAAACACACAAATAATATCTTGCGCACGCGCTTGCGTGTGCACGCAACACACACACACACACACACACACACACACACACACACACACACACACACGCACACGCATGCATGCACACAGACACATGCACGCGCACGCGCGCGCACACACACACATCCGGAAAATCCTATTACTAACTTTGAGAAGCAAAGGCCATTTTGGCAGTTGGTAAGGAGGACGTATACGAATGAAGGAAATGACTGAACTGTATACACATTTGGTCCTTCGTAGGCGACAGCCTCATTGTTTTTTGAACAACACACATTTCAAATCAAATGAAATTTGTTGACTTCCCTTTTCAGTTTGTAACTTCACATTAATCAATGTCAAGTAAATGTAAAAAGGCTGCAGTTAAGCAATTGAATCATGAAAATGCAACAAATACAGGAACACGTCGTGCATATGTAATTTTAACCTGGAAAATGTTTAAGACAGTGGCTCTATTTAAACATCTCATTGTTGCAAAAGAAAATTCAAATGCATATATTTGATACAGAGAGCATCATTCAACAATAAATATAGTTCGATCAAAGAAGTTAGTCTGGAAAACGAGTTTTTACAAGTCCGTTGTTTAAAGGTAAACGTGTGGACTGCGTCGTCATATGGATATCACGTTTAGAATAAAGTTAATACAATAGGCATGGTATTTCTATAAACACGCGTTCAGAAATATGAAGAGAAGATGAACTGATCTATAAGTAAAAACTGTGTTCAGAGATGCTCTAACGTATTCTTCTTCAGTCACAACATTTTCCAATATCATAATCTACAATACATGTCTGTTCAATATCTTTACTTTGTTTTCTACTTTTCATGCGCGTTTTTAATGTTTGTCACAGACAAGAATGAATAGAAAAATTTGGAAAAGCAGCAACTACTCCATACCTCACACATCTAAAAGCTGTTTGATTAGACGTTTCCACAGTGGCTAATTGTAATCTGAGTTAGCTCTGTTATACTAGAAATCTTCAAAAGTTAACTCTTCTGTACCGGAAAATTACAAAGTTTGCTCTTTTATACCAGAAAATTCTAAACGTTACCTCTCTTATAACAGAAAATTCTAAACGTTGCTCTTTTATACCAGAAAACTCAAAACGTTAGCTCTTTTATGACAGAAAATTTAAAACGTTAGCTCTTTTATGACAGAAAATTCAAAACGATAGCTCTTTTATGACAGAAAATTTCAAAACGTTAGCTCTTTGTATACCAGAAAATTCAAACGTTAGCCCTTTTATACCAGAAAATTCAAAACGTTAGCTCTTGTATATCTGAAAATTCTAAACGTTAGCTCTTTTATACCAGAAAATTCTAGACGTTAGCTATTTTATATCTGAAAATTAGCTCTTTTATACCAGAAAATTCGAAAATTTGGTTCCTTAATGACACAAAATTTTAAGGATTAGCTCTTATATACCCAAAAATTCAAAGTTTAGCTCTTTGATATCAGAAGAGTTTATAAATGTTAGCTCTTTTATATGAGAATGTTTCTTTTAAAAGCTTCTCTTTCATACCAGAACATTAATTTTTTACAAAAATGATAGCTTTTTTACACCAGAAAACTAAAAATATAAATAAATAAAAAAAGGCATACTTTTAAGCAAATCTCAGCATCACCACCTATATTTGATTGAAACTGTTTACCGTCTTTTATACATTTTACCCCTTTCCTTTACTTTGTTTTCTCTCTCTATCTATCTCTCTCTCTCTCTCTCTCTCTCTCTCCTCTCTCTCCTCTCTCTCTCTCTCTTCTCTCTCTCTCTGTCTCTTTGCCTTCCTATTTATGCTTATATTTCACGGTAACGTATGTGCATACTTTATGTGGTCATTTCATAACACAAGCTACTGATTTCTCTTCGGCTGAAATTCAAATCGCAAAACTATGAGATTATTCATGCCGATAAAGTGAATACCGACACAACTAAAAGGATTCAAACCTTTCAATGAAGTTCATTTTATACTATGTTTGACAGTTCACTTTTCTTAGTAATCACCACAAAACTCTGTGTGTTGTGTGTGGTGTGTGTGTGTGTGTGTGGTGTGTGTGTGTGTGTGTTGTGTGTGTGTGTGTGTTTTTCCCCTATCTCTTTCTGTGTGTGTGTGAGTGTGTGTACGAGTGTCTGTCTGTCTGTTTGTGTGTCTGTCTGTTTCTGTCTTTGTCTCTGTCTCTCTCTCCCTACTTCTCTCTCTCTCTCTCTCGTGTGACAAAGTGACAGACCTGACATGGCCTTTTGCGATTGGCGGGACTATAAACTACATGAATCTCTCTCTCTCTCTCTCTCTCTCTCTCTCTCCTCTCTCTCTCTCTCTCTCTCTCTCTCTCTCTCTCTCTCTCTCTCTCTGTCAAAATCGATTGAGGACGGAACGTTTGGTTTGTTCCCAACACAAGTATGCGGGTTCTCAATTACAGGAACATCGTCTAATACACGGGCATGAAAGCAATAAATCATATGCCTGGTTAACAACAAGACCTTTTAACAAAACAGATAAATCATATCCTTAAACGGCCGTAAATAATGCACACTCATTTTCTGGCAAACAAATGCGAGCACATGGGCTAGTGCCTGCACACACACGCACATGCACATGCACACACACGCACGCGCACACACACACCACACACATACACACACAAGCGCGCTTGTGTGTGTGTGTGTGTGTGTGTGTGTGTGTGTGTGTGTGTGTGTGTGTGTGTGTGTGTGTGTGTGTGTGTGTGTGTGTGTGTGTTTGTGCGTGTGGTGTGTGTGTGTGTGTGTGTGTGTGTGTGGTGTGTGTGTGTGTGTGTGTGTGTGTGTGTGTGTGTGTGTGTGTGACTGGAGAGAGAGAGATGGGGGGGGGGGGGAGGGAGGGAGGGAAAGAGATTCTTTGAATTGAACAATAACAGCTTTGGTACTGGTATTATACATACATCCATATTAGTTTTGCTTATTATCTGTATATGTCATTTTCAAGGTACATACAGTTTGTTTTTCAAGCGATAAGAATCGTGCTAGATTGTAACTAGGTATGTTGCTTCCTAATTAGCTAGGTTATTTTTCTACCTAGTGCATGCTGGCCATATTCAAAAGACTAACGCAGGTTTGAAAAGCAAAATATGCGTTTGGACAGACGTTAGTTCTTCATATGACAGATGATTCAGATGAGACCCTAATATGACAACACAGTGGAATCCCGGCTCCTAAACATTATTGACAACAAAAAGCTAAAACTCTAACTTGCAACGCCCCACTTACTATATCCATGTAGACACAACATCTAATGTATGAGATATATTCCTGAAGTGGGCAGTGTGATCGCCCTTTGTTTTGCTTCAATATCATGAGCACAACATTGCGTAAAATGTAAAACATTATTTACAACTAAAAGCTAAAAGTCTGACTTACAACGCCCCACTTACTATATCCATGTAAACACAAAATCTAATATATGAGATGTATTACTGAAGTGGTAGTTGTGGTCGCCCTCTCTCTTGCTTCAATAACATGAGCACAACGTGCGTAAAATTCTAAAGCTGAGCATTAAAAAGCAAAAAAAAAAACAAACAACAACAACAACCGAACTACTTCACAGATGCTAGACGCGGTTTTCTTCACGCATAATCAGATGGAAAGACTCCTGTGGCTTTCAACTTTTATTTTGAAGGTGATAGATATATTCTTTTAAAGGAGAAAGAGTTTAGCCTCCATCAATCACAGACACCCATTTAGGGTTTTGTGCGAAGAAGGAGAGGAAAAAAGCTGTCCAGACTCGTTTTATATCCTTCGATTCTCTCTTCTTTTACGTGGATGAGTTATCTACTGGGCACTCTTTCTGCCACAGATGTGGGTGAGACTAAATTTTCCTATCGTAGGTCTGCGTGACAAAACAATTGTGACTTTACACCAGACATGTGGGTGACAGTTGACTCACGTGATAAACATTTGTGACGCTACACCAAACATGTGGGCGACAGCACACTTTCCTTTTATAGGTCTGCGTGACAAACGTTTGTGACCCTACACCTGACAGGTGAGTGACACCAGACTTTCTAGTTATAGGCCCACGTAACAAAACAAACGTGACACTACACCAGACATGTGGGTGACAAAAGACTTGCCTATCATAGGCCTACGTGACAAAACAAACGTGACTCTACTCCGGACATGTGGGTGGCAGCAGACGCCTAATTATAGGCCTACGTGACAAACAAATGTCACCCTTCACCACACCTGTGGGTAACAGCACAATGTCTTATCATAGGCCAGCGTGACGAACATATGTGACTGTACACCAGACATATATGTGACAGCAGTCTTTTCTGTCATAGGTCTACGTGACGAACGGTTATGACTCTACACCAGACATGTGGGTAACAGCTGTCTCGCGCGCCCGCACACGAGTGCGCGTATGTGCATTTACCCTCTCTCTCTCCCTCTGTTTTTTGTTTGTTTGTTTTGTTTCCTTGTTTGTTTTCGCCTATTTTCGCCTTTTTCTTTCTCACTTCCTTTATTTTCTAAAAGAAAAAGATTAATGCTTAATAGATTTCCCTGATGAAATGAGTTGTCTCTCTGCCCTCTTTGGCATGTTTGATCTGCGTTTCATGAATATTTGACGACAGTTCACATACCCAGTAAATCAGCGCGAAGAAAATGTCAACATGAGACGCTTTCATGTGGAATCCACAGTGACTGCAGACAGATGTGGATTTATTGCAGCGGTTCAGTGCTGACACCTTTATCACCATTGTGTTTGTCTCTACGTCGGGCACACTGACATAATGTGGTACAAAGAACACCAACACTTGGCTAAGGAACGTACAAAAAAAGTCGAACACAGTGACTCATCTGAACCTGACTATCTTCAGCTTTCAGTCTTCTTGGTGAGAGTAGCATAATGGAGTACTCAGACCGTTACAAAAGGGATGCTTGGTACGATCAATACGCTCCATACGAGAAAGTCGGATCCTGATCTGGGATGTTGGCCTTCCAACTGCATGTGTGTTCGGATTGTTTGGCAATTTCATGATCATGCTGATCATGCACCGTCTCCCTGCATCCACGTCCGGCGTGTTCTTTCAAGTTCTGGCCTGGTCTGACCAGCTGGCGTTGATTATCGGCCCCCCTGTGCCTCTTGATCAGCATGAGGTTCGACCTGCCCAGCTTCACAGTGTTGGGCCCCTGGCAGTGTAAGGTGTCCACTATGATAACGTACATGACGGCAGCTATTGTCTCCCTGGATGCTGGTGTCTCTCTCTACGCTGAGGGCAGCGTCTGTGCTGTGGCCACTCCGTGTTAACGCTGTGTGGACGAAGAGGATGTCGCGAGTCACCGCTGGTGTGGTGACCGTTGTCGTGGTTCTGATCCACTGTCACTTTCTCTATGGGTATGATATAGGAACATGTCACTGGAAGTGCTGTGACAATATTGTGTCAGAAAGTACAGGTGGTTTATCGACAAAGTGTGGCCTTGGATAGACATGATGGAATGTAATTTCATACCTATCCTGTTGTTGGGGATCAGCAACAGTGTCCTTCTCTGGTCGCTCACAGCAGGTGCCCGTCTTTCTGTACAACAAACTGCCCAGGATTCCAGACAACAGAAAGTGACGTCGCTGACTGTCACCTTGATTGCCACAAGCATGGCATTCTTCCTCCTGACAACACCCATGGCAGTGTATTTGATCGTGTCTCCCTATGCCGACGGGACGGACCCCATAGTGGTGGGCCAGTACAATGTCTTCCAAGCGGTCGCCAGCAATTTGGTGTGCTTCAACAGCTCCGTTAACTTCTCATTGTACTGCCTGACAGGCGCCAAGTTCCAGGCAGAGTTTAAAAAGATGGTGTTCCAGTTCCTTGGTCTGTTCCATAAGGCAGTGAAGTCAGTTAGGGACAAGATCTCCCTCACCAATAACAACGATGCGATCTGATGATTGTCTTGTGGGTGAAAGCAGTGATGGAAAGGATGGTGGTGACGGCCGCTGCCACTGACTGCCATTCTGAGCCTGGTGATGATCACACTCTCACGTGGAACTAACGACGCCTGCCGAAACAGTTCTGTCATAAAGTTTCAAAAACAAGAAAAAGACTTGCTTTTTTTCATTTCAAGCTTGGTTTAAAGTAGATTTAATCCGCAACAATGTATGTATAACTGAATGACTGACTGAACATGTGAGTGAATGTATTAAACAAACATCGGACCGCTAAAGAACATTAAGATTATTGAACAAACCGTGTGTGCACATATGTGTGCACGTTTGTTTGTGTATGTGTGCATATGTATGTATTTTGTATGTGTGTGCGTGTGCGTGTGTGCGTGCCTGTTGTGTGTGTGTGTGTGTGTGTGTGTGTGTGGTGTGTGTGTGTGTGTGTGTGTGTGTGTACTTACTTGAAGAGATTACTTCTGGTGAAAAGCTTAGATCAGAACAACTCTCATTTTGTCTGGCAATCACAATGCTTTAAGATGCAGTTGTCAGGAAAATACATGAACAAATCGTAAACAATATTTAAAGATTGGGGAAAACCCACAGAAGTGCTGTACACAATGGTCAAACCCGCTCAGGAAACAGCACTAACGCACAGGTATGGTTGTGTGGTTCTAACCTATATATATATATATATATATAATATATATATATATATATATATATATATATATATACCTTCCTGAAGAGTCCGATCCAGCGGACGAAAGGCCTCAGAGCAGGCAATACGAAAAGTTCTCTCTTCAAGATGGGTTTGAAATCATCTCCATAGGCTGCTAGTGAAGGTTTTTATTTATTTGTAACATATTTCCTTGATTTTTCAATCTCATTTTATCACCCCCCCCCCCCCCCCCCCCCCCCCCCCCTCCCTCTCTGCTTTTTGTTTTCTTTTTTTTTCGAATCTTTGCTAAGTCGTTAATATAAGATGGAGGACATGTTAGCCTGCACTTGTTTTCTCCCACTACTAAATTGTTCAACACACACACACATACACTAACATACACACACACACAAACATATATATATATATATATATTTTTGCCCCCATACATTCATAAAGCCTTGGAGCTTCTCTCTCTCTCTCTCTTGGAACCTGCGACTGGACCTTTTGCTGCGGACAGGCCACTGTATCATTGTAACAGTGTTGTGTGTGTGTAGTATGACGTCAGACGTGGTACTACTATGACACTTCGCAGTTGCCTCCCTTCGATCCAGAACGAATATAGACCCATGTCCTGTGACAGGTGGTTCACAGTGCCCTTCGTGAGATGGGATGGAGGGTGGGGAGAAAGAAGAGGGGGGTGTCTGTAGCTGGCATGCTGGACCTGTTTGTTGGAAAACATCTCTAGACATCTTCAGACGCTTTTCACAGCTTTCTTTCTTGCAGACAGCCAAGCAGCGGAGACTTCTCCCAAGAGAGAGAGAGAGAGAGAGAGAGAGAGAGAGAGAGAGAGAGAGAGAGAGAGAGAGAGGGAGAGAGAGAGAGGGAATCACGCAGCAGAAGCCTTTTCCAAGACAGAGAGAGAGAGAGAGAGAGAGAGAGAGAGAGAGAGAGAGAGAGAGAGAGAGAGAGAGAGAGTCACGCAGCAGAAGCCTTTGCCAAAGACACAGTGTGACGGTTGGTGACAAGTTCGATAGACTAGAAGATGGTAATAATACAAACACTTCCTCCCTTCTCCTTCCGATGTAAAACAGAGAGCTGATTTAAAATTCAACAATAATTAGAATTTATTAAAATTAAAACAAATGATGAGTGATGCTGAAGATGATAGTGTACAAAAAAAAAAATACACAAGACCTGCGTGGGGAAGTTGCTCACAATGTCCACTCTTGTTTGCCCCACTTGCTATTATATGTCACAAAAGTACTCTAAAAAAATGAATCTAAAGTGTGGCGCTATGGAGTGCATGCGATGTAGTGTTTGTCCAAGAAATAACTTGTCTCTTGATGATGCTCCATGGGGGGATCTTCTGTATCACACCGTCTCCTCCAGCATTCCAGACTGGGCCTCGTCTCTGCTATTGATGTGGACTTGGGATTGATGATTGTAGACGGATGAATGACGACACGACAGGAAAGGAAGCAAACAGGAAACCTGCAAAGGACGAATTGTCTAGGTCCTCGATCTACATAACAATTCCCTAGACACCAATCACACTCCAACCACACTTTTACAATTACACTATCTTGCGCTACGATCTCCATTTCACATAATGCGAAAAAATTACTTTATACCAATATTCCTTTTTAACATTTCCTTCTTAAATGCCTAGGCTTCATGAATAAATAAAATTCATCAAGACAAGATCATTCTCGACGTCTCTGCATCTTTACATTTTATAACAATATTCTCAACACGAGATGCATCTCGACATTACTGCATTTTTACATTTGCAATTACAACATTCCTTTTCCTTTTCTTTAAGAATGCACGTCATTTTCATTTTCATATAATCTCACATAATAATAAGAATAGCTTCAACATTGCGTTATATCAGTTCAGCATTCAGACATGTTTCGCCCAACAATTTCACATATCAGCATGTAAATAAATCAGCGTTACGGCGACGATGTGCCGAGATAAAAGAATGGCGTGGTTAAACTTCACGACACAGGGTGTGCGAGATGAAAATGACTGCTCCACGATCAGTAATATATGCTGACCGTCGGATCTAAATTTGTAAATGTCAGCTTAAGTTAAATATTGTGTTTCAGAATTTTGTAGTGATCACGGACAAAGAAAATACGATTATATTTCAAGCATTTACTGATTCAAGCGGATTTGAAAGGGGAAAAAAATGAATGTGTAGCTTACACCATATCAAACTACATTAGCGCTGATTAGTTGACCGGGCGGGTTCGACCTCTTCAGATGAAGTACACACATCCTCGCCATGTGTTCCGACTCCTCAATTCTTCAATGCAGCACTTCCACTCAGTACTGGCCTAGTACTGACACTTGCTAAGATCTTGAGGTAGCTGAAATCCTTGGTCACCCTGCTTGACCATTACAACGTGACTCCTGACGGCAAGTCCCAGGCAGCGAGTGAACCGTTAGAAATTTGCTCCACTGCGCTTGCGCGTTGCTATGAATTATGATTGGTGGTGTTCATGGCAGTAAGATTTTTAATTATTATATAACAATTTCCTGTGGGTGTTTTAAAATGTGAAGGAATTCCATCATCACAGGTTTCAAAATCGGAAAATGACTAGCGAAATGCAGATATTAAAAATCTTTACTTCTTGAAGCTTTTGATAGCAGTCGAATGCATAAGTTGAAAGATTACGTCATGCGAATGATGACGAGATTTTTATTAATGACAAGGTTAGATCTGTTGATACGCTGCCACAACACACACACACACACACACACACACAGTCAATTAGGGGAAGCCACGCCGAGAGAGAGAGAGAGAGAGAGAGAGAGAGAAGCAGGGGAATCCACTGCCAAAAGAGAGAGCTAAAGAGAGAGAGAGAGAGAGAGAGAGAGAGAGAGAGAGAAGCAGGATAAGCTACTCCCGAGAGACAGACAGACAGACAGAGACAGAGACACAGAGAGAAAGAGAGAGAGACTTATGAACAGACATCTGCCCGGGCAGTTTCTGGCATGCAATCTTGCTGGTCAAACAGCAGACTAAATCTTCCGCCCCTGTTTGTCCTGCGGGGACACTTACACCCCCCCCCCCCCCCCCCCCCCCGCCCCTGCCCTTCCCTCCTGTCCGCCTCGCCCTCCTCCCCCACACACCCCCCCCCCTCCCGCCCTCTCCGTCACCACTCTCCTTTCCTCTTTCCTCCCCCTTGTTTGGTTTGGTCTGAGACATGGCCGGTCGCAAGGTACCCGGAGCGTTCGATCCGGCGTTTCCGTTTGATCTTCTTTCTTTTTCCTGTCGTTCCTTTCTCTGTCTGTCTGTCTGTCTGTCTGTCTGTCTGTCTCTCTCTCTCTCTCTCTCTCTCTCTTCCTCTCTCTCTCTCTCTCCTCTCTCTCTCTTGAATTGCTTCCCTTGCTTCTCTGTCTCTGTCTCTCTCCCTCTCTCTCCCTCTCTCTCTTTCTCTCTCTCTCTCTCTCATTAACTTTATTCTGTATTTCTTTCATTTTTTTTGCCAGCGACATGATACGCCTTTTTAAAACGTCAAATTCTACTCCTTCGTTGCTATCTATCTATCTATCTATCTATCTATCTATCTATCTATCTATCTATCTATCTACGATCGATCGATCGATCTATCTATTATCTATACTGCTTTTATAAGCTTCCAAAAAGCATTTGATTGTTGCTTCGATCTATTTGGCTGAAGAATGGCGTTTAAAGATGACTGTTTCAAGCTGTGAAGAGCATGTTAAAAACAAAACAAACAAAACAAAACAACAACAACAAAAAGAAAAAAAAAAAAACACAAAAATTGTCGTTTGCATTTCTTTCTTTCCGTAATATTTTATTTCCTTCCATCATGTTTTCTATCCTTCTTTGATGTTTTCATTTTTTCCCACGTTGTTTTCTCCTATTCTATTATGAACTTCTTTCCTTCTATCTCGCTTTCTGTCCTTCTATGTATATAATTATCCATCATTTTTCAATCCTTTTAAACTGTTCGTTCTCCTTTTAAATTGTTTCCCCGTCTGTCATTTTTTCCTACCTTTGTTTGTTTGTTTTGTGTGTGTGTGTGTGTGTGTGTGTGAGTGTGTGTGTGTGTGTGTGTGGGGTGTTTTACATCTTGTGTCCTCCGTCGTGTGTGTGTGTGTGTGTGTGTTTAATCCTTATTTCAGGTGTTGTGACCTTCTTCTACAACTTCTTTCTTTTCGTCATATCTCCTTTAATTCCGTCAAGTTTCCTGTCTATCATGTCTTCTTTCTGTCAGATCTTGGTTTCTTGTTTTGTCTTTTTTCCTTTCATCATGTCTTTTTTTTTTTTTTTTTAACTGGTCATCCGTGACGTCTTCTGTTTTGCAAAGTCTTCTTTCTGTCATGTTTTTCTATAGTGTCCTCAGTGATGTCTAGCCGAGGATAGGCGCAATAATAATAATAATAATAATAATAATAATAATAATGATAATACAAATAGTAACAATAATAACAATAAGAAGAAGAAGAAGAAAGAAGAAGAAGAAGAAGAGAAGAGAAGAATAATGATGATGTCTTTCGCTCGTCATTTTTCCCGTTATGTCTTCTGCTCTTCCGCCATCTCTTCTTTCCTTTATGTCTTCTATCCTCTAGTTAAGTTCACACAAGTCGGCAGACAAGATCTTCAGACTTAACATGGGACGGAAATAAGTTTTCCATGGAAGGGAAGTAATCAACTGAGTCCTGTATGTGTAAAGGGACGCTAATCTCCAGCATTGTCGGTTTTTTTTGTTGTTTTTTTTTTTCGTTTTTTCCCCCGTTTTTTTCTTTCTTTTTTTCAACATCCGTAAGGTGAACAGAATATTAGTCAACTACTCTAATTATTCGTTCCCAATGACGTCATTCACGGAGGAATTGCTGTCTGTCATCCATTCTGTTGTGACACGAGGAATTACGATCACTGCTTCAGTCCCTGCCGGACTGGCAGATATCATATCCCTTGTGTCGTGAGTTCTGGTCATCTTCTGTATTCAATGGGCGAATTTCTCTCCCCTTTTACACTGATAGGGACTGGGGAAGAGAGAGAGAGAGAGAGAGAGAGAGAGAGAGAGAGAGTGTTTCCTTGTTTGTATGTTGGGGATGGGAGTAGTATGTGGCAGACCGGATATGAATTTGCTTGAAGGAGCACGCGCATGCGTGTCTGTGGTTATGCAAATCATATATGCATACATATTTGTGAGATTGTATTGATGTTGTTGTTGTTTTTTGAGGCACTGTTGCAAAAACGGCCACAGATGTCCTTGCCACACCCCCAGTCCCCTACTCCGATCCTCCTCCTTCTCTCTCTTCCCCTTCCCCAAGATAGGTCTCACACATGTCATTGTTTATTGGACGGAAAGGGGTGGGAAGGGAAGGGGAGGGATAATGCATAACTGGGGAAAACAAACAGCCAACAAACACACAAACAAACAGATTTACGTCTTCACAGGAACAAATTTGTCTGAAAAACAAGTCAGCATCTCGTATCACGAAAATGAAAGCAACACTGACTTCTCCATCATAAATCACAAGAACAAGAACAAACAAAAAATAAACAAATAACAAATAAAATGGCGGAATCAGACGGAGTTTAGTTGTGCAAGGCATCCAAATCTCGCGCGCTGCACGAGAACAATGGCGATTGTTCGAGCACATCAGGTCATATTCCATGCTTCATTTTCCAGATGCTCCCTCCGTCACGCATCAACAACCTGGAGTAAATCAAGCCTATGAGAACCAGGTAATTTGCAGTATTGGTCAGGAAGTTCTGTCATGAGTCGGCCGAATGTTCTCGAGCATTTAGGCAAATTAAGGGTAGTTTTGCTGTTGTTGAGAGCAAGTTCCTTGGATTCTTCAAGTGTGCGAACTCAGGCATCACCAGTGGGGAATACCCCGAGTCGTATACTGAAGGAGGGAGAGTTACTGGGGAGTGGTTCGCATGTCTAGGGTGGGGGGGGGGGGGGGGGGGGTAGTAACAAGAACATGCCGACCTGCCGGTCATGGGTAGAGGAGAGTGTCCACTTTGAGCACTGGCTATTCACTGGGTTCTCCAGTGGGCCTGAAGGGAAGGCGATCGTGTCAGGTGACCGTCACGGGTAGGTGACCGTCAGCCTGCAGGCAGAGCACAGTGACCATTCAGTCGTTCTTGTTCTGAGGAATGAATGGAAGGCTTCGGCCTATTGAGTGGTTTGCACCTTGTTGTCTATAGCGTGTAGTGAATCCTTGAAGCATCAGTCCTGGCTGGTAGAGAAGTCCAGGCTGTTAGTACAATGGGTAGCTTTGGGGAATCGAACATGAGTTTGAATAGGAGGTTATGCATTAACCACTTGGTACCCAAGTCTTTGTTGGCGCTAGCAGCTGTGGTGTGTGTGTAAGTGTAGGTGACTAGTGATTCCATTTCACGCGATCCTGGAGCTACAGACCCTGACGCAATGAAAAGCAGAGGTACTGAATGCCAAGGAGATTTCGCCGAACAGGCTAGAAGAGGATCGCGCAGATTTTCACGCGCTCCTTTAAGGACTAAAATGTGTGAAAGGTGCGCTGACTCTCTTGTAAAGCCTAGAATGTGCGAACTATCTGTCCCAGGTACTTTTGGCGAGCCACAAACGGCGGTCAAGAATGAGAGGGGCAGGAGTAGGTCAAGGGTTTTGAGTAATGCCTCCAGGGTGTTGCTGTTGTAGTGTGAAAAACAGACGTAGAACAATGGTAGGAGCAATGCCTACGGGCTGCTCTTGTAGTGGTGATGGTGTGAGCAGTCATCTGTTACGGACAGCTACCGTGTAAACACTGTAGCTGGCCAGTTGTGTTATTGATTTTGATTGCCCAGCATAGGGCGTGGTTGAGTCTATGTGTCACACTGTCACTTTTGCACACATGCATTCATGACAGCATTTACTCCATACGCACACGCAATCTTTCCAATCAACCAAAAGGCGCACTACCGAATGTTTTTCTTCTCCCCTCTCCTTCAGGGAAAAACACTTTACTAAATCACATCAAACAATTTATAAACAGATTTTATATATGTATCTCTCTTTACACTGAGAGATAAACTCAGTGATCCAAGTTTCTATAAAGTCATGGCCTTCAAACAACATTGGCCTAAAATCCAGACCAGGAGAATAAATAATTCTTTCACTCCTTGATGCTATACCTGCATCAAAATTTGGACTCGCGCCATACCATCATGATTCTCTGTCTCTCTGAGACAGTGTATCGCCCCCTTGAATTCTCCCGTCACTGGAGATACAAGCTCCGGCTTCTCTCCCTCGACTTCTTCTGTCACTGGAGTGACGAGTTCCCACTCCTCTCCCTCGTCTTCTCCTGTCTCTGGAGAGATGACGAGTTCCAACTCCTCTCCCTGGAGTCGTTAATTGCCGGGCTGAACTACTGGTGTGTTCCCCCACATCATGGCCATCCTTAACCCCCTCACGGGTGAAAGGTGAAGGGCGAAGGGTGAAGGGCTGAAACACGAATAAGGTTCGTGTAAGTAACCTGCTTCCCAATTTAATTATGAATTCTTTCTTTCTCTTTTCTTTAAGTTTTCCCCTGTAGCTTTCCCCAACTATCTATGGCTCACCTGGTAATGACTGGTCAGCAGTGAGGACCAGCGTCCTGACAGGTTCGAGTCTCTAGGCCATCTGCTGGGCTAAAACTGATTCTTTCCTCCCTCCTCCTAGTGAGTGCATACTCAGTGTTCAAAACACATGACCAGCACCTTACCAGCCCTTGTTAAACTATCACTCAGTGGTCACTTTCACCCAATGACCACCGTTGTTTATTTCATGAGTCATTCTCACAATTATTTGGGGACGCCCGCTACACTAGTCAAGCCACATGAATATTCTTCCTTTTTAGTAGTGGCATGGGGAAATGATTGATATCACTAACTACATGTGATGGAGCGTCACATGCCTTGATGTGAGGCTACGTCACATGACACCCCCCATCCTGGGATGAAAAAATTTTCTCCAGAAAATTTTTTTTTTAAAGGATATACAACTTCACTTAAAACACATCTTCAGCCATGAATCTCAAAATGTGTATCCATCACACATGTTTCACCAAATTAACAATCAACGAATAGAATCAATCATCGTGATCCACCATAAATAGCATATTTCAAACTTTCAGTCTTTCCAAAAAAAAACGAAATTCATAATTGATCACCACATCTCACAAAATACATTTCACAAATTACATGGATAAAACAATCAGGGATATTAACAATTCAAAGTACAAATTGTCTTCATATATTAAGATGTGAAGCACATATTTTCCCTTGATCTTTGTCTCACATCATATGCTACAAAACCCTCATGAAAATGAGAATATTTCTAAGTGTAAATGTTTCTCAATAGACATGTGAACAAAATAAACATAATCTAAACTTAGTTTTTTCCCCACATGTAATGTTATAGTCCATTGAAAAGTGAAACCTTTTCCATTGTTGACAATTAACTTATGAAAACAATAGGTTTGTCTCACTGCACAATCAAAACATGTGTATATACATTTCTAAAGAGTTATTTGCTCATGACACATTGTCACGGTCAAAAATAAACTCAACCAAATTCGTGGTCAATCGCCACCAGCCCAGTTGGACTTAAGCTCTAACGCAAATATTCTGGGCGTCAGGCGGACGGCCCCATGGTTCGGATCCAGGCAATTAAGCAAAGGGGGAGGCTAATCCTCATCCTCCACAGAGACGGTCTGTCCAACCAGCCGGACTAAATAGCTGACCGACGCATTCACCTGTCGCCTCAGCCAATTAAAGGCTATTTTTAGCTCTCGTGGAGACAGCACTGTCTGCTAGACGGACTAAGACGTCTGGCCGAATGTCTCGATTGGTCTGCCCGCCAACGTCTTGGAGCCTACCCAGACTCATCTAGCCAATTTACACTGACCAGTGTCCACGGGTTAAGCCACACGGCGCCAGTTAAGTAGGAAGGGGGGAAGGTAGTGTGTGGTGGGGGTGAAATCTAGCTAATCAATTAAATGACCAATTGACCACCACAGAGAGTAAGGTGTGTAGGCGTGACTGTCATGATTTGAATATCCAATGGAATTAGAGGGAGATAACTTCGGTGTCAGGGTAAAAATATGACAATGGTACTCGCCTTGTTGGACAGTTCGGACGATAAGAGATGTGAGAGAAGACGACCAATGGGTACTCGGCAGACTGATAGGGACAGTTGGAGAACGAAATTGAGAGAAGACTGGGGAGAGGAGAGAGAGAGGTACTAGAGAA
>CM031618.1:47967913-47983077 GCA_018398815.1 Conus ventricosus | reverse complement strand
GACCTCAAGACTTTGTATTAGGATATTTACCGTGTACTAACTGTTGATTTGAAGATGGTTTGGCAGAGCGTGGTGAGGGGGTTTTATCCCCCACAAATGTTTTTTTACCTATCAAGCACTTTGTACACTTGTATCAACCAGCCTACGTTCAGGGGTAACACGTTCCATTTTCTCACCATGTTTTACTGTGTGGTGTTGGAAGTGGTGAACCACAGTAAAATGCTGGATGGAGGACAAACGTGTTTTTTTTTCCCCATATGACAAATATTTTATAGATATGTTAGTCATTTTTTTTGGTTGATTGACGATGTGTCACATGGCAGATTGACAATGTGTCAGATGGCTGATTGACGATGTGTCAGATGGCAGATTGACGATGTATCAGATCGCAGAATGGCGATGTGTCAGATGGCAAAATGACGATGTGTCACATGGCTGAATGATGATCTCAGATGACTGAATGACGATGTGTCAGATGGCTGAATGACGATGTGTCAGATGGCTGAATGATGATGTGTCAGATGGCTGAATGACGATGTGTCAGATGGCTGAATGATGATGTGTTAGATGGCTGAATGACGATGTGTCAGATGGGTGATTGACGTTTGTGTCAGATGGCTGAATGACGATGTGTCAGGTGGGTGATTGACGATGTGTCAAATGGCTGAATGGCGATGTGTCAGATGGGTGATTGTGATTTGTCAGATGGGTGATTGACGATGTATCAGATGGCTGATGACGATGTGTCAGATGACTGAATGACGATGTGTCAGATGGGTGATTGACCATGTGTCAGATGGCTGAATGACGATGTATCAAATGGGTGATTGACCATGTGTCAGATGGCTGAATGTGATGTGTCAGATGGCTGAATGACGATGTGTCAGATGGGTGATTGACCATGTGTCAGATGGCTGAATGACGATGTGTCAGATGGCTGAATGACGATGTGTCAGATGGCTGAATGATGGTGTTTTCAGACGTGTGATTGACGATGTGTCAGATCGCTGAATGACGATGTGCCCAGACGGCTGAATGATGATGTGTCAGATGGCTGAATGACGATGTGTCAGATGGCTGAATGATGATGTGTCAGATGGTTGAATGAACGATGTGTCAGATGGCTGAATGACAATGGGGTCAGATAGCTGAAGGACGATGTGTCAGATAGCTGAATGACAATGTGTCAGATGGTTTAATGACGATGTGTCAGATGGCTGAATGACGATATGTCAGATGGCTGAATGATATTGTGTGTGGATAGCTGATTAGGTCCGAGAGAAAAACCCCATTGTGTGTGTGTGCGTGCGTGCGTGCATGCATGTGTGCGTGCTTGCGTGTGTATGTGTGTGTGTGTGTATGTGTGTGTGTGTGTGTGTGTGTGTGTGTGTGTGTGTGTGTGTGTGTGTGTGTGTGTGTTTGTGTGTGTGTGTGTGTATGTGTGTGTGTGTGTGTGTGTGTGTGTGTGTGTGTGTGTGTGTGTGTGTGTGTGTGTATGTGTGTGTGTGTGTGTGTGTGTGTGTGTGTGTGTGTTGTGTGTGTGTGTGTGTGTGTGTGTTACAGCACTAAGGGAGCAAGAGTATTTTGTACACTCCCCCCCCCCCCCAAGAAGAGAGATTATATTTAATCGGGTTGATTCTTTGGAAAAAGATTGACGCTGTCGAGGGGACATATGTGTGTGTGTGTAAAGAAGATACCTCTCTACCGACTGACGGTGACACAAGGGAATGGAATTTATCCTGTCCCTGCGATGTGAAGACTTGGTTTGGCAGAAACCGTGGTGAGAGGTTTTTCCCTCACAAAATGTTTTTTCTCCCTATCAAGCACTTTGTACACTTGTATCAACCAGGCTACGTTCAGGGGTAACACGTTCAATTCTTTTCACACACTGTTTTACTGTGTGGTGTTGGAAGTGGGTGAACCACAGCAAAATGGTGGATGGAGGAGAAAAAAACGTGTTTTTTTTCCCATATGACAAATATTTTATAGATATGTTAGATAATAAACTCTTTTTTGACTTTTTTTCTTAAGTGCCGTTTTATTTTTCTTTTCAATTAACAAACCTCATATGTTATCAACGAACATCACAGTTTATAATAGTTTCCCTATTCATTAAACAAAAAGACTGGCGCACGCGCGTGCACGTGCACACACACCACACACACACACACACACACACACACACACACACACACAACACACACACACACACACACACGCACGCATCACACACACACACACACACACACACACACACACACACACACACACACACACACAACCAGAGAGAGAGAGAGAGAGAGAGATGAGAGAGGGGAGGAGAGAGAGAGAGAGAGAGAGAAGGAGAGAGGGAGAGGAGAGAGAGGAGAGAGAGAGAGAGAGGGAGGGAGGGAGATGAACCATACACATTTCAAACAAGCATGAAAACCTCTACCATCTGTTGCTCGTAGCTAATGTAAATAGCACATGCATGTCTTCGCCGTGCGTGCGTTGTATTTCCACATGCCGATGTCTCCTTCGCGCATGTTAGTGACACAAAAATAGTTCAAAACAATCCATAAGTTTCATAATCACTTGGTGAATTTCATGCAAGAAAGTATACTTGTTTGCTGTAGTGTGTCTCGCTTTTCTCAACTTTGGATTCATGATTTGTAGGGATGCCATCTGGCATAAAATTCTACCGAGTTGACGTATATGAATGCATGAGACTGCCATCTCTCATATTGTGTATGTCAAATTTTTGGATATATTAAAGTAACGAGTTTCTTTGATTACTTTACCCGTCTAAGTATACAATATTGCCAGCAATAGAATTCGACACTCAAAATGGTCAGTTTAAAATAATCAGTGTTTACAAAAATTAGAAGTGATGCACTTAATAAACAATTTTCAATATTTTGCTCGTGTTGTGTCATAGAGATCTGGAAATTATGTCAAAGAGTGATTAAAAGCACATATCTCTGAATGTATGATCACTTCTGCCTTTCTGCTCGAAACAGAAACTGCATCTTCTGTTTGTCCTTACCTCCAGGAAATGTTGCCAAAGGGTGATTAAAAGCACACATCTCTAAATGTATGTTCACTGCTGTCTTTCTTCTGACAACAGAAACTGCATCTTCTGTTTGTCCTGACCTCCAGGAAAGCCAGTACCAAGTTTGAAACTAAAATGTTGTGTACTATTCGGATCTTAGAACACTTTAATTCCCTTTTTGCACATTTTGTACCTTCGTGAACATTACCTGCTGGTTAATTTCAGTATGAACTGTCTGTTCCATTTTTGACGGTATTTTTGGCTTAATTTTGTCGTTTATAAAAATGTCACAACATAGTTCTATCTTGTGTGTGTGTGTGTGTGTGTGTGTGTGTGTGTGTGTGTGTGGGGTGTGTGTGTGTGTGTGTGTGTGTGTGTGAACTCTCTAAGCGTTTTGAGGTAAATTTTCGATGTGGTTATTTTCATCTTAACTTTTTAATGGTAGCTGCTTTACTTAGTTAGATGGATCTTATGTCAATTGTAGAATTCTGAAAAAAAAAACTTTATTAAAAATCCACTCGTTTCTTGTTCAGGAGATATTTCACAAAGTGTATAGTGTAGCTGAACGAAACAATATTTTTGCGAACACTGCTTTCCCTTTTTCAAAAAGGAAAACGAAAACAACTTATCTACGAACAAAAGTGAATACAGATAGAATATAAAAAATAAAGATACAAAGCCAAATACCAAAACTTTGCAAACAAATGTAATAGAAACACATTTAACAAGGGAAGCACACAGACCACAACACAAACAAGTAGCATGAAATGGGCCTTCGTCCTCTCTGTGCCCTTCTCTGTATTTCAAAACTTCGAGTTACTTGCAAATTTACAGTAACGCAAAATGTTGTGTTTCTATAGAATACGGATATTCATTAACAGATATCTTCGTCGGAACGAAAAGTACTCAGAACATTACCCATGTATGTAAATTTTAACGAATCAATTTTTATTTTAATAAAATCTGTTTTCATCAATAAATCAGGATGTTCTTTTATTATCATACATCATGTAACACAATGATCTCAAATTATCTGTTATACATTGTCTTGGAGTAAAACCTGTCTGAACTTCATTTATCAGTGTAGATAGCACATCCTTCAGCTCGCTGTGCGATGATAACCATGTTCTGTAGGACACATTTTTCTTAATGAAATGGATCTCCAATTTTGCAAACATTCTTTCAAAAAAAAATTTTCATCTCTCGATTTGGTGAAAAAGTAACAACCCAGCCTCTTTGAATAATAGAGAAATCTTCTTTTGTGAAACCTTTCAGGACGGGACTGGCTCTATGATGGCCACAATAAGCGGAGAGGAATTAATGTGAGAGAACAACCTGCATTGCACTGGATCTTTTCTAGTCGGAGTGAGCGGATAGGAACAAGTGTAACAGGACGACCCGGGATAGACTGAGTATGCAGTGCTGAAGTGTTTGGAGTGTGTGTGTGTGCGTGAGAGAGAGAGAGAGGAGAGAGAGAGAGAGAGAGAGAGAGAGAGAGAGAGAGAGACAGAGAGACAGAGAGACAGAGAGACAGAGAGAGAGAGAGAGAGACAGACTGAGAGAGAGAGAGAGAGTGATGTGACAGATCAACCTGGGTTTGACTGGGTATGTGGTATGAATAAGCGGAATAGCAATAAACCATAGAGTGACAGTACACCTGGGCTAGATTGGGTATGTGGTGATTGAAGTGAGTGAAAAGAGAGTCATGTGACAGAACAAGCTGGGTGGGGGACTGAGTGTGTGGTGGTCAGAATGAGGAAAACAAGGGTTTGACTGCATAATTATGCAGTGGCTGGAATGCATGAAGAGAGAGAATGACGTGACAGAACAATCTGGGTTGGATTGGGCCTGTGGTGACCAGAATGAGCGACGAGAGAGTGATGCTGCTAAACGACAGGAAAAATAAGAAGACAAGAAAAAAAAAAAGAACGAAAAAGAAAAGAAAGGAAGAAAAAGAAAGAATAGATAATTAACATTATTACCCTTTGATTTCCGCCTATAATTTCAGTTATGATGGTTACCTATTCTGGCAAAGCCTGTCCTTCCTGGATGTGTGACAGTCAGTTACTAGTAGTTTGTAGATTAATGTTATCAGAGGAAACCTATGAGCCCGTGATCAGCTCGCTGTTGTCAGTTTACTACAATCGACATAGCGCTGACATGGATCCCACAGGCAGAGAGATTCAGTCTACCTTGGGCAGAAACAGATAACGCAGACAGACAGAATCAGTTCACACTGGACTGACACATATTCCACAGTCAGGCAGATTCGGACCACACTGTGCAAACATAGATTCCAGACAGACCGAATCAGTCCACACTGGGCTGCCATGGATTACACAGACAGACCGAATCAGTCCACTCTGGGCTGACATGGATCACACAGACAGACCGAATTAGTCCACACTGGGCTGACATGGATCACGCAGACAGACCGAATCAGTCCACACTGGGCTGACATGGATCACACACACACACAGAATCAGTCCACACTTGACTGACATGGATCACACATACAGAATCAGTCCACACTGGGCTGACATGGATCACACACACACAGAATCAGTCCACACTTGGCTGACATGGATCACACAGACAGAATCAGTCCACACTGGGCTGACATGGATCACACACACACACAGAATCAGTCCACGCTTGGCTGACATGGATCACACAGACAGACAGCATCAGTCCACACTGGGCTGACATGGATCACACAGACAGACAGAATCAGTCCACGCCGGGGCTGACATGGATCACACGGACAGACAGAATCAGTCCACACTAGGCTGACATGGATCACACACACAGACAGAATCAGTCCACACTGGGCTGACATGGATCACACAGACAGACAGAATCAGTCCACACTGGGCTGACATGGATCACACAGACAAGTAGAATTAATCCACACGTGGCAGACATAGACAACACAGACAGGTGGAAACAGTCCAAAAGTGGCTGACATGGATCACACAGATAGACAGAATCAGACCACACTGGGCTCACATATATAACACAGATAGGTAGAATCAGTCCACACGTAGCAGACATATATAGCAGACAGGTAGAATCAGTCCACACGTAGCAGACATATAACAGACAGGTAGAATCAGTGCACACGTGGCAGACATTGATAAGAGACAGGTAGAGATTCGGTGAGCGAATCGTCCGCTCTCAACCTGTCCGAATTCTGAGTCGCGTTCACTGACTTGGCATTTTTGTTCCTCCGTACAAACAGGGACAATGGCTGTTCAACCCGTATGTTTTGAAAATCCGCAGTATACCGGACTCAATGTCGACCCGTATCTCTGGCTTGGAGCTGCGTGTGTCTGCAGAACGAACGGCAGGACAAGGCAGTATAGTCGGTGCTCGGGATATCAGGGGGCTATAGAGATTCTACCCTGCCACTCGAGAAGCCAGAAATGTTCCACTGATAAGAGGCATCACTGTTCGCGGTTCTGTCGTGCAGGTTCTGGACATTAATCCATCCATTTTACATGAGTCAACAGGCGAAGAAAACCGGCAACCAAAGTGTAGATAGCCTACTTGTCCTTGTCACATGCAAACAGCGTCACATGCAAACAGCGAAATTGAGACGAGTCTAAAGAAAATCGGATGTGAATTGTGCTCGACAATTAGACAAGAGCGATACAGATACAGTGCTAACAAGTTGACAAGACTTGAAACCGGAAGACGATTCCTCTTTGTAACTGTGCCATCCACGCCTCTCGATTCCTCACTGAAGGTTGGTCCTTTCACAGCAAAAGTCTACCATAAGGAACAGAAGTCAGCGCAAAAGACAGCTGCGTGCTCCAAGTGCCTACAACAGAGGTCGCTTTGCACTTTACAACAGGGTTTTTTGACACAGAGGTCACATTGCACTTTACAACAGGGTGTCAAGGGAGCGAAACCTCTTACAAAAGGCCTTAATCGCTTAGAGGCAAAGAATGCCATGAGTGGTGGAGAAATAAGTAATGGGCCGATTAGCAATACGCCTCACCTAGCACACACGGTCGAACTGTGGCAAGGAGGTCGACGTGGTCAGGTTACAGATGGCACCTAAGGTAATAAGGATCCTCCCAAGTGCAAACCTTCCCGATGGTGAAAGGGAGGGGAATGTAACCACTAGGACCTCAAAGCATCGAGTGGGCGCTAAATACTCAGTCAGCTGTGGTTGCTTTGTAAACAGTCCTTGAAGAGCAGGAGTCTTGGGCTCATTCAGATCATATTGTAGTGGGGCACTGTGCTGATGCTTTGTCAGGCTGGTTGAATGCGTGTGGACGTTGTGTTGTAGCTCTCTCCAGGATAATTACTGTGTTAAAGTGGCCCCGGAGTCGGCGGGAAATTTCGATGTCCACCTGGTGCCAAGTGGTTGTTTGCTAATCAATTAGGTAGGGATGTGTGTAAATGCTGATATGTGGAAGAATGTAGCGAAAGGAGAATTCAGTGTACTTGTGAACAAGGTGATTGAGAAGCAACAAAGGCATGGCCCAATGCGAAATCCTTTGTGTCCATCCCTATTTAAACTGAGGGAAAACAACGTGACGAGGAGAAGAACACCAGGAGAGAGAGAAGCACAGAGGAGAGAGAGAAGAGTGAGCAGGACAGAGTAGGGTTGAGAGAAACGGGTCTGGGAGACAGAAGAGACAGCAAGGTCTTAGGGTAAAAGACAAGCTGAAAAAGAAAAGAGTGACTTTGAAGCCCAGAGGTGGGTGAAGAGAGACAAACTGAGTTTGAACCCAGAGGTGGGTGAAAGAGACGAAGAAGAAGATTTCTGCGTCGAGTTCCCAGAGACGACCATGAAGACCCAGTCCTGAAACCTGGAGCCAGTCAACCAAGGGCGTCACCATCATCCAGTGCTGAAAACTTGAAGAGACTTGTTCAAAAACTGTGGTGGGTGTTGTGTGAAAGTGTGGCTGTTGTGTGTGGAAACCTGGCCAGGTACGAAGCCATTTTATCATAACCCGGGATTAGGAAGCATTGATCTTTTATGTTTTGACGAGTCCATTTTGGTGTAATAGGACTTTTCATGTTTGATTGTAAGTAGCATAGAAATCGTATTCTTGTTTTTAGTCGTGTTAGGAGAGATCCGAATGCGTGACATCCCATTCCCAGAGAGAGGTGAATGTTTGGTGGGTGCATGAGTGTGCATATGCGTGTATATGAGTGCAAAGATAACCTTGGTGTGTTAAGCCTGACTAACAATACATAAACTTAGTGCACTTTAGCAATACCATCACGATTTCCCCCGTCCTGGACACAGGGGTTTTGACTCAGAGGTCGCTTTGCACTTTACAACAGGGTTTCTGACACAAAGGTCGCTTTGCACTTTACAACAGGCTTTTCGACACAGAGGTCGCTTTACACTTTACAACAGGGTTTTTGACACAGAGGTCGCTTTGCACTTTACAACAGGGTTTTTGACACAGAGGTCGCTATCCACTTTACAACAAGGTTTTTGACACATAGGTCGCTTTACACTTTACAACAGAGTGTTTCAAGACTGTGCCAGCAGATGGCCTAGTGATTCCTTACCTCAGCAGTTATGTCCCTTGACGTCTTAATGGAAAGCCCTGTGCGTGCCTGCACCCTATATGAACACAGTGCAGGCCCCAAAGATGGTGTAGGATTGCTTCCAGCTGGTTTGTTCGGCAGTTGAGGACAGTACTTCTCTGGGTCCCACCCCCACCTTCGGGTGTTTTTTTTTTTTTAAGCTGTCATGTTGTTTGAGGTAAATGCTGATACGGTAAAGGGATTCCAGTAAAGAAATAATCTAGTGCCACGCCGAACGTCATCCTGGGGATGAACGTCTTGAGAAAAGTGGGTCCTAAGATAAACTCCTTGTCATTATTGACTAAGCAGCGTTTTGCCAAAGTGCTGGTGAAACTCCTGTTTAAATCTCGCCAAAAGCACCTGCTCGTATACTCATTACTGCATTGCAAATGAGGAGAAACACAGGCAGATGGAGCGAGTACTTGTTGAATCGCTTCCAGAGGATGCAGTCAAGGGATGGTTGGCCCTAGAACTTTGACCCACTATGCAGGGGAATTGTTTCTATGTGAGTGTTGTCCACCTGGTCACTATGCAGGGGAACTGTTCTATGTGAATGTTGTCCACCTGTCACTGTGCAGGGGAAGTGTTTCTATGTGAATGTTGTCCACCTGGTCACTGTGCAGGGGAACTGTTTCTATGTGAATGTTGTCCACCTGTCACTGTGCAGGGGAACAGATTCTTTTGTGAATGTTGTCCACCTGTCACTGTTCATGGGAACTGTTTCTATGTGAATGTTGTCCACCTGGTCACTATGCTGGGGAACTGTTTCTATGTGAATGTTGTCCACCTGGTCACTGTGCAGGGGAAGTGTTTTCTATGTGAATGTTGTCCACCTTGTCACTGTGCAGGGGAACTGTTTCTATGTGAATGTTGTCCACCTGGTCACCGTGCAGGGGAACTGTTTCTATGTGAATGTTGTCCACCTTGTCACTGTGCAGGGGAACTGTTTCTATGTGAATGTTGTCCACCTGGTCACTGTGCAGGGGAACGTTCTATGTGAAGGTTGTCCACCTAGTCACTGTGCAGGGACTGTTTCTATGGAATGCTGTCCACCTGGTCACTGTTCAGGGGAACTGTTTCTATGTGAATGTTGTCCACCTGGTCACTGTGCAGGGAACTGTTTCTATGTGAATGTTGTCCACCTGGTCACTGTGCAGGGGAACTGTTTCTATGTGAATGTTTGTCCACCTGGTCACTGTTCAGGGAACTATTTCTATATGAATGTTGTCCACCTGATCACTGTGCAGGGAACTATTTCTATGTGAATGTTGTCCACCTGGTCACTGTGCAGGGAACTGTTTTCTATGTGAATGTTGTCCACCTGGTCACTGTGCAGGGGAACTGTTTCTATGTGAATGTTGTCCACCTGGTCACTGTGCAGCGGAACTGTTTCTATGTGAATGTTGTCAACCTGGTCACTGTGCAGGGGAACTGTTTCTATGTGAATGTTGTCAACCTGGTCACTGTACAGGGAACTGTTTCTATGTGAATGTTGTCCACCTGGTCACTGTTCATGGAACTTTTTCTATGTGAATGTTGTCCACTAGGTCACTGTGCATGGAAGTGTTTTCTATGTGAATGTGTCCACCTGGTCACTGTGCAGGGAACTGTTTCTATGTGAATGTTGTCAGCCTGGTCACTGTGCAGGGGAACTGTTTTTGTGAATGTTGTCAACCTCGTCACTGTGCAGGGGAACGTTTCTAGTGAATGTTGTCCACCTGGTCACTGTTCATGGGAACTGTTTCTATGTGAATGTTGTCCCCAGGTCACTGTGCATGGAAGTGTTTCTATGTGAATGTTGTCCACCTGGTCACTGTGCAGGGAACTGTTTCTATGTGAATGTTGTCCACCTGGTCACTGTGCAGGGGAACTGTTTCTATGTGAATGTTGTCCACCTGGTCACTGTGCAGGGGAACTGTTTCTATGTGAATGTTGTCCACCTGGTCACTGTGCAGGGGAACTGTTTCTATGTGAATGTGTCCACCTGGTCACTGTGCAGGGGAACTGTTTCTATGTGAATGTTGTCCACCTGGTCACTGTGCAGGGGAACTGTTTCTATGTGAATGTTGTCCACCTGATCACTGTGGAGGGGAACTGTTTCTATGTGAATGCTGTCCACCTGGTCACTGTCAGGGGAACTGTTTCTATGTGAATGTTGTCCACCTGATCACTGTGCAGGGAACTGTTTCTATGTGAATGTTGTCCTCCTGGTCACTGTGCAGGGAACAGTTTTCTATGTGAATGCTGTCCACCTGGTCACTGTTCAGGGAACTGTTTCTATGTGAATGTTGTCCACCTGGTCACTGTGCAGGGGAATTGTTTCTATGTGAATGTTGTCCACCTGATCACTGTGGAGGGGAACTGTTTCTATGTGAATGCTGTCCACCTGATCACTGTGCAGGGGAACTGTTTCTATGTGAATGCTGTCCACCTGGTCACTGTTCAGGGGAACTGTTTCTATGTGAATGCTGTCCACCTGGTCACTGTTCAGGGGAACTGTTTCTATGTAATGTTGTCCACCTGGTCACTGTGCAGGGGAACTGTTTCTATGTGAATGTTGTCTACCTGGTCACTGTGGAGGGCAACAGTTTCTATGTGAATATTGTCCACCTGGTCACTGTGCAGGGGAACTGTTTCTATGTGAATATTGTCTACCTGGTCACTGTGGAGGGAACTGTTTCTATGTGAATGTTGTCCACCTGGTCACTGTTCATGGGAACTGTTTCTATGTGAATGTTGTCCACCTGGTCACTGTGCAGGGGAACTGTTTCTATGTGAATGTTGTCCACCTGGTCACTGTGTAGGGGAACTGTTTCATGTGAATGTTGTCCACCTGGTCACTGTGCATGGGAACTGTTTCTATGTGAATTTTGTCCACCGGTCACTGTGCAGGGGAACTGTTTCTATGTGAATGTTGTCCACCTTGTCACTGTGCAGGGAACTGTTTCTATGTGAATGTTGTCCACCTGGTCACTGTTCATGGGAACTATTTCTTGTGAATGTTGTCCCCCTGGTCACTGTGCAGGGGAACTGTTTTCATGTGAATGTTGTCCACTTGGTCACTGTGCAGGGGAACTGTTTCTATGTGAATGTTGTCCACCTGGTCACTGTGCAGGGAACTGTTTCTATGTGAATGTTGTCCACCTGGTCACTGTGCAGGGAACTGTTTCTATGTGAATGTTGTCCACACTGGTCACTGTGCAGGGGAACGTTTCTATGTGAATGTTGTCCACCTGGTCACTGTGCAGGGAACTTTTTCTATGTGAATGTTGTTCCACGTGACCTTTGTGCAGGGAACTGTTTCTATGTGAATGTTGTCCACCTAGTCACTATGCAGGGAACTGTTTCTATTTGAATGTTGTCCACGTGAGACCTTTGAGCAGGAACTGTTTCTATGTGTATGTTGTCCACCTGGTCACTATGCAGGGGAACTGTTTCTATGTGAATGTTGTCCACCTGGTCACTATGCAGGGAACTGTTTCTATGTGAATGTTGTCCACTTGGTCACTGTGCAGAGGAATTGTTTCTATGTTAATTGTTACGGATGGACATGCGTGAGTGTATTGTCTGTCTGTCTATCTGACTCTCACTCAGGAAATTGTGGATGCATGCACACTTTTGGCTCACTTACACACACCCATTCATCCGAACATGACGGCCAGCACCAGAACAACTCTTCTTTTCTTTTTATGCTGCCTGAGCCATCAAAACAAAACACACACAGATATACATATAATTTTAAACATGATGTGGCACACCCACCATCAGGTGTACAAATAAATTAACCAAATACAGTTCTTTCTACGGTAACTGCCGTTAATGCCGACAACGGCAGCACAAGACAAGACTGTCACGACGCCTCTCACAGGTGGCTCACACACAAAAGAAAACAAGTTGATTCGTGGCGTCTCTGCCAGCACTCAGTCACAGTGGCTCTAAACACTTGTGAGCTGTGGCTCACCACAGTAACATACTCGTAGCGATGTCGTGGAATACAGGTCGCTGACACAAGGAAGGTAGGCTGAAAGTGCAGAACGACGCAGGTCGCTGGCACACAACAACAGCACAGGAGTGTGGCACCCACACCACACTCACGATGACCTTGAACGTAGGTCGCTGGCGCACGATGGCAGCAAAGAGTGGCACCCACGCCACGCTCACAAAGACCTTAAACGTAGGTCGCTGGCCCGACCCTCGGTCACGGGCGCAGTAACAGGTAGGGCAGATGTCGGCTCACGACCGACCGCTCCACAGCAGCAGCTGGAGATCGGGGCGTCCACTGTCACGGCCCCGGCCCTCACCTAGGTAGTAGCCAGTTCCCCTAGTCCAGGGAACACTATCAACCTGGGGAACTGGCTACGTAGACTCAAACACTGGGTCCCTCTTCGGCCTTCTGTAACTGGGAGTTGCCGGAATATCTGTAGAGACTCCCTAACTGAACCAGCATACCCGGTTTATAACAACGCACCGTGAGTAGCAGTCAGTGAACTGCGCAACCGGCTTCCGGACACTATCTTCCGGTAAGCACGGTCACACGAAAATTTTGTGACCCAATGAAAACGGTCCGTCACAGTAAATGTTGTCCAATTGGTCACTGTGCAGGGAACTGTTTCTATCTGAATGTTGTCCACTTGTCACTGTGCAGGGAAGTTGTTTCTAGTGAATGTTGTCCACCTGGTCACTGTGCAGGGGAACTGTTTCTATGTGAATGTTGTCCACCTGGTCACTGTGCAGAGGAACTGTTTCTATGTGAATGTTGTCCACCTGGTCACTGTGCACTGCAACTGTTTCTCTGTGAATGTTGTCCACCTTGTCACTGTGCATGGGAACTGTTTCTATGTGAATGTTGTCCACCTGGTCACTGTGCAGTGGAACTGTTTCTATGTGAATGTTTGTCCACCTGGTCACTGTGCAGGGGAACTGTTTCTATGTGAATGTTGTCCACCTGGTCACTGTGCATTGAAACTGTTTCTATGTGAATGTTGTCCACTTGGTCACTGTGCAGGGGAACTGTTTCTATGTGAATGTTGTCCACCTGGTCACTGTGCAGGGGATCTGTTGTATCTGAATGTTGTCCACATTGGTCACTGTGCATTGGAACTGTGTCTATGTGAATGTTGTCCACCAGGTCACAGTGCAGGGGAATTGTTTCTATGTGAGTGTTGTCCACCTGAACATTGTGCAGGGAACTGTTTCTATGTGAATGTTGTCCACCTGAACACTGTGCATTGGAACTGTGTCTATGTGAATGTTGTCCACCTGGTCCAGTGCAGGGAATTGTTTCTATGTGAATGTTGTTAACCTGGTCACAGTGCAAGGGAATTGTTTCTATGTGAATGTTTGCCACCTGGTCACTGTGCATTGGAACTGTGTCTATGTGAATGTTGTCCACCCCGGTCACTGTGTATGGAACTGTTTCTAGGTGAGTTGTTGTCCACCTGACCACTGTGCAGGGGAACTTTTCTATGTGAATGTTGTCCACCACCCGGTCATTGTGCAGGGAACTGTTTCTATGTGAATGTTTGTCCACCTGGTCACTGTTCAGGGGAACTGTTTCTATGTGAATGTTGTCCACCTGGTCACTGTGCAGGGGAACTGTTTTCTATGTGAATGTTGTCCACCTGTCTGACAAGGGCATCTGCCCACAAGGCTGGAACAATACGTCCATTGTGGATGAGCCAGCCTCTTGTTAGTAAGTGTTTACTCAGGCTCTAGTCGTCCGACTGATTTTTCAGTGCTGCCAAGGTCAGCCAGTGGTCAGAGATGAACCTTTCCTGTCCTTTGCTCAGCAGAAGTTAATGAGCCAGCTAATTGCCAGGCCAGAGGTGTCGGTTAGAAAAGTTCCAAACTCAACATGCATGAAACTCAGGTTAGTGGATGACAACCCTGTGTCATCAAACTTCTGACAGGTACCATCTATACACGGACACTGACATCATGTACTGTGAACAGACACCAACCCTTCAGCGTTCGAAAATGTCATTGAGAAACTTTCTACAATCATAAGTGTCATATGTTGTAAACAAACACGGCTCCCTAGGTGTTTGATGCCCACACAACACCATTTGGTCTTTGATTTTTAGCTTGTCCTAAACGGGAAGGTTTATTCACGTTGGACATGTATAAACCAAAGCTCAACGCAAGATGGGAAATGATCAACAGGCGTGAGTGAGGGCAAGAGGGATAGCAATGGGCTACAACAACTTTAAATAAACGCTTGGAATCTCCAGACGGTGAACTGTGTTTGGATACAATGTAAAAGGGTAAATCGAAAGACACACATGCGTACCAGCCACCCAGATTCAGGAACTGAAAGAGCAGATCCAGATGCTTTTGGATAATAACAAAAAACATTATCCACAAGAAATATCAAGAAAAAAATGATTAAGTAGAGTCCTATCTGTACGTTTCTCCTGTAGTCATGGTTTTTTTCCCCAAGAGAAGATGGGCTCATCAGTCTGTGCTGTCATACATTGGGTCAGTGCCTAAACAGTGACTGATGCGTGTCATTGGCCCAGGACTGACGATTCCCTGAATACGTCGGGTGAGGCTTCATTGTTTTCTACTTTCGAACTGG
>CM031618.1:47947913-47955413 GCA_018398815.1 Conus ventricosus | reverse complement strand
AGAGGAGATGTTTATCTGCCCCTTTTCATGACGGTGGCAACTCCTGTATGCAGAGTGTGTCTGAATCGCCAAGACGTAGAAAATCTAAACATGTTGAGCTGCATCACCTGTTTATTTCATGGTCAGCATCTATAACATCGTGAAATGTGCCCTGAGGCAAATGATGATAGTGATAGGTCATAAATACACCACCATAGTGCAATAACCATTGTTGTTCGTTCTGCTGATTGTCATTATCTATTACCAAGACTCGTTGTAGTCCTGTATCATTTTCATTTTGGTTATTTTCTTTATTCATCATCATCATTATCATTATTGTATCATTATTATTATCGTTATCATATTATTGTTATTGTCATCATTATTATATTATTAGTATTATTATTGTTATTATCATTATAATGTTATTATTATTATTATTACTATCATTATTATTATTTTAACTCGCTTGTCTCTGTCCCAATATAGACTTTGTTCTCCACCTCTCTCTCTCTCTCTCTCTCTCTCCTCTCTCTCTCTCTCTCTCTCTCTCTCTCTCTCCTCTCTCTCTCTCTCCTCTCTCCCCTCCCCCTCTCTCTCTCTCAATTCATGGGTCTACCCATGTATGCACACACTCCCTCTCTCTCTCCCTCTACACAATGTGTACTGATATATTCAGTCAAGATTCGCAGTTAAAGGAGTGCTAGCTAATCATGGAGAAGCACAAACCTGTGAAATAAAATGCTGACAATGGCAGCAGTGTTTTTGAAGATAACCATGAATGCTTTCCGTCTTTCGAGTTCTTTTGTGTTCCAAAAAATGGGGGTGGCGGGGGGGGGGGGGGGGGGGGGGTTAATTTCACCTGTGCAGCGTTTTAGCATTGCACTTCTGTCAGAAAACTTGTCCCCCCCCCCCCCCCCCCCCCCCCTTTCCAGCCTCTCGCGTCAGCTGCTTCACCACAGTTAAGCCCTGTGCGTCTTCTACTATGGCAAAGAGATTGTGAAGTCGAAACGTGTACACTGATACTCTTTTTGGGTAAATGGCGCTCTCTGGATCTCGTTTGATCTTTCCAGCTCACATCCATTATCCATCATCCCCGCGCAGGCGCGAAAGGGAGGCGCGTCATCAAGTGCACGAGCGCGTCTGGGCCAATAAGTGTTCGAGAGATCTTATGGGGGGATAGCAAGCCATTCGCGTCGAAACGGGAAAGAGTTTGGGGCGAGAAACATTGGCAGTGTGTGTGTGTGTGTGTGTGGTGTGTGTGGTGTGTGTGTGTGTGTGTGTGTGGTGTGTTGCGAATGCGTGAGTGCCTCACATGTGTGTGTGTGCGCGTGTGTGTGTTATGCGTGTTTGTAATTGAGAGAGAGAGAGAGAGAGAGAGAGAGAGAGAGAGAGAGAGAGAGAGGTGTGTGTGTGTGGGTGTTGTGAGAGAGAGAGAGAGAGAGAAAGAGAGAGAGAGAGAGAGAGAGAGAGAAGAGAGAGAGAGAGAGAGAGAGAGAGAGAGAGGAAAGAGAGAATGTATTTTTGTGTACGTGCATGCATATGTGTGTGAGAGAGACAGGCAGACAGAGAGACAGACAGACAGAGATCATAAAATAGACTCCCCACCAGTTCCCACAGCTGAAGTGAAGAGTGGTCCACCTTGCTTTGGTCTGGCTGTCCTGACCTGACCTATCAACGCTTGTGGCTGTCACCGTCAAGCTACATGCTTTGCGCTGTAAAATGTAAAAACGCCTTGTCGAGTCATCTGATTTCACTTGCTGTGCATGCATACATGTGTTTGTGTGTGTGTGTGTGTGCGTGTGTGTGTGTGTGTGGTGTTGTGTGTGTGTGTGTGTTGTGTGGTGTGTGTGTGCTGTCTGAGTGCATGCGTGCACGAAGAGAGAGAGAGAGAGAAGAGAGAAGAGAGAGAGAGAGCAGACAGACAGACAGGACAGAGAGACAGACATTCAGATAGACAGATAAAGAAAAAGAGAAGAAAAAGAGAAAAATATGCAGAAAGATATAAAGAAAATGAATAAGAGACAGATCGAGAGAAAGTGGGGGCTAGACAAAGAGATAAACACGGCAATAACCACAGAGAGAGAGAGACAGAGAAGAGAGAGAGAGAGGGGGGGGGGCAGACAAACAGAACAGACAGAGGAAGAAAGAGAGATACAAGACTGGGGGACACAGACGCGACACAGGGGCACAGACAGACAACAGTAGGCAGCAGACAGACAACAGAGAAAAACCCAAAATAAAGATAGAGAAAGACAGACAAAATAAATAGTGGGAAAACAACAAAGAAACACAGTGGAAAATGGGGAGGCAGAGAGAGAGAGAGAGAAGAGAGAGAGAGAGAGAGAAAAGAGAGAAGAGAGAGAGAAGAGAAAAAGAAATTCAATGATACCAGTGGTGCCTGTTCTGATCCAACATACGCAAGATATTCTGCTAGCCCTTCACTTGCAAACAAAAAAACAACTACTTAGTCGCAACAAACTTCCCCTCTCGATGAGTCACCGGGGCCATGCTGTCAAACGACAGTCCCCAAACTTGCCGACGATGTCTTTGATACTTCCTCGTTATGGACGTGAAGGTGTAAGGAAGACCAAACGGAGGTCACTACGAGAGCAGGAAGGGAAATGAGGGGGCCGCAGAATTTGATATTTGTTTATACTGAGTAATGATACTGGCGGTGACATAGGTGATACTGTAGAGTTCTGGTTCTGTCTCTAAGCCTACAAGGCCCAGTAGAGAGAGAGAGAGAGAGAGAGAGAGAGAGAGAGAGAAGAGAGAGAGAGAGAGAAGAGAGAGAGAGAGAGAGAGAGAGAGAGAGAGATGCACCTGAAGCTGCCAGAGGGACGCAGAGAAGTACTGAACACAACTGCCGAACCAACGAGCTGGAAGCAGATTGCTCCTGGCTGATTGGTTCCGGAGTTGAGGACAGTGTTTCTCTGGATCCCACCGACACCTTCGATGATATCTTTCTCTCGTATGAGCCTACACCAAGAAGAGACTGTACTCAATTTTTTCAATAACCTGGAGTAAATCAAGCCTGCGAGAACCAGGTAACTTGCCGTATTGGTCAGGAAGTTCTATCAACACTGAGAAACACCTTTATTAAGAAGGTGAAAGTCGACCTTGTGGTTGCAGTCTCCTTATCGAACCTGGTACCATGCACAGTTTTGGTATGGGCAAAATCCCCCAAAAATGGCTCTGATGGAAATCGAACTGACAGCCTCCCAGACAGGAAGTCCACGACACCGGTGACCGGTGCACATTGGTGGATGGATTGTGCTCCATGTCTGCCCTGAGTGGACTGATTCTAATGTCTGTTATCTATGTCTGTCAGGTGTGGGCTGATTCTACCTGTCTGTTATCTATGTCTGTCACTGTGGACTGATTCTACCTGTCTGTGTTATATATTTGTCAAATGTCGACTGACTGTATCTGTCTGTGTGCCACTGTGGATTAATTCTACCTGTCTGTGTTATCTGTCTGCCACGTGTGGACTGATTCTACCTGTCCCGTGTTAACTATGTCTGTCACGTGTGGACTGATTCTACCTGTCTGTGTTTTCTATGTCTGTCACATGTGACTGATTCTACCAGTCTGTGTTACCTATGTCTGTCACGTGTGGACTGATTCTACCTGTCTGTTTTTCTATGTCTGTCACGTGTGGACTGATTCTACCTGTCTGGTATCTATGTCATGCCACGTGTGGACTGATTCTACCTGTCTGTTATCTATGTCTCTCACGTGTGGACTGATTCTACCTGTATGTTATCTATGACTGCCACGTGTCGACTGACTGAATCTGTGTGCCACGTGTGCATTGATTCTACCTGTCTGCGTTATCTATGTTTGCCACGTGTGGACTGAATCTACCTGTCTGCGTTATCTATGTTTGCCACGTGTGGACTGAATCTACCTGTCTGTTATCTATGTCTGCCACGTGTGGACAAATTCTACCTGTCTGTGTTATATATGTGTGTCCAGTGTGGTCTGACTCTGTCTACATGTGTGATCCATGTCCCCCACTGTTTCTACCTGTCTGTGATGTCTATGTCTGCCACGTTTGGACTGTTTCTACATGTCTGTGATGTCTATGTCTGCCACGTGTGGATTCATTCTACTTGTCTGTGTGATCCATGTCAGCCCATTGTGGACTGATTCGGTCTGTCTGTGTTATATATGTGAGCCCAGTGTGGACTGATTCTGTCTGTCTGTGTGATCCATGTCAGCCTAGTGTGGACTGATTCGGTCTGTCTGTGTGATCCATGTCAGCCCAGTGTGGACTGATTCGGTCTGTCTGTGTGATCCATGTCAGCCCAGGTGGACTGATTCCGTCTGTCTGTGTGATCCATGTCAGCCCAGTGTGGACTGATTCGGTCTGTCTGTGTGATCCATGTCAGCCCTGTGTGGACTGATTCGGTCTGGCTGGAATCTATGTTTGCACAGTGTGGTCCGAATCTGCCTGTCTGTGGAATATGTGTCAGTCCAGTGTGGACTGATTCGGTCTGTCTGCGTAATCTATTTCTGCCCAAAGTAGACTGAATCTCTCTGCCTTGGGATCCATGTCAGCGCTATGTTGATTGTAGTAAACTGACAACAGCGAGCTGGTCCCAGGCTCATAGATTTCCTCTGATAACATCAATCTACAAACCACTAGTAACTGACTGTCACACAACCAGGAAGGACAGGCTTTGCTAGAATAGGTAACCATCATAACTGAAATTATACGCGGAAATCAAAGGGTAATCGTGTTAATTATCTATTCTTTCTTTTTCTTCTTCTTTTTTTTGCCTTCCTATTTTTCGTGTCGTTCAGCAGCATCACTCCCTCGTCGCTCATTGTGGTCACCACAGGCCCAATCCAACCCAGATTGTTCTGTCACGTCGCTCATTGTGGTCACCACAGCCCAATCCAACCCAGATTGTTCTGTCACGTCGCTCATTCTGGTCACCACAGGCCCAATCCAACCCAGATTGTTCTGTCACGTCGCTCATTGTGGTCACCACAGGCCCAACCCAGATTGTTCTGTCACGTCGCTCATTCTGGTCACCACAGGCCCAACCCAGATTGTTCTGTCACGTCGCTCATTCTGGTCACCACAGGCCCAATCCAACCCAGATTGTTCTGTCACGTCGCTCATTGTGGTCACCACGGGCCCCAATCCAACCCAGATTGTTTCTGTCACGTCGCTCATTCTGGTCACCACAGGCCCAATCCAACCCAGATTGTTTCTGTCACGTCGCTCATTCCGGTCACCACAGGCCCAATCCAACCCAGAATTGTTCTGTCACGTCGCTCATTGTGGTCACCACAGCCCAACCCAGATTGTTCTGTCACGTCGCTCATTCTGGTCACCAAGCCCAACCCAGATTGTTCTGTCACGTCGCTCATTCTGGTCACCACAGGCCCAATCCAACCCAGATTGTTCTGTCACGTCGCTCATTCTGGTCACCACAGGCCCAATCCAACCCAGATTGTTCTGTCACGTCGCTCATTCTGGTCACCACAGCCCAATCCAACCCAGATTGTTCTGTCACGTCGCTCATTCTGGTCACCACAGGCCCAATCCAACCCAGATTGTTCTGTCACGTCGCTCATTCTGGTCACCACAGGCCCAATCCAACCCAGATTGTTCTGTCACCGTCGCTCATTCTGGTCCCCCACAGGCCCAATCCAACCCAGATTGTTCTGTCACGTCGCTCATTCCGGTCACCACAGGCCCAATCCAACCCAGATAGTTCTGTCACGTCGCTCATTGTGGTCACCACAGGCCCAATCCAACCCAGATTGTTCTGTCACTCGCTCATTCTGGTCACCACAGGCCCAATCCAACCCAGATTGTTCTGTCACGTCATTCTCTCTCTCTCTCTCTCTCTCTCTCTCTCTCTCTCTCTCTCTCTCCTCTCTCTCTCTCTCTCTCTCTCTCTCTCTCTCTCTCTCTCCATGCATTCCAGCCACTGCCTAATTATGCAGTTCAACCCTTGTTGTCCTGTTACATTATCTTCTCATTGGCTCATTCTGACCACCACACACTCAGTCCCCCACCCACTTGTTCTGTCACATGGCTCTCTTTTCACTCACTTCAATCACCACATACCCAATCAGCCCAGGCATACGTCACTCTATGTTATTGCTATTCCACTTACTCCTACCCACATGCCCAGTCAAACCCAGGTAATTCTGTCACATCTCTCTCCCTCTCTCTCTCTCATCTCCCTCTCCTCTCTCTCTCTCTCTCTCTCTCTCTCTCTCTCTCTCTCTCTCCAAGAACTCCAGCCACTGCATACTCATCTAGCCCGGGTCGTCCTGTCACACTTGTTCCTATCCGCTCATTTCCGACTAGAAAACATCCAGTGCAATGCAAGTTGTCCTCTCACAATAATTCCTCTCCGCTTATTGTGGCCATCATAGAGCCATCCCACCCTGGAAGGTTTCACAAAAGAAGATTTCACTATTATTCAAAGAGACTGGGTTGTTACTTTTTCCACCAAATGGAGAGATGAAAAAAATTTTTTGAAAGAATGTTTGCAAAATTGGAGATCCATTTCATTAAGAAAAATGTGTCCTACAGAAACATGGTTATCATCGCACAGCGAGCTGAAGGATGTGCATCTACACTGATAAATGAAGTTCAGACAGGTTTTACTCCGAGACAATATATAACAGATAATTCCAGTCATTGTGTTACATGGTGTATGATAATAAAAGAACATCCTGATTTTATAGATGAAACAGATTTTGTAAAAAAAAAAAAAATTTTATTCGTTAAAATTCACATACATGGGTAGAGTTCTTTTCGTTCAGATGAATATATCTGTTAATGAATGTCCGTATTCTATTGAAACACAACATTTTACGTTACTGTAAATTTGCAAGTAACTCGAAGTTTTGAAATACAGAGAAGGGTACAGAGAGGACGAAGGCCCATTTCATGACTACTTGTTTGTGTTGTGGTCTGTGTGCTTCCCTGTTAAATGTGTTCCTATTATATTTGGTTGGCAAAATTTTAGTATTTGGTTTGTATCTTTTTATTTTTATATTCTATCTGTATTTACTTTTTTCGAAGATAAGTTGTTTTCTTTTTCTTTTTAAAAAGGGAAAGCATATTCGCAAAAGTATTGTTTCGTTCAGCTACACTATACACTTGTAAAACATTTCCTGAACAAAAACGAGTGGATTTTTAATAAAGCTTTTGCAGAATTCTTGAATTGACACAAGATCCACCTAAGTAAGTAATGCAGCTACACTTAAAAAGTTAAGATGAAAATAACCAAATGGAAAATTTACCTCAATACTTTTAGAGAGTTCACACACACACACACAACACACACACACACACACACACAACACACACACACACACACACACAACACACACACACACACACACACACACACACACACACACACACACACACACGCTGCGCGCGCACGCACGCACGCACGCACTCACACAACACACACACACACACAACACACACACACACACACACACACACACACACCATACACCCGGGGGGGGGAA
>CM031618.1:47921749-47939249 GCA_018398815.1 Conus ventricosus | reverse complement strand
AGGCTTGCATAACACAAGGAGAAGATATACATATGATGAATGTTTGTAACATTATAATCTAAATGCGATTTAGAATGTACACTGATATGATTTGAAAGAAATAATCGACATCCGTTGTGAGACCAGGTCGGTGGCTGAGGCATACACGTAAGCACGCACGCATCCACGCAGAGAGAGAGAGAGAGAGAGAGAGAGAGAGAGAGAGAGAGAGAGAGAGAGAGAGAAGAGAGAGAGAGAGAGGAGAGAGAGAGAGACAGAGAGAGAGAGGACTTCAATTACCCAACAGGTAAAGGGAAGCAACTGGCAGAAGTTAGTCGGCCGATATCGATCGATGCAGCGTGCACATAAATAGTGGTTCACTTCACGCTTAGCGGGAAGTACTTCAGTCACCCCAGTCTTCTTTTACTCCTTTGTTCTTTGGCTATAACTCAAAGAATCTCCATTGGTGAGATTTTGGGACATGGTTGCAAGTTGCAAGTGAGCGTATGTCAACACAGTATTTCTTTATTCATTTATTAAATTACTTTCTTAAAGAAAAAAACAATACAACGTTGGCGAGAGGTATGCACAAATACATTTTCATTTCTTTATATAAACAAAAACGGTTTTCTTATAAATGTGGCAAAGACAATTAAGAACCTATGACATCGATTGCAGGCCATAATTGGAGAACAAGAGTGTTAAAAAACCCTCAAAGACTGATGTGTTTCTGAAGGAAACAGAAAGACGTTAGATGATGCTTTTTAAGTTAAAACCTAATATAGTTCTAACAGGAATTTAACATCCACAAGATAGACAGTCAGATGGGTATAGAGGTGCAGATGGGTAGAGAGGTGTAGATGGGTAAAGATGAGCAGATGGGTATGGAGGTGCAGATGTTCTTCAGCTGTAACTCTAAGAATCTTCAATGGTGGTATTTGGGAGTCCTTTATTGCCATCAAATGTACTTACACAGTACATATCTTTGGTTACAATCCACGGTTTCGTTTACAATTTACACATCAGGTTGCCTTCTAGGGTACAGCCAATTAAAGAGCTGCCTGTTGGCGCTACATTCTGTTGTTACCCGTGTCATTTAACCGAATCCAGCTACTTCCTTCATTGTTTTGATTTTTCACGCAGAGTGCATTGTCATCCATACCAACGGCCAAACTGGTCTTCTCTTCCGAAAGTTGGTGACGGAATTTTACGTGTGTGCAGGATATTACTCGTGCGTTTTTCATACAGAACCTAGCCGTTATAGTCTCATTTGAAGGACGTCTTGGAAAATAGAATCAGAACCGATGTTAACTCCGATGGAACCATCCTCCTTACCGAAGCGACCTGGCAGATATTCAAACCCACAACCCCAGAATCACCCCGCTTATGGGTCCGGTCCTCAATCAACTGAAATTTAACCACCCCTGTGCCAGTTTTCTACTCACTTATTACTGAATTGAAGAAGTGTCACTGAATGTACTAAAATCATCATGTTAATTTATCTTGGGGAAAAGTGCACTTACAACAACAAAGCAAAAACGCTTAAGATGAATCGAATCTGTGTTAAACAGTATAATTTCAAATGATACTTTTCATGTGTACTCAAACAGCTGAAGAGTAGGGACTAGGAGAGAGGGGGGTGTTGGGAGTGGAATGGAATGGAGGTGTACGACCACCATGAAATAGTCTATAATGCGGAATGGATTGGAGGTGGGTGACCGGCACGGCATGAGACAGTCTATGATGTGTAGTGAACGAACCGTTTTGATCAGTGGAGCTTCACGTCAGCGATTTAATTAATCAATTGATCAGTTTTCATTGTTTATTGATTTTTTTTGCTGAAGCTTTTTGAATAGAAATAGGCCTGTTCAACGTTCCTCTTGTTGGAGAGAGAGAGAGAGAGAGAAGATGAGAGGAGAGAGAGAGAGAGAGAGAGAGAGAGAGAGAGAGAGAGAGAGAGAGAGAGAGAGAGAGAGAGAGAGAGAGAGAGAGAGTGAACAAGAACAAGAACATACTTTATTGCCATATGAAAACCAGAAGTTTTGTGGGGCACAGATCATCAAGATAAGACATTCAATTAAACTAATTCCAACGTTGTCACATCTTGCAACATTAAAAAATAGTACAAAGAAAAAGCATATGTGTATCAGGGTCTGATTACATGTTCTGTCTCCTAAAAGAAAAGCACACCATGGTATACTGGGGAAATACAGGTTAGAAGCAGTCCAATAACATAGGATCCGAGGGTTTTGTCATTTTAGTCTGTGGTGGAAATCTGTTTTTGTGATCCTTGTCATAAGGTCATATCGTTGTTGGTCAAACAATTTGCAGTCATCGAGAGAATGTAGTTCGTCCTCAACAATGTGGCATGTCGTGCATAATCTGTCTCTTCTCTGTCAGTGTTGGTATAACGGCCCCTCTCAATTTGAAGTTCATGCGCACTCATTCGAAATCTGGGTAGTGCTCGTCTGCAATCTGTGTCAATGTGTTGCTCCAAATAAGCCGTCTGTTTGTATTCGGTAACAACTGTGGCATAAAATTTGAGCTTTGGTGTGCTTTCGTTCTTTTGTTTCTTCCAGAAGTCAACATAAAACGTTTCCAGCTTTTCTTGACATATTTAATCATTGTATTGGTAAGAGGATGGGAACCACACCCCCGAGCCATATGTGAAGATGGGAGAGACTAACGAGTCAAATATGGTTGTAACTGTTCTCATATTTACATTTTGACCATAAAACGTTCTCTTCAAGTTATGTACAGTTTTATTCCCTTATCTTGTTAAGTGTTCTTGGGCCTCTGTAAAATGTCCATTTTTATGGAAAATGACTGTAAGATATTTATATTGATTTACTGTTTCAATGTGTTCACCGCAATTGAAGAATAGTGGTACCTTTGGATCTGATTTGGTGAATACAATGACCTTTGTTTTCTCTGTGTTGATTTTCATTCCCCAGTCTAAACAGTAGTCGTGTAACTGGTTTAATTTACGTTGAAGTCCCTGTTTTGAAGTCGAGAGGATAACTAAATCGTCTGTATATAAAAGACATGGAATTTCGACTTGTTCTAGATTGGAAATTCTTGGTGTGTATCTGTGTAAGAGAATCAGAATAAACAATGTGAGAGTAATGTGAGTGTGTTTATGTGTGGGAGAACCAGAATGAGCGATGTGAGAGTAATGTGAGTGTGTCACTGTGTAAGAGAACCAGAATGAGCGATGTGAGAGTAATGTGAGTGTGTCTGTGTGTGGGAGAACCAGAATGAGCGATGTGAGAGTAATGTGAGTGTGTCTATGTGTAAGAGAACCAGAATGAGCGATGTGAGAGTAATGTGAGTGTGTCTGTGTGTGGGATAACCAGAATGAGCGATGTGAGAGTATATGAGTGTGTCTGTGTGTGGGAGAACCAGAATGAGCGATGTGAGAGTAATGTGAGTGTGTCTGTGTGTAAGAGAACCAGAATGAGCGATGTGAGAGTAATGTGAGTGTGTCTATGTGTAAGAGAACCAGAATGAGCGATGTGAGAGTAATGTGAGTGTGTCTGTGTGTGGGAGAACCAGAATGAGCGATGTGAGAGTAATGTGAGTGTGTCTGTGTGTAAGAGAACCAGAATGAGCGATGTGAGAGTAATGTGAGTGTGTCTGTGTGTGGGAGAACCAGAATGAACGATGTGAGAGTAACGTGAGTGTGTCTGTGTAGGTGGGGGAGGGGGGAGGGTCAAAATGAGCCATGTGGGTTCATTTTGACGGGGAATCGTTTCGCCTACAGGGCGATGTTCCTTTCGCTTAGTAGGCGGGATTTCTTTTGCTTTCAGGAGAGGGTTTGTTTTGCCCACAAGGCAGGATTGGTTTTACCAACAGGACGGGATTCGTTTTGCCTACCGGACGGGATTCGTTTCGCCACAGAATGGGGCTTCGTTTCGCCTTCAGGACAGGATAGGTTTCGCCAGCAGGACCGGATTGGTTTCGCCTACAGAACGGGATTGGTTTCGCCGACAGGACAGGATTGGTTTCGCCTACAGGACAGGATTGGTTTCGCCTACAGAACGGGATTGGTTTCGCCAACAGGACAGGATTGGTTTTGCCAACAGGACGGGATTCGTTTTGCCTACCGGGCGGGATTCGTTTCGCCCACAGAATGGGGCTTCGTTTCGCCTAAGCAAGGGCTTCGTTTTGCCTTCAGGACAGGATTGGTTTCGCCTGCAGGACAGGATTGGTTTCGCCTACAGAACGGGGTTGGTTTCGCCTACAGGACAGGATTGGTTTCGCCTACAGGACAGGATTGTTTTGCCTGCAGGAAAAGGATTAGTTTCGCCTACAGGACTGGAGTGGTTGCGCCTACAGGACAGGATTGGTTTCGCCTACAGGACAGGATTGGTTTCGCCTACAGAACAGGACTGGTTTCGCCTACAGGACAGGATTGGTTTCGCTTACAGGACGGGAGTGGTTTCGCCTAGAGGAAGGGATTCGTTTTTCATACAGGACGGGATTCGTTTCGCCTACAGAACGGGATTCGTTTTGCCTACAGGACAGGAGTCGTTTCCCTGGAGGACGGGGGTTCATTTCGCCTATAGGACGGAATATGTTTTGCCTACTGGACGGGTATTCGTTTCGCCTGCAGGACGAGATTCGTTTTGTTTACAGGACAGGATTGTTTTTGCTTGCAGGACGGGATTCGCTCTGTCAATTACGAAGCCATAACTTGGGTGTGTTTCCTCTACAGAAGAACCAAAATAAGCGATATGGGAGTGACGTGAGCGTGTCACTGTATGGGACAGTCAGAGAGAGAGAGAGAGAGAGAGAGAGAGAGAGAGAGAGAGAGAGAGAGAGAGAGAGAGAGAGAGAGAGAGAGAGAGAGAGAGAGAAATAGAGAGAGAGAGAGACAGAGAGAGAGAGGAGAGAGAGAGAGAGAGAGAGAGAGAGGAGAGAGAGAGAGAGAGAGATAGTGTCAGAAGGAGCGATATGGGAGTAACGTAAACGTGTCTGTATGGGGAGGGGAGGGGGGGGGGAGTCAGAACGAGGGATGTGGATTCGTTTTGATAACACATACATGCCCAATATAGCAACATTATGGATGCTCAGTATGACACATGTGTGCCCAATTTAGCAACATTGTGGAAGCTTGGGAAGACACACGTGTCCAATATAGCATCATTGTGGATGCTCAGTATGACACATGTGTGGCCAATACAGCAACATTGTGGATGGTCAGTATGACACATGTGTGGCCAGTTACGCAAGATTTAGAAAGAGAAGAAAGAATGAACGTAAAGCGAATGCAGGAAGAAGAGGAAACTAAAAGACAGGAGTTGAAAATAAAGGAGATGGAGGAAACTAAAAGATTAGAACAAATAGAAGAAACCAAAAGAGTACACGAGACAGAAAAAAAACTAAAAGAATACTAGCGTACCCAGGTCTAACGCCCCTCGTCCTACCTTTCTCAAATTGCCTCCCTTTAAAGGAAGAACAGATGACATTGACAGTTATCTGTTCAGGTTCGAAACCCATACTCACTCTCTAGGCTGGTCAGAAAGTCTATGGGTCACTTATCTCTCTGCATTACTTGAAGGTTCAGCTCTAACACTTTATCACAGTTTGGCAGAAAATAATGTGGTTTCTTATGAGTTGTTGAAGGAAAGTTTGTTGAATAAAATTTCAGTGTACTCCAGACGGTTTTCGTAAGCGTTTTCGTGAGTCAAGACCTAGTGCAGATGAACCCTTTGAAACTTTTTCAGTGGAACTTAGACGCCTTCTTGATGGTTGGATTTCGTTGTCCAAGATTGAGAAATCTTTTGATGGTCTTGTTGATTTTATTCTGAGAGAGCAGTTTTTAGAATGTGTTTCTAAGGATTTGGCTACTTTCCTGTGTAAAAAAGATTAAAAAAAAAATTTGATGCTATGATCAAGTCTGCTGAGTTATACAGGCGTGCCCGTCCCACTAAGCTCCTTTCCAGGAAAGCTGATGTAAATATTTTTGCCTCTGTTTCCCATAGTACTTCTGGACAGTCAGATAGACCCCCATTCCGTGGTCAGTCAGATAGAGGTCGCAGGTACTTTGCCCCTAATCCTGTTGTTCAGAATACTAGCACCCCAGCTAGTCAAGGTAGTGGTAACCGTTACCGTAGTCGTGGTGCTAGTCAGTATTCAGTCAATAGAAGTTCATCAGGAAATACATTTACCCAGTCTTCCAACATTGTCTGTTTTCTATGTAAAAAGACTGGGCATGGGGCGTCCAAATGTTCATGGAAGTCATGTAGAAACCCATGTAAGATTTGCAATCTTAGTCACCCGGATAAGTGCCCCTTTGTTGTTGGCAGTGCGCCTGTCGTCGACAAGTCAGCTGACAAACACTCTACTGCTGCTTGTTCCATTATTCGCTCCCCATTCGTTTGTTTAGCTGCAGGTGAATTCACAGGGGAGTTGAACTTGGAATCTGGTTCTGTCAATGGCACTCTAAGTTCTGTATTGCGTGACACTGGTGCTACCATCTGTGGTGTTCGCAAGCGACTAGTTTCCGATAGCCAGATCCTAGGTACTACAGTGAGCTGTGTTTCTTTTGGAGGACGTGTGGATGAATTTCCGCTAGCTACAGTTCCTGTCAGTTGTCCCTACTTTGAGGGCGATCTAACCTGCTGTGTCCTAGACAGTCTCATCATAGGTAATGTTCCTTGTGTCTGTGAAGGCAGTGCTTCCAGTGATGTGAGTGATGAACCCTTCTCTTTAGTAGCTGCCCTTACCAGGGCTAGAGCTAAACATGTGGTAGAGAAGAAACCTCTGTGTCAGATGCCTGATGATTTGAATGTTTCTCGTTCTGATCTGATTAAAGAACAAAAGGAGGATGAGTCGTTGAAGACATGTTTCCAGTTAGCATCTTCTGGTGAAGTGAAGAAGTTAGGTACAGCTACCTTCTACTACTATTTGTCAGACGGTATTCTGTGCAGGCATTAAAAAAAAATGACATTCCTTTTGATCAGGTTGTTGCTCCCTCTGACCTCCAACCTACAGTGCTATCTGTAGCACACGATCTTATTCAGTCAGGTCATTGTGGTTCTCGTCGAACTCTGGCAAGATTCCTCAACAAGTTCTTTTGGCCTGGTGTAACTGTAGATGTGGCCAAGTATGTAACTTCATGCGACGTTTGTCAGAAGACTGTACATAAGGGAAACGTTTGTCCTGTACCCCTTTCTACTGTTCCATTCATTGGTACTTCATTTGACCGTGTGGCTGTTGACCTTGTGGATACTTCATTTGACCGTGTGGCTGTTGACCTTGTGGGTCCGCTGTCTCCTCCTTCGGAGCAAGGTCATAGATATATTCTCACCTTGATTGATATAGCTACCCGTTTCCCAGAGGCTGTTCCCTTGAAGGATATCTCTTCTCTTCTGTCAGTGTAGCAGAAGCACTATTGGGAATCTTTTCTTGTCTAGGATTCCCAAAAGAGATTCTTTCAGATCAAGGCACCCAGTTTAATTCTGACCTCATGAAACAGTTACATGTGTTATGTGGTACCAAGGGCATTCGCACATCGCCATACCATCCTCAGGCAAATGGTCATGTTGAGCGTTTTCATGGCACTCTGAAATCGATGTTGAAGAACACTGTGCGTTCTTACCCAAAGGCATGGCATCGATATCTACCTGCACTGCTGTTTGCATGCAGAGAGTTGCCTTCAGAAAGTACAAGTTTTTTCCCCATTTCAGTTGTCGTTTGGTCGACAAGTTCCTGGCCCTATCGCTCTATTGCAGGAGTCTTGGACCCAGTCTGATGGTCATGATGCTGAAGCAAAACTCCTTTATGCCTACTTGTTCGAGCTTAAAAATGTCATCGCTGATTCATGCAAGTTGGCTATGGATCATTCTGTCGATTGATCTGCTAAGGGAAAAAGGTATTTTGATCGCAAGGCTAGAGAACGTCATTTCCAGGTTGACGAGGAAGTCCTTGTTCTCCTCCCTACGGATTGAAACAAGTTACTAGCTAGTTGGTCAGGACCATTCCCAGTTACCAAGGTCTTGCATCCTGACTACAAAGTTCTAGTCAAAGGAAAAGAATTTTCATGCCATGTTGAAGAGGTACATTCGCCGTTCTGCTGTGTCTGTGTCTCAAAGTATCCCAACAGTTACCTCACAGGGAAAGTCAGTACCATGGTCAGAGATAGCGCCTCTCAGTTCTGGCAAGAAAGATGTTTCGTTCAAGAGTTCTCCAGGAATTGTTCCTTGTTCGAACCCCGCTCCCAATTCTCATGATCCTGTAGTCGCGCACACAGTCGGTGTTGTTCAAGACTGCGATGACGCACTACCAATACACAGTCTACCTGTTCCCATGGCATCTATGTCAGATGAAGATATCGATTCAGTACAGTTTGATAGTACTTTGTCTGACAGCAGTACTAAGGAGTTACGAAGAGCCTCGAGGATTTTCAGGATCTTCTGACTCCGAAACCAGGCTCCTTTTCGGGCAACGTACTATTAGAGATTTCTCTAACAACAGATGTTCCAGTTAGAAAAAGGTGTTACGACATCCCCTTCTCTGCTAGAGAGGTTGTTGAGAGAGAAGTTGGCATCATGTTGGAACTCGGTATCATTGAACCTTCAAATAGTCCCTTTGCCTCCTCAGTTGTACTAGTCAGGAAAAAAAGATGGTACATGTCGCTTTTGAATTGATGTCCGTTCTCTGAATATAGATTGCCGTCTTCGATGCTGAGCCCATTCCCGACGTGGAAAGTTTATTTGCAAGATTATCTGATGCACAGTTCCTTACAAAGATAGATCTTGCAAAAGGATATTGGCAGATAGTTGTTAAGCCCGAGATCGTCCAAAGACGGCTTTTACAACACATATGGGTCTTTTTCAGTTTGTAAGGATGCCCTTCAGTCTTGTTTCAGCTCCTGCAGTTTTCGCACGCATGATGAACATGCTAGCTTTGGATCAGTTCTCAACTGTCAGTTTCTTTGATGATATTCTGGTTCATAGTGTTTCATGGGATGCACATCTTTGTCATGTGAAAGGTGTTCTTTCATGTCTGAGGTCTTTCAACCTCACAGCTCGTCCCTCGAAAATCGAGGCAGGTTTCCGTTCTCTGGAATTTCTCGGACATATCGTTGGAGGTGGTACCATAATGCATCCCGAACAGAAAAAAGATAGATAAGATTCTGAGAATTCCCACCCCTACTACTAGAAAGCAAGTCAAATCTTTGCTAGGTTTGCTTAGCTTTTACAGAAGATATGTTCCCAGTTTTTCCACTTTGAGTGCTCCACTCTGATTTAATCAAGGATGTTGGTCGAGCTGGAAGATCTATTTCTTGGATCCCTGAATGTGCAGTGGCGTTACAGAAGATTCAGAATATTTTGTCGTCAGCACCTGTATTATTGTTACTTCGGTTAGGTAAGCCCTTTGTTCTTAGAACTGATGCTAGTTCTGTTGGGTTAGGTGCCGTACTACTGCAAAGGACGATGATGTACTTCACCCAGTTGTGTTGGGGAGTCGCAAGTTTTTGGAACGTGAAAAGTCATACAGTACCATACAGTACCATTGATCGAGAGTGTTTAGCCATTGTCTGGGCTGTTCAGAAGTTCGTTCGGTATCTTTGGGGAGTCAGGTTTATCCTACAAACAGATCATCGACCTTTGCCATACCTTCGAACGTAAAATTTTAAGAATTCCCGAATTATGCGTTGGGCATTGTCTCTGCAGGAATTCTCGTTCGAAGTGGAACCAGTTCCAGGATCATCGAACATTTTCACTGATCTTCTTTCACGTTCTTTTGAAAACCAGTCTGTTTTTTAGACATTGGTTTGTGTACATCCCGGTTTTGATGTCCTTTTCATGTGTTTTTTTTTTTTCTGAAATTTTGTGACCTGTAGTTGCTTATTTCCTCGTCGTACAGTTTGTCCATCAAGCTAAAACCGCATTTTATTCTTCCAAAGTTGCAGCAGCATCCTCATGTAAAGAACTGTTTAGAACTGTCACTAGCATGTTGGGTAAGGCTGCAAATGTTGTAATGCCGTCCACTCATGAGCCGTCACAACTTCCTGGTTTGTTTTCTCAGTTTTTCGCCCACAAAATTCAGACAATTCGAAACGCTTTCTCCCCATCCTCAGATACTTCAGATCAGTCTGTTGTTTTTAACGGTACCACACTCTGTGAGTTTTTGCCAGTGTCCGAGCAGACTGTTCGTAAAATCTGCGAAAACATCCTGTGACCTTGACCCCATTCCCACCCCACTCCTCTTTGAACACCTTGACTCTCTCCTTCCTACCATCACCAAAATTCTTAACGAGTCTCTGTCCTCTGGCACAGTTCCCACTGACTTTAAGACCGCCCTTGTTAAACCTCTACTTAAGAAAAGCAGTCTTGATCCCAACGTTCTCAAAAACTACAGACCCATCTCAAATCTTCCTTTCCTATCCAAAATTCTTGAGAAAGTCATTCTTCAACAGCTCTCTGACCATCTGGCCTCAAACAACTTACTCACACCACATCAGTCAGCCTATCGCCCTGGGCACAGCACGGAGACCACCATCCTTCGCATTCTCAATGATATTCTAAATTCCTTAGACGAAAACAAAATTTCTGTCCTTCTTTTGCTAGATCTTTCGGCAGCCTTTGACACCATAGACCATGAAATCCTTCTCTCTCGTTTGAAATACACATGTGGCATTAGGGAAACAGCTTTAAATTGGTTTCGTTCTTATCTTCTAGACAGGAAACAGTTCATTCAAGTAGGTGACCACCGTTCTGATGAATCTAACCTCCAGTTTGGCGTACCTCAGGGATCCGTGCTGGGACCGGTCCTCTTTATTTTGTACACCACTCCACTGTCTAATGTTATCCACGGCCATTCCGTTTCACACGAAATGTTTGCGGATGATACTCAGCTGCTCCACTCCTCTGTCATCGATGACTACTCACCCCTTGTCTCTACTCTTCAATCTTGTACTTCTGATATTGAGACCTGGATGTCAGCAAATAAGCTTAAATTAAACTGTGAGAAGACTGAAGCCATCCGTTTTTCAAAGCAGTCATATCATGGCCCTGATCCGCTCCCTTCTTCTTTGACATTAGGTTCCAGCACTATCGAATTTTCAAACACTGTTCGTGACCTTGGTGTTCTCCTTGATAGCGACCTCTCAATGAAGCAGCATGTCACAAAAACTTGTCAGTTAGCTTACATGGAACTTAAACGAATTGCTGCTATTCGACCCTATCTCACTGAAGACGCCACAAAAACTCTCGTTTCATCCTACATCCTTTCAAGGCTAGATTACTGCAACTGTGTTCTCCTTGGCTGTCCCTCAACTGTCATCCAACCACTCCAATGTGTACAGAACTCTGCAGCCCGTCTCATTTGCAAATCTCCTAGGACCCAACCCTGCAGCCCTCTCCTGAAAAAGTTGCACTGGCTCCCTGTTGAAGAAAGAATTAAATACAAATGTTGTTGTCTTTGCTTCAAGATTTTCACTGGCGATGCCCCTGCCTCTCTTTCCGATCTCCTTCAAGTATACGTCCCATCACGAATGCTTCGTTCCTCCACCGACACCAGGACCTTCCGCTTTCCCAGTTACCGTCCCCATCGTAAACAGCATGGTGAACGAGCTTTTTCATACGCAGCTCCCAAACTCTGGAATAAACTCCCCTATGATTTAAGACATTCTCAAACCTTTTCTTCCTTCAAAACCTCTCTGAAAACCCACCTTTTCAAACAATATTAAGAAGACAGTTATTACCTGATAGTTGATTGACTCTTGTTGTCTCTGTGGATCGCTAAATAGTTTGTGATTATTGCGACTGTTATGTATTGTGTGTCTATGCGTGAGAGTGTGTGTGCGTGTGGGAGAGAATGGGAGAGAGCCTTTGTTTTTTTTCATTTTCTGAGTCGTTTTTTAATGCATTTTCTTTACATTTAGCAATTTGTATTTTTTTTTGCCTTTGTAAAGCGCCTTGTGCCGTGGAAGGCGCTATATAAATCCCCATTATTATTATTATTATTATTATTATTATTAAGTAAAAACAAATCGGACATTTTTTTTTGAGGAGGGGGAGTATTGTGATGGACCGTTTTCCGTCCAGTCACAAATTTTTGTGCAACCGTGCTAACCGGAAGGTAGTCGTCCTGAAGCCAGTTGAAAAGGTTACCTGACTGATGCTCACCTGCGCTCTGTTTAAGCCGGGTGAGCTGAAACGGTGAGGCAGTCTCTGCAGTAATTCCGGCAACGCAACTACCAGAAGCCGAAGAGGGACTCCCATCTGTTTTTGGTGGCAGTCAGGTAGTCAGTTCCCCAGGTAGAAGTGTACCCTGGTCTGAAGGAGACTGGGTGCCACTTTCTGAGGGTCGGGGCCGTAGCTGTGTTCTACCCCCTTCTTCTCCGCCTTGTGTCGGCGTGGAGAGTTCGGCCTGAGTGCCGACAACTACCCTACCTGCCACTGCGCCGGGACCGACCACCCGCTGAGCCAGTTAGGCGGAGACGCCGCTGCTGCCACGCCAGAGCACCACTCCCGAGATTTGATCCAGCGAGCTGTTGGCTAGGCCGTCGCTGCGTTTTGTTTGTTGTGTGAGCCACAGCTCCTGTGTGAGACTTTCGCCTTGTCGTCGGCAGAGACGCCGTCAGTGTTGTAGTGATTTTGAGCCACAGCTCTGTGATGTTCTGTTAATCCTGTGTCGGACTTGACTCTGTAGACGTCGTCTTCGTCGTCTTCATCGTCTTCATCGTCTTCGTTGTCTTCATCGTCTTCATCGTCTTCGTCGTCTTCATCGTCTTCGTCGTCTTCGTCGTCTTCATCGTCTTCGTTGTCTTCATCGTCTTTGTCGTCTTCGTCGTCTTTAGCATCGTCCTCGTCATCATTGGAACCCTGCGCCGTTCAGAGAACTGTGTTGGACCGGGCGCGGCCAGCACCAACAGCGCCAGTAGATAGCCAACTATATTTAGATATAGTTCTGTGTGTACGCCTTAGGGTTGGCGTGCCGACCTATTGATGAACTTGTATTTATCATATATGTTTGTCTGATGGCTCGGGCAGCATAAAACAAAAAGAAGTGTTGTTCTGTTGCCTGGCTGTCAATGTTCGGGTGAGTGTGTGTGTGTGTATGTGAATTGGAAAAGTCGTGCATGCACCCATAATTTCAGTGTGAGAGTCAGCCAGTCAGACACCCGCAACTCACCCATTCCATCCTTAACACACATTGAATATTAGCCACCAACGTGCCCGGTACTTACGCTTTATCTTCCTTTCCTGTGAATAAACTTATAATGATCCTCATTCAATTGCAACTTCCGAGCGCATCTGCATTAATTTTAAAATCATACAAGATAAACCATTTTTGATTTATTTTTCAATGTCATAAAATGACTCCTACACGCATACATACCAACTTCGACTGAGTATAGTTCAATCATGTGATTATGCTTGTGCGACAACATTGGAGCTTTTCAGGGAACCCGCAGGGAAAGAAAAGTTCCCAAGCTGAAAACAAGACAAACAAAAAGACCATGTCCTCATCCTGAAGGCGCATAAAACAAGACTGTATTTGGAGCTCTTGTCATTCCGCTGAATTTGTCGCTTCCCAGTTTGAAAGAAATGTATCGAAAATGTAAATGTGACACAAGTATATGAACAGATTTTTCAGTGAAATCTAAATGTAAATGTGACACAAGTATATGAAAAGATTTTTCAGTGAAATCTATTATTTGTATATCGCACTGAACAGCTTAAAATATAAACAAAGCGATCGAACGAATAATCAAACTAAGACTGACCAAAATGTTGAAGGAATCGATGTCTACAGAGTGGCAGTAAATATTAGATTGTAAAATAATACTTTTATTCTATCGCTGCATGTGTGTGTGTGTGTGTGTGTGTGTGTGTGTGTGTGTGTGTGTGTGTGTGTGTGTGTGTGTGTGTGTGTGTGTGTGTGTGTGCGTGCGTGCGTTCGTGTGTGTGTGTGTGCGCGCGCGCGCGCGCTCGTGTGTGTGTGTGTGTGTGTGTGTGTGTGTGTGTGTGTGTTTCATGGAAGGGAAGTAATCAACCGAGTTCTGTATGTGTAAAGGGACGCTAATTTCCAGCATTGTCAATTTTTTTTCTTTTTTTCTTTTTTTTTATTATTTTTTTTTCAACATCCGTAAGGTTAACAGAATATTAATCAACTACTCTAAATATTCGTTCCAAATGACATCATTCACGGAGCAATTGCTGTCTGTCATCCATTCTGTTGTGACACGAGGAATTACGACCACTGCTTCAGTCCCTGCCGGACTGGCAGATATCATCTCCCTTGTGTCGTGCGTTCTGGTCATCTTCTGTATTCAATGGGCAAATTTCTCTCCCCTTTTACACTGATAGGGACTGGGGGAAGAGAGAGAGAGAGAGGAGAGAGAGAGAGAGAGAGAAGAGAGAGAGAGAGAGAGAGAGAGAGAGAGAGAGAGAGAGAGTGTGTGCTTCTTTGTTTGTATGTTGTGGATGGGAGTAGTTTGTGGGAGACAGAATATGAATTTGCTTGAAAGAGCGCACGCATGCGTGCCTGTGATTATGTAAATCATATATTGATGCATGTCTGTGAGATTGGGTTGATGTTGTTTTTTGACACGCTGTTGCAAAACATGGATACAGATGTCCTTACCACCCCCACCCCACCCCCATCCTCTACTCTGATCCTCCTTCTTCTCTCTCTTTTCCTTCCCCAAGATAGGTCTCACACATGTCATTGTTTATTGGAAAGAAAGGGGTGGGAAGGGAAGGGGAGGGATAATGCATAACTGAGTTAAAAAAAAAAGCAGCCAACACACAAACAAACAGATTTACCTCTTCACAGGAACAAATTTGTTTGAAAGACAAGTCAGCATCTCTCATCACGAAAATGAAAACAACGCTACTTCTCCATCATAAATAACAAGAACAAACGAAACATAAACAAATAGAAATATAATGGCGATTTCAAACGGAGATTAGTTGTGAAAGACATCCAAATTTCGCGCGCTGCACGAGAACAATGGCGATTGTTCGAGCACATCAGGTCCTATTCCATGCTTCATTTTCCAGATGCTCCCTCCGTCACGCATCAATAACGCGGAGTAAATCAAGCCCGTGAGAACCAGGTAACTTGCAGTATTGGTCAGGAGATTCCATCCACACTGAGAAACACCTTCATTAAGAAGATGAAAGTCGACCTTGTCGTTACAGTCTTCTAATCTGAACCTGATGCCATGCACAGTTTTGGGTACGGGGAAAAATCCCCCAAGAAATGGCTCTGATAGAAATCGAACTGACAGCCTCCCAGATAGAACGTCCACGACATTGACTGGTCAAATTGGTGGATGGCTTGTGCTCCATGTCTGCCCTGAGTGGACTGATTCTAAATGTCTGTTATCTATGTCTGTCACGTGTGGACTGATTCTACCTGTCTGTGTTATTCTGTCTGCCACGTGTGGACTGATTCTACTTGTCTCTTATCTATGTCTGTCAGGTGTGGACTGTATCTACCTGTCTCTTATCTATGTCTATCACGTGTGGACTGATTCTACCTGTCTGTGTTCTATGTCTGCCACGTGTGGACTGATTCTACCTGTCTCTTATCTACGTCTGTCACGTGTGGACTGATTCTGCCTGTCTGTGTTCTATGTCTGCCACGTGTGGACTGATTCTACCTGTCTCTTATCTATGTCTGCCACGTGTGGACTAATTCTACCTGTCTCTTGTCTACGTCTGCTACCTGTGGACACATTTTACCTGTCTGTGTTATCTGTCTGCCACGTGTGGACTGATTCTACTGTCTGTGTTATATATGTGAGCCCAGTGTGGTCTGACTTTGTTTATATGTGTGATCCATGTCAGCCCAGTGTGGACTGTTGCTACCTGTCTGTGATGTCTATGTCTGCCACGTGTGGATTCATTCTACTTGTCTGTGTGATCCATATCAGCCCAGTGTGGACTGATTCGGTCTGTTTGGAATCTATGTGTGCACAGTGTGGTCCGAATCTGCCTGTCTGTGGAATATGTGTCAGTCCAGTGTGGACTGATTCTGTCTGTCTGCGTTATCTATTTCTGCCCAAAGTAGACTGAATCTCTCTGCCTGTGGGATCCATGTCAGCGCTATGTCGATTGTAGTAAAGTGACACTGCGAGCTGATCACGGGCTCATAGGTTTCCTCTGATAACGTCAATCGACAAACCACTAGTAGCTGACTGTCACACATCCAGCAAGGACAGGCTTTGCTCGAATAGGTAACCATCATAACTGGAATGATAGGCGGAAATCAAAGGGTAATAATATGAATTATATATTCTTTCTTTTCCTTCCTTTTTTTTCTTTCCTTTTTTTCTTTTTATGTTTCTTGTCTTCTTATTCTTCGTGTCGTTTAGCAGCATCACTCCCTCGTCGCTCATTCCGGTCACCACAGGCCCAGTCCAACCCAGATTGTCTGTCACGTCGCTCATTCTGGTCACCACAGGCCCAGTCCAACCCAGATTGTTCTGTCACGTCGCTCATTCCGGTCACCACAGGCCCAATCCAACCAGATTGTTCTGTCACGTCGCTCATTCCGGTCACCACAGGCCCAATCCAACCCAGATTGTTCTGTCACGTCGCTCATTCTGGTCACCACAGGCCCAGTCCAACCCAGATTGTTCTGTCACGTCGCTCATTCCGGTCACCACAGGCCCAATCCAACCCAGATTGTTCTGTCACGTCGCTCATTCCGGTCACCACAGGCCCAATCCAACCCAGATTGTTCTGTCACGTCGCTCTTTTCCGGTCACCACAGCCCAACCCAGATTGTTCTGTCACGTCGCTCATTCTGGTCACCACAGGCCCAACCCAGATTGTTCTGTCACGTCGCTCATTCCGGTCACCACAGGCCCAATCCAACCCAGATTGTTCTGTCACGTCGCTCATTCTGGTCACCACAGGCCCAATCCAACCCAGATTGTTCTGTCACGTCGCTCATTCCGGTCACCACAGGCCCAATCCAACCCAGATTGTTCTGTCACGTCGCTCATTCCGGGCACCACAGGCCCAATCCAACCCAGATTGTTCTGTCACGTCGTTCTCACTCTCCATGCATTCCAGCCACTGCATAATGATGCAGTCCAACCCTTGTTGTCCTGTTATAATCACTTCCCATTGGCTCATTCTGACCACCACACACTCAGTCCCCCACCCAGGTTGTTCTGTCGCATGACTCTCTTTCCACTCATTTCAATAACCACATACCCAATCTAGCCCAGGCTGTACTGTCACTCTATGGTTTATTGCTATTCCGCTTATACCTACCACATACCCAGTGAACCCCAGGTTGATCTGTCACATCTCTCTCTCTCTCTCTCTCTCTCTCTCTCTCTCTCTCTCTCTCTCTCTCTCTCTCTCTCTCTCTCTCTCTTCTCTCTCTCTCTCTCTCTCTCTCTCTCTCTCTCTCTCTCGCTCGCTCGCTTGCTCGCCCCAAACACTCCAGCACTGCATACTCAGTCTATCCCGGGTCGTCCTGTTACACTTGTTCCAATCCGCTCACTCCGACTAGAAAACATTCAGTGCAATGCAGGTTG
>CM031618.1:47886749-47916749 GCA_018398815.1 Conus ventricosus | reverse complement strand
GTTGCACGTTAGGGTCGCTATTCTCTCTTTTTTTTATTTTTTTTTGGGGGGTCGCCACTTTGTATCTTTACGAGTGGAATGCGCCCAGTGTAGCTGCTTTGGGTCGCCACTCTCCTTTCTTCTGTACCCGTAAAATGCGCGCAGTGTTGCAGGTTCAGGTCGCAACTCTCTTCTTTCTTACACGTGGAATGCGCGCAGTGTTGCAGCTTAGGGTCGCCACTCTTTTCTTTTTAATGAGTGGAATGCGCGGAGAGTTGCAGCTTAGGGTCGCCTCTCTCTCTTTTTTTTACGCGTGCAATGCGCGTAGAGTTGCAGCTTAGGGTCACTACTCTCTTTTATTTTTACGAGCGGAATGCGCGCAGTGTTGCAGCTTAGGGTCGCCACTCTCTCTCTCTCTCTCTCTCTCTCTCTCTCTCTCTCTCTCTCTCTCTCTCTCTCTCTCTCTCTCTCTCTCTCTCTCTCTCTCTCTCTTTATGCGTGCAATGCGCGCAGAGTTGCAGCTTAGGGCCAATTCCAAGTCGGCTCGCATTCAAGGGAGAGAGAAGTACTGCCGAATCTCTGCGCGAGTCATCCTCTTCTCAGGACACAGACTGTCCAACGGTTTGATGACTCCGTTGACCTCGTTGTAGCCCAGGCACTACTCAGACCACAACGAACACCCTTTGGCTTCAGTGGTCAGGGATGTAGCGTTGTTCCGGAGATTGCTGGCAACACTCAGATCTGGCTGAAAACTCTTCTTGGTCTTGCTGCTCCTTCCTCTTGGCTGTAGGCAGCTGATAGCGCACCCCTGCTCTGTCGTGGGTCAGTTTAGCAACGTGCTCAGAGAAGCACAGAGCAGGCATGACTTCTTGCCATTTCTGGGCTTCTTCTCCCTGAAACCTGCCGAGGGAAGACGTAAATCTCGTCCAAACGTCAGGTAGAGGGGGGAAAACCAGGGAAGGCGTGTGTGTGTGTGTGTGTGTGTGTGTGTGTGTGTGTGTGTGTGTGTGTGTGTGTGTGTGTGTGTGTGTGTGTGTCACTCTCTCTCGCGCTCTCTCTCTCTCTGCCTGTCTCTCTCTCTCTCTCTCTCTCTCTCTCTCTCTCTCTCTCTCTCTCTCTCTCTCTCTCTTCTCTCTCTCTCTTCTCTCTCCTCTCTCTCTCTCTCTGTATGTGTGTGTGTGTGTGTGTGTGTATGTGTGTGTGTGTGTGTGTGTGTGTGTGTGTGTGTGTGTGTGTGTGTGTGTGTGTGTGTGTGTGTGTGTGTGTGTGTGTGTGTTGTGTGTGTGTGTGTGTTTGTGTGTGTGTGTGTGTGTGTGCGTGCGTGCGTGCGCGCAGTTGTACACCCAATTTCTGTCAAACTTAAACCTTTCAGTGTTTGACCTGAGACACACCTTGCACAGCCTGTCAAGCACAGTCTACAGCCGCTCCAAGTGTTTATGAAGATTGGCGCAGTACATAAGAAAGTAATCAAGGTAGACAAGAAAGAACTGGAACACCTTGCTCTTCATTGTCATTTGGATCAGCCTCTGGAAGGCAGCACATGCAGTCGACAGACTCATCAGCATCGGGAGACATTCGAAGAGGCCTAACGGCGTGCTGAAGCCATCTTTTCCCCACTCCTAGGATCCATCACAACCTGGTGATCATCACTGACCAGATCGAAAGTAGAAAACAATGAAGCCTCGCCCGACGTATTCAGGGAATCGTCAGTCCTGAAACAATGACACGCATCAGTCACTGTTTAGGCATTGACCCAATGTATTATAGCACAGACTGATGAGCCCATACTTCTCGTGAGGAAAACAACCATCACTACAGGGGAAACGTACAGACTGGAACTCTTCTTAATAATTTTTTCTTGATATTTCTTATGGATAATGTTTGTTTTCTGTTATCCAAAAGCATCTGGATGTGCTCTTTCAGTTCCTGAATCTGGGTGGCTGGCATGCATGTGTGTCTTTCGATTTAACCCTTTTATATGGTATCCCAATACAGTTCACCATCCGGAAATTCCAGGCGTTTATTTAAAGCTGTTGTAGCCCATTGCATCCCCCTGCCCATCACTCACGCCTGTTGATTATTTTCCATCTTGCGTTGAGCTTTGGTATATACATGTCCAATGTGAGATAAACCTTCCCGCTAAGGACAAGCTAAAAATCAAAGACAAAAATGGTGTTAGTGTGAGCACCACACATCTATGGCTCTGTGTTTGTTTACAAAATGTGACACTCATGATTGTAGAAAGTTTCTCAATGACATTTTCGAATGCTGAAGGGTTGGTGTCTGTTCACAGTACATGATGTCAGTGTCCGTGTATAGATGGTACCTGTCAGAAGTTTGATGAGACAGGGCTGTCATCCACTAACCCGTGTTTCATGCATGTTGAGTTTGGAACTTTTCTAACTGACACCTCTGGCCTGGCAATCAGCTGGCCTCACTAACTTCTACTGGACAAAGGACAGGACAGGCCCATACTTTGACCACTGGCTGACCATGGCAGCACTGAAAACAGCAGTCTGATGAATAGAAGCCTGAGCAAACACTTACTAACAAGAGGCTGGCTCTTCCACAACAGACAGTATTGTTCCCAGCCTTGTGGGAAGATGCCCTTGTCAGACAGGTGGACAACATTCACATAGAAACAGTTCCCCAGCACAGCAGTCAGGTGGACAACACTCACATAGAAACAGTTCCTCTGCATAGTGACCAGGTGGACAACATTCACATAGAAACAGTTCCCCTGCATAGTGACCAGGTGGACAACACTCACACAGAAACAGTTCCCTGCACAGTGACCAGGTGGACAACACTCACATAGAAACAGTTCCTCTGCACAGTGACCAGGTGGACAACATTCACATAGAAACAGGTCCCCTGCACAGTGACCAGGTGGACAACATTCACATAGAAACAGTTCCTTTGCATAGTGACCAAGTGGACAACATTCACATAGAAACAGTTCCCTGCACAGTGACCAGGTGGACAACATTCACATAGAAACAGTTCCCCTGCACAGTGACCAGGTGGACAACATTCACAGACTCTGCAACATCTGATCTTTCCTTGACAATATAGTCGCTTCTTTTGACCAAAGTCTTTGAATGTTTAAGAATTGCAACTAGTTAGATACAATAATTTATCAAATAAAAGGAGTTGCTGGGGAGGAGGTGGCAGGCTTAAAAACGTTTGGGGAAAAGAAATGTGATTGGATATTTGAGCTTAATGACTGACAAGCTGTCAGAATCATCGATATTCTATAAATGCTGTAAAACAATAATTTCGTCTGTACCATTTTGTTTTCCACGATGGCTACTGCTTATGAATACAGTGGAATGCAACCCGGCGAGTAACTCCCGCTTGTGAACTTTCTGAAAACTTCAACATTTCCTGAAGAGACAACTGAAACTGTCTGTTCTGCAATTTGACTTGTACTAGCTTTTAGACTCTATCATATTTGTGTTTCTGGTCTGACATTCAAGGATAATCATTTCCTCTTTAAGTTTAGTTTATGAATGTGTTGAGACCTTAGGTACCTTTAAATGGATTATCGAACAAGCTCACACATTTTATATGGCCAACAGACAAACAATATTGGTTTGCGTGTCTGTTAATATAAGCCCGTGGCCCAATATTTACCACTCCATGGCACATTTAACCCGAAATGATGTCTAAACTGGGCTTCAGCGCCTTTAGTCAGTCAGCTGACGCGGAAATAAAAGTGCTTTCCATGTGCCCATGGGCCGTCCCCTGACGTCATGCATTTTTCTTGAGTTTTCATTCGTTACTATTTCTATCAACGGACTCAAATAGAGTTTGCGTAGAAAGCCTTATATGTCTGTAGTCTTAAAATAATATGTAAATGACCACACGTGAGGGGAAAGCCCATTTATTCTCATCACTGACTGGATGACCAGCCAGCACTTCGTGTCTCGCTTGCAAAGATGGCGGCGCAACCTTCGACAAGCCCAGCGACCAAATCAACGTATTTACACAGCTGAGCAGGCTCTGCTGATGATTTTTGACAAACACAATAATCTTTTATTCAACGACTAACTCGAGCATGAAGGTGAGATGATGATAGTGGTGGAATTGCCGACCATATTCGTCAGTTATTGAGTAGGGCTCTGTGACCTCAGTGTGTGTTCAGCTGACAGCGTCAGTCGAACGAGCCAGCCAAGTGTGTACTCTGCACCGCGTGCTGGTGTCCAGTGATGTGAAAATCAGTGCGAGAGGGAATCGTGGCCTGCTCGCGGCGTGACATGGTGCAGACGGAAAGGTAGGGGAGAATGAGGGGTTGAAAGAGAGGGTTGAAGTTGAGCAAGGGGGTGTGGTGGGGAGAGGGGGGAGGGCGTGGTCGTGGACTGGTCAGTCTGCATCGAGTGTGAGCGTCTTGATAGACTTCCAAACTGTTTTACTTTCATTTACAGGTGTAGAGTGACAATACAAACTTTATTTTCAACTTTTTTGCTGTGTGTTCTTGTTTGGATGTGGTAAATACATATGTTTTTGATCGTGCAAAAAAATCTATCCAAATCTAAAAGCCTAAATACTTTTTTATTATCAAAATTAAACCAAAGAAGCCCAGATTCAAAATCTTCATTCAATTTCCTTCAAAAATGATATAGATTTCATTTTTCTATCTTTTGTAGTTTCTGAGCTAGAATGTTTTGTTAATTATGACCCCCAAATCATGAGATTTCCCAGGCACCTGGGAACACCTTTGTTTGTACTATTGTGATGCACTGAACGGGTTAAGAATTTTATGATTTCTTATATAGAACTTTTTGAAATAAAGATAGCCATTTGATGGCTGTACTATATGAAGTTCTTATGGTAAGCTTTACAAATAATTAACCTTGAGTGAAGCAAAATAATTATTAGTGAAGGAGGTAGGGTTGCATTTCTTAGGGGTGCTAACTTACCCAGTCTTCCCCTACTTTCGTTGTGCTGAATGTCATAGGCCTACGATATTGATAAAGACATCACATTTCACAGCGCACACACACACACACACACACACACACACACACACACACACACACACACACACACACACACACACGAATGGAAATTTGACTTTCGTCAAAAACATTTTTGATAAAAAATCACTTGCAACAAATTTTTATTCAATGGCAGGCTGCATTATTTTCTGTGATATTTTGACGCTCAACCGCGGCGACGTTTTTCCACTTTGCAGAAAAAAATCGTCGCTGTGAAATATTAACGCTGCGACCTTATTTCACAGGAAATGTTAACTCTAGCAGTAAAATTTCACATGAAAATGTGTCGCAAGCGACAGCATTCACTGACTACAATATTTCACAGTGTCCTGTCGCAAAAAACTGTCGCAAAATTTCGAGCGACAGTATTTTATGGACAGCTACAATAGTCTATAGGACATTTTTCGTGAAAAGTTGTCGCGCGACATTTTTTTTCTCCAGAAAACATTGTCGCTGCAACAATGTTTCACGTGAAATGCTATCGCTGCAATACAATTCCACGGCGACAGTATTATATACGACACCCGGACTATGTGTAGTCTTTCCTGTTCCGACGTAGTTGGCCTGCCTGGCTGTCCATACAGTCTTTATTGCCTTCTAAAGATTAGTATGTGTACATCCCAGCTAAATCTAGGAATACACCTATCGTTTGGGTATTCTGTGACTTGCTTTTGTTCGTCTGCCTTGACAGCTTCAAGCTCGCTTCTTATTCCTTGTATATCCTCCTCAGACATTGTGAGAAGAGTACACTCAGAGGCAAGCAAACAGTGCGAATCTAGGACATAAAATCAAAACAAACCATGCAAGCAAGCACACCATGTAAACAAACCAACTCAAATGGAATATCCAAATGCTTTAACACAATCAAAAACAAGTAATAATAATAATAATAATAATGAATATTTCTATAGCGCAAATCCTAGATTAGCTCTAAGCGCTTTACAATACAAGTACTAACGAAAACACGCACGCACACACACAAACACACACACACACACACACACACACACACACACACACACACACACACACACACACACACACACACACACACACACACACACACACACACACATACCGCATACTCAGGCACGGGGAAGCAGATACGTACAGCACACACGGGAAAGCAGACACGCACAACCACTCACGCTCACCTTCGCACACACGCACTAACATAAAATGACATCTGTGTATGACCGGGTAAAAAGATGAGTTTTTAGTTTCGTTTTAAAGACTGGAAAAGAGTCACAGTGCCTGATGTCGTGTGGAAGAGAATTCCAAGTTTTAGGAGCCAGGAAGGAGAAGGAACGATCCCCCCTTCTTTTGCATTTGAATCTGGGAGGAACCAGGAGCAACGAGTCAGAAGACGAGCGAAGGGTTCTAGCTGGGCAGTATGAGTTTAGAAGGTCAGACAGATAGGCTGGAGTTCCAGATTTAACAGCATTGAAACAGAGGCATGCGATTTTATATGTCACCCTGGCTTTGACCGGCAACCAGTGAAGTCTGCGTAATAATAGTTGAGGGTGCTCTTTGAAGGGAGCTTTGAGGATTAGTCTAGCTGCACAGTTTTGAACGTGCTGAAGGTTTTTGGTGAGGTAGTCGGGAAGGCCTGCTAGTAGAGAATTACAATAATCGAGACGCGAAAGCACGAGAGAAGTGGTGAGAGTTTTGGTTGCTTCAGTGGTAAGGAGATGTCGGATAGCACCTATACGTCTAATTTCCAGAAAGCATATTTTACAGACATGGTTCACCTGTGTCTTCATATCAAGACCGCTGTCGATAAAGACACCAAGGTTTTTAACCTTTACTGAGAAGGGAATAACAGTACTGCAGATCAGAAGTGAAGAATTTACAGAAAGAGCGGGTGTTTTTGCTCCTGGTAAGCTGAACAGTAAGGCTTCAGTTTTGTCATGGTTTAGCTGAAGTTTGTTTTCAGCCATCCAGTCCCGAACGACGGACACACATTCAGACAATTCGCCCTTCATCTGGTCGAGATCAGAGGCATTCCCGAGCGTCTCAGCTGGGTGTCGTCGGCAAACATCTGGTGAGGACAGGAGTGAGTTTCAAGGATCTGAGAAAGAGGATGCGTGTACATTACAAAGAGTACAGGTCCAAGGACGGAGCCCTGTGGAACCCCAGATTCCAGCTTGGCTAGACGAGATCTGACGTTGTTGACAACGACTGACTGGTGTCTATCTGACAGGTAGGACTTGAACCATTGAAGGGCTGTTCCTGTAATGCCGAAATAGTGCTGCAGACGTTGCACAAGAATGGAGTGATCAATTGTGTCGAAAGCAGCGGATAGATCGAATAGAGCAAGGATAGAGACCCTTTGTTCATCGGCAGCGACAAGGAGATCATTTACAACGCGAAGAAGAGCAGTTTCGGTACTGTGACCGGCACGATAGGCAGACTGAAAGGGATTTGAAGACAGTTAATCTCGAGATGGGATAGGAGCTGTGAGAGAACAACTCTCTCTATGAGTTTGGAAACAAAGGGAAGATTTGAGACTGGACGGTAGTTTTTCAACTGATTTGGGTCCATACCAGCCTTTTTCAGTAAAGGCCTGACAAGAGCGAGCTTGTGTTCCTTTGGAAACTCACCAGACTGAACAGACTCATTGACAAGACGGGTAAGAAGGGGAATGAAGAGATCCGAGTTCTCAAACAGAAGTGACGTGGGTATCGGAGCCAGTTCACAAGTTTTGTGGGGCATGTCTTTCAAGATCTTACTCACTGTGTCTTCAGACACTGGTGAAAAGAAAGCAAGGGGTGTTTCAACATCAGGACAGGTTGTGGGAACATGAGAAGTCTGCATGCTGTCAATGTTCTGTCTGATTAATTGGATTTTGCTGTTGAAAAAGTCACTGAACGATTGGGCCAGTTCTGTATGAGGAATGTTGCTAGGGAGGGGGGACGTATTGATCTTTCCTAGCAGAGAGTTGGTTATCGCAAACAGTTCTTTACAAGTCTGACTTTCATTGATTTTGGACGAATAGAAATCTTGTTTTGCTTCAAGAAGTAAACAGTTTACCTCATCCTTCTTATGTGTGAAAATCTGCTTGTGTACTGTGAGACCAGTCTTCCGCCAGGCACGCTCTGCACATCGACGAGCACGCTTGGCTTCATGCAGCACTGGAGTGAACCACAGTTTAGCTTTCTTGTTGGTGGGCACACGTTTAGGGGTCTCTGGGGCATGTCTATCAAGCAATGCACTGAGACGTGTGTTATAATCACTGACTGTAATGTCACAGGTGTCGGACAGAGTATTCTCAAGATCAGACCTAAACGATGATCTGTCAATGGCACGAATATTCCTGCGCTGAACTACTGTGGAGGGGAATACAGGCTTTTTAATATTAAGTTCACAAACAACTGACATGTGATCAGAGGTGAGGTAGTGGGAGACACTAGTCGACTGAACAATGGGGTCAGACTGACTGTCAACAACCCAGTCAATGATATGACCTGAACTGTGTGTGGGTTCAGTCACAAGCTGTACCAGATCGAACTGTGTAAACATGTCTTTCAACCTGGCCACCTGTTGCTCTACGTCGTAATGAAAATTAAATCCCTAGGATTACAGACTTTCCCCTGCTCACGTTGCAATAGGCGAGAAAGTCTGGAAACTGTTGGTGAAAGAGGGCATCAGTCATCCTATTGGTTTTGCTTGGAGGGGGGCGGTACAACAAACAGAAGTTAATGTGTAATTGTGACAGCGACAGTGACATGACAACAAGTTCGAAACTATCATGCACAAATGGAAAAGAATTTGTAATAGTAACACATGTGTTGTAAGACTCTCTTAAAATGATAGCCAGACCACCACCACGTGAAACACAATGCAAGATCAACACAAATTACTGTGCTTAACACAAGAAACTTTAACGAATAGGTACCCAAAAATCCAAAGCACCTGACTGCAAGGTTTCCATTCCCAACACCCCAGTTCTTTCCGCAACGAAAGCAGTTCACACAAAATCTTTGGCTCATGCCCCCTTTTGATTCCTCAGAAAAAAACTTCTCGGGGTTAATATCTTCCTCAACTGATCCGAGAACAATACCTGAAGACGCCCAAACAAGGGGAGCGGGGACGGGCAATGCTCTTGGTCACCCCATTTTTCTGCCACTCGCGCCATTACTCGCCATCGCCAGTCATGGTGGGGTCGACTCGGGAAAGGGGTGGGCTAGCTCATTCTCCAGGGCGATGCCGACAGAGTGTAGATGGACTGGCGAGAGAGGGCCCAAAAGGTGGGGGGGGATGTTGTGATAGTGCAGGTGGTGTATCTGCTCTCTCCCCATCTCCATTCAACACTTTTCTGCTTTTGTACGTTTCCGGTCTCATTTCCCTTTTCAGGGGGGCTCCACCAATGTGCGCACGGGGGAAAAAAATTACTGCGGCAGTTCTCTTCACTCGATGGTGTTGTCCAGAAGCGACGTTTTTTTTTTGGCCCCCCCAAAAATACGAGAACGAATTTTGGAATATACCTTAAAAACCCTTTAAACAAACACCAAACAAGGTTTTTTCGTTGATTGGTCGAATTCAACTTTGCAATATTATTGGTGATGCTAGAGAACAGTAATATCCCAAATCCTAACTCACTTTCGCCCTAAAACCATTTTTCGGGCAAAAGGGCCCCAGATTGGCATTTACTTTTCCTGACAAGTAAGACTTTAAATAACCAAAAATAACGATTTCTACAAACAAACTACGTGTAGGGTTATCCGTTTCAATACAAAATTTACTAAACTTTTTTAGATTTCAGTTTTTTTTTAATCCTGTGTTTTTCCCGGGTCATTTTCATAACATCTTTTTCCGCAAAATTTCTCAAAGACTCTTTTCGTGAAATAAAATCCCAACTGCCCAAATCTTTTAAAAACTGATTATATTTTTGACAAAAAATCCACACATTTTATCCCAGCAGTCTCCATGAAGTAGTTTCGAAAACGTTTTTTTTTTTAACTTTCTCTTTCTGCCGACAGTCATCAAAATAAATACGCTGCGTTCCCTCAAACAAAAAAAAAAGGGTTCTAAACACTCCCAATTTATGCTGGATTAACAAAAAATGGGGCCACCCTCCAAATAAACCTTCTATCTTTAAAATATGCTTTTTCCCTTTTAAGTGTTGTGCAAAAAATCAAAATATAGAAAAATTTATAACGTAAACTTTTGTAACAGGCGGGGATAAATATTGTTTTCCCAAAACCATCTGTCCCAAATCATTGAACAATGAGGGATTTTACAAAATTTTAACTGTCCATTTTTATAACAGAATTTAATCTAATCCAGTTATTATTTTTTCATATCTCCGAAAAAACTTTTTTCATAAATAAAACCCTTGGGCCAAAAGTGTAAGTTTACCAATTCTTCTGTAAGATTGTTTCTTTTTAAGTCAACATTGTTTTTGTTGCTTGTTGTTATGATTTTAAATTCCTCACCAGTAAAGAACGCGACAAAAACGAAAAGGCTTTAAAAACGTCTACTTTTTTCCCAGCTAATTTTAAATTCCTTTTATAAGGGCTCAAAAACGCCCAAAACCCCCACCCCCTCCCCACACTTTAAAGACAAAATTTCAAATATCATTGTAAACGTGTCCCTAATTTTCGTTTGGAAAGAACTGTAATTTTGTAAAAATTTTTTTTTACAACTGTTTTTTTTCTGTGGGATGTCTGTTTTTTCCCATACGGCGTTATTTCAATTTTTTTCCGACTATTGTCGCCCGGGATAAGAACATGTAAAGGGCCAGGTAAAATGCTTTTCTGAAATTTTTTGACGGCTAAAAATTAAAGGGTTATAAATTCAAAATTTTATGTCCCTTTAAATATGGCAAATGCCTTTTTGGGTCGGGTTTTTTCGAACTTTTTTAAAATTTTACGGCCAACATTATTTGCTTCTAATTGGCAGCTTTTTCTAGTTTAGGAAATTTTTTGTTTGTCCCCAAACCTCTTGCGTTTATAATCACCATTTTTTGTGACTCAAAACCATACAAAGCGCCTATTCACCATTTGTTCAAAGTCCGAAACATCTGCAAGGTTTTTTTAATTCTAAATTTATACACCCCAGCGCTAATGTAACTCCCGATTTTCTGGCCCACGCACTTAAATTTTTTAGAAAAACTTTATTTTATTTCAAAACAATGTGCGGGTTATCACATTTCCGCTTTCCCGTTTTGTTGCAATTGTTATTTAAATGATCCGACCCCCCAAAAAACTAATCTTTTAAAACTTTAAATTAGGAATTGTAAATTCATAATCGCAATATCAGTTTTCCCCTGAGGAAGAGCTCTTAAAAACGTTAGGGCCCCCTTTAAAAATTTTATCGTGCCATATCCAAATAACATAGGTAATAAATGTAATGAAGATCGAGGGGTTTTTTCCCCTCAAAATTTTTTGTTGCTGCAACTCAAAATCTAGGGAAGGGCAGATGGGTAGTTAAAAGCCTAACATTTTAGCTAGCTTTTTTTCAAAAAGGAACCTACTTCTTCTTCTTCGGGTTTTTAAAGGGTCAACATTGTTTTTAGATTTGCATTTTTAAGTTTGGAGAATGTCAAAGTTACTCATTGCTTCTTTTAGCGAGAAAAAAACCCGTAATAACCATCAGGTTGGTTTAACGGGGAACTAATGGGCCTTAAATTTTTAACTTTTCTAATCTTTTTATTTCCTTGGCTTTGCATTAAACCATCAAATTTGTAAATATTTCATGGAGCCGCCCTTTTTGGGTTCCGAAAATTGTTATTAACGCATGTTCAAAAAACAAGGGACTGTTTTGGGGTTTTTTTTGTTAAAAACCTTTTTTTAAACAAATTAAAAATGGTGCTTCAAATATACGGGCGCAAAAATTCTGTTGGGCCGCACTACAATTTAAAAAATTATAGCAACTGATACCTTGACTTTGCTGTGCCCCAACGCCCTTTTTCATAAAAAGGTGAGTACTCCATTAAGAGATATCTTAACCCCCCATTAAAAACGCCCATCAAGAAAGCGGGTTTAGTCACCCCGATGCATTTTATCAGAACCAGTTAAACTTTGCTGTTTTTTTGGCATAAAGGGGTGTGGAGGGCGTATGCTGACATTAAATCACCATGACCTTTGGTGAGGTCGTACAGATTTCATTTATTACACCTTTAGAGTTTTTTGGGCTAAATTGAAAGCGCCTTTACCAAATGCAAACCGTTTAACCCATTACAACAAATAGCAAAAGGCTTTTTAAAAGAATCTTAACGAATTCAATTTTTAATGTTAAGACAGACTTTAGAAAAAAAGTTGGATTTAAATCAGGCCTAGGCGACCTTTTTTTTCGGGCACGCACAAAAAGTAAAACTATATGGCACCCTCCTTTCAAAACTTTCTTTTTTGGCCCAACTGTTCAGCCCGGGCCCCTAAGCAAAAAAAACACAGGGACAACATTTTACTTAGCACTCAAGGCCAACTAAGGGGGATAAAACGAAAACACTCTTTTCGTACTTACGTTTGGGTTTGCTGGGGTTCGCAAGCCAGGCAAGATCGAGCAAAACTGATCTTTCTACGGGTTTTGATGCAAAAAAACAATATTAGAAAATTTTAGAGGACGCCATAATTCTACATTGATTTCCTTCAATATTCAAAGGTACCAACATTTTTTAAATTTGCAAATCAAAGTAGATTTTGCTGTTGGCCTTTTATACATGCCCCCTTCTGACCTCAATCAGATAGGTACAATAATAAACTATAAAATAAAATTCTTAAGCAGGCAAAAACAAAAGGTTGGGAAAAACCCCCTAAATTTTGAGCCGTAATTTTTACAAACAAAAAAAAACCCAAGAAAAGTCATCCAACCCCCCGAACCCCAAAACCCCAAAATCATTGAAGCCCCGCAAAGTCGGGGGACCTGTTCCGTACCATGAATAGAAAAGACAGCGCTTGTTCTTGGATTAACGGCATGGGATTATTTGGGCCCTTTTATCTTACAAATAGTAACCCAACTTTTACAAGAACTAATCCTAAGTGCTCGGCAAAAAGCCAACTATTTTGCTTGCAGAAAACCAAACCCAGCTGACAATACCCCCCAATTTCCCGGGAAAAGCGTTTACGGCTTTACAGCTAATTTTTTTTAAAAAATTTTCGAAAGATGATCAACTTTTTTTTTTCCCCATATTTATCAGGCGGAGGCGAGGGTGGTGGGGGCATGAATTTTTGACCACCCCCGCCTGTAAAAGCCAACACCAGTGTATTTTGAAACCCAAACGTTAAAACGTTTGCAAAATGTACCCCTTTGCCTCTAAACAGTGTTCGGATTCTTTCTGCACGTTGTGTTTCATATAAAATTCTTTGGATTTTTTCTCTTTTTTCCTGCTCACTTGAGTTCGTAATTGTTTGGGTTATAGACAACATTTTCTATCTTGCCGACTCTTTTGTTCAGTTTTTTAGTCTTTGGGTTATTCTTTCTTAATCGGGCCCTAAGTTGGCGTCTCACCCACGGTTTTTCTTTTTCTTTTTTTAATGTCATCTAGTTCACCTTTTTTGCTAATTTTTGTTTGTTTTTTCGCCTCTGACTTCTTAAAGCATGATAAAGGGGCCGTTATTTCTCGCATGGGTAGGGGTGAGTCGTGTAAGTCTTTAATGCTGTTTCTTCTGAAAAACGGTTTTCTTCGTTTTGCTTTTTTATTTTTCATCTGGATTGATTTAATTTTTAAAATTTCCCATGTTTTGTATTTGGTTACTTGGGAGTTCCGCAGGTGTTTTAAATTTTGCACTGCATCCTTATCAAATTTTTGGGTTTTAGAAATGCCACGTTTTTGATTTTTTCACCTGATCTTTGTAAAATTGTACTCTTGGCTAAAAACTTTGAGGGTCGGTTTAGTTGTAAGCCGAAAAATTTTGTCCTTGGCGTTTTTTTTACAACAAATGCCCATTTCTAATTCAAAATCATTTGGTCTATAAATTCGGGGGTTCTGGCCAAAAACTTTTGTAAATGCCCGACCGTACTTTCTGTTAATTCACGCCGCATTGGGGCATTACGTGCCGTTTTAAAAGGGGCTTTTCACCATGTCGCCCCCACATCAAAACACATAATCTTCCAGCTTCATTCCCTGCCATGTTTTAAAAAAAATTTTTTTATTTTGCTTCAAAAAAAATGTCACAAAAATAGGGCGCGATTTTTACCCCTAGAACCCCTGAAAAAGCCCTGGGCGGAGGGAAATAAGCGGACTTTACTTTTCCAAAAACCATCTACTTTTGATGCGGATAAAATTTTACTTTTAAATTTCCGGCCTAGGGGGGATGAATGATTGTGCCGTTACACCTTATTTTCAAAAAGAACCGTTTCAACAACAACCCAAAAGGTGTTTGTCCAAATCGGGAGGGCAACTTTAAAGAAAAATTTCTATAAAACTTGAGGGGCAAAAATATTTTCTTTACAAATGAGACTATTTTTAACCATTCTGACTATGGAAACCCGCGAATAAAAAGGGGCTGATCTTGCGTTTAAAGGAATCGAAAAAAAGAAGCACTAAAACATAGAATGGCGCAAAGATGCAAAGACGGCAAAAGGTTGTAGCCGTAAGTTTGCGTATGGAAATCGTTTTTTCATCCCCCTAGTTTTTTAGTGTTAAAAGCGCATGCCCCATATTTTCAAGGAGCTTTTAAAAGAAAATTTGTATAAAAAAAAAAAACTTTTAATGACACAAATTTTATAAATCTACAGACGCCGGAGCAAAGTACAGCATTTCTGAATCTCGTTAGATTTTGACGTGTTAGAAAACCCTTACTTAGCAAGGCGATTGAGCAACAATAAGTCAAATTACAATATTTTACGAAAGAGTGATTCATCTTTCTAAATATCCTAAACAAGGCAGAACAAAAAAATGGGAATTTTAGTTTTATGCCACAGAAAAATCGTTTAAGGTATTTTATTCTGTGCAAAGATGAAAAACCTTTTTCAAAGACAAACTGAAAATTTTTAATCCTAAAATAAGGGAAAAGTGCAATGTACAATTGGGGGCACCAAACCAATCTAGCAGCGGGCTTAAACCTTATCAGCATTTGATGAAATAAGAAAACTGTTTGGAGGCGGGAGGTGTAGAAATCCAACATTTTGCCCTTGTGTCAAAAACTCATCTTCACAGCGTTGACTTGATCATTTTTTAAAAAACGAAATACTTTTTATGGATTGCCCTAAGATACGGAGGAAATCATTACAGGAAGGGGAGAAAGGTTTTAGAGACATAATAAACATTCAAATTGAAAAAGAAAAGAGGCCAAATAAACACTAATGTGTATTTTTTTTTTAATATATGATGCGCAGCTGTATATTCAAAAAACGATTAGAAAATATACAATACAAATTATTTTTCATTAAAAAGCATGTCTGTTCAATTTTTCCAAATGTCCTACAGCGCCAGATCCCCAAAGAAAAGTAGTAAAAACCCCCCCGGCATAAAAACCTTTTAGATTAAACTAACATACCAAATGCTCAAAAAACTAGAGCGGGACCTTTCAAAATACAGCAAAACCAAACGAAGGTTTTCTGCTGCCTTAATGCTTTACCTATGTTAAATACTGGAGCTTCAACTTAAGTGCTGCTCAGCAAACGATGTTGGTCTCTTGCAACGGGTGTTGGTGCACCTGCCTTTACCTCTGGGTGGTTTGTTTTTAGTTTTGCCTTGTTTTATTAGCTGTAGGTGGGGCTGAAAAAAATTAAAAAATAAACCCCAAAAAGCCACAGCTATGGTTAAACCTAATAACAGCTAAACTTAGTTCTTTTTAAACGACAATAAATAAAGCGCTAGCTGCTAAAAACCACGGATGAAGAATTTAGTCGTTTACAGGCCGATTTTGATGACTAAAAAGACAAAAGTTTGATTTTCAAAGAAAGGCAGGACAATTTTTTTCTCAACACCAGACGCCGAGAAATAAAAAGGAATGCTTAAAAAAAGTAAACGAGCTTAAACCGTTCTAAAAAGCTCACGGAACAACAACGAAGGGTGTTTTTTTTTTTATTTATGAGTCCAAGCAAAAAAAGCCGTTGATTGATTCTGATTAAGTATTTTTTTTAATTTAAATAAAATTTTGAGTTAGAAAAAAAACCAACATGGCAAAGATATAGAGGACCAACAAATTTTGTTTGAAGAAGGCTTGGGGAAAAGGCGTTTATCAAGAGCACTGAATGAATTGATTTGAAGTCATTGATCCAAAAACGTACAGGGAAGCGTTTTTCATGTTTTTCCAAGTTCCCAAATAAACAACAATAGACCCCCCCAGTTTAAAATAATTTAGCTGTTTTTTTGACATGAACAATAAATGAAGAAATCAGAAGTCTGGGTCCAAATAAACAACGAATTTTTTCCATAACGACTTAAAACCCTTGGGCAGAGAACTTTCTTTCACGTTTTACGCTGCCCCTGAAAAAGCCAAATGAGAGGGTCTGGGTTTGGGCAAGGGCAAGTTTTTGAGATCAGATTAAAAAAGGGTAAGTATGCACCCATTGTTGGCAAGTCTTACATTCCCCCCTCGAAGTTGGGGACGAAAAGAGCAGTTCAACATAAAAATTCAACAACAAATGTTTTTATGTGGTGTGTTTTTTGCAAGGCGCATTATATCCCCCAAAAACGCAAGAGAGTATCAACTACACCTACATCAATGATCTTAAATTATGGGGTGCCCTTTCCGTTAGGAGACCAAATTTTACATTTGAAGAGCAAACCCAAAACCCAAAAACTGTCAATATCTACACATGGGATAGGGGAAAAAAATTACACCGATTAAAGGGCCAAAAACAGCCCAACAAATTGCGAGCCAGACAAAAAAAATGTTGACTTCGTCTGATGTTTTCACCTGCAGGGCTACCGCATTACACATTGATACGAACAATGAGTAAATAATCAGCCGCTTTTAAGAATGGGCAAAACAAGAATTCTGTGAAAAGTTTAACAAGAATTCCATCGTTCAAGCCGCGAGCGAACATAAGAAACATTTTTTCGGCCCCCGTTTACTGAATACAGAAAAATTAGCCCCCCCCTGGATCTAAAGTTATTTTAAAAAACTGGAAAAAACGCAACATTCTCCAACGTAGTTTACGCAGACTTCGACGCTTTTTGTTCCCTTTTGAAGGCCAGCGCCCAAAAACTTTGAAAAAAAACCCTCTTAATGAGTAACACAGATTGTTCATTTGCTTTCATCATTGTCAGGTCGGAGGCGCCTTCGAAAACCGAATTGTATAGAGGGGCCAAAGCTGCAAAATACTTCTTAAACGCATGCCAAGTGGTAATAAAAGTTTAATAATCAAACAAAACTGAAATCATAAAGACCCTAAGACCAAAAACAGTTGACCACACACATTTTGGGTTTGGTTTTGAACCGTGAGGAAGCCAATCCAAAAGGTGGGCCTTAGCGGCCAGCGGGTAAAGACCATGATAATTAGGGGAAAATTTCAAGAGCAGCGCACAGTAAAAGCAATCTTTAAATAAAATTTGAACCAAAACATGGAAGCTGCCCGTATTTTTTCATAACTTCGAGGTTTCGACTCTCATTTAATGAAAGCAGTGGACGACCTTCGGGTGCATGCATTGCACAGTCATCAGAAAAGTACATGTGTTTAACTGAATAACATGCTTTTTTTGACTCTATGCGCACATGATGGTTTATTTGGTCGCTGGGTAGTCCTTAAAGTCCCGCCCAAAAACGGAAGAATATTTTTGACCCAATCTTGTTAGAAAGGGCTTTACCTTATGAGACAGAACATTGGGAAAGGTTTGTGAAGAACACTTTTCCCCCTAAAGGCGCGTTCTTTTCTAGTCCCGAGGAAAAAGGACGTCAGTGATTCTGATTACCGCTGCTCAAAAATGCGTGGGAGAAGTTAGATGTAAAACATGGGAGACATCATGACTCCTACTTAATGGCAATACATGTTTTTGGCGGATATTTTTTTAAAATTATAGAAAGACTTGCTGAAACATTAAGCCGGATCCCGCGCCTTACTTTTTCTGGGGCCGGGATGACTGGGATGCTTTCTTAAAGTTTTTCTGGGGTACAGATTGATTTTTTTTCTGACCTACCCAAAGATTAGATGATTTAAAACGGATGCGTGGAGGAATTAGTAGGCGTGCACATTCGAAAAAACAAAAAAACAAATCTTGACGACTTGACCAAGTAAAAGGTCTAACTTCCATGTATTTAGATGCAAACAAAATTGTACGGGTGGGGAAGGCGCAAACACTTCCGTTACGCAACTTTAAAAGTACACACGGTAACCGAAAAATTTCAAAAGGCATTAAAGTGGTTGGGCAGTTAACGCCGATCAACAGCGTGGTTTCATTTTTAGAAGTTGATTTTGAATTCCTCATGACTCCATACCGCAAATGCTACCATTAGACAGAAAGTCTAAAGATGGGTCCAAGAGGCCGCCTAAACTTGTGCCAATCTTCGAGGCAAAAAAAATTTTGCTGTTTACAGATTTTACATTTTATTTAAGACATGGTTTGAAGTTGACAGCAGTTCATGCATAATTGCTTTTGATCAAGAACATTCTGAAACCAAAACATGAAGAACATGATCTCAGAACTAAATCCCCAAAATGCTTCAGAAAAAGATTTTTTAAGCTGATAACAAAAGCTGTTTTGGAAAGATATGGGGAAAACCCCCCAAGCGTAAAATTAGATTAGTCCCCCCAAAGAAACGAAAACAATTAAGCTACTTCAAAACCAATTATCAGGGCTTCAGAAAATTTCATGTCGCTTTTGGGTAATGAGAAAAAAAAGAAAGCAAATTAACAAACCGTATTTATTGGGTTTTCTGTTTTAGAATTTTCAAAGCTTTTTATGTTTGAGTTTCTTTTAAAAATTTAAGCCCCGTATCCGAGTCCAGAGACTTTTCCAGTACAGATAGTTTTTTTATAGATACCCTCTGAAGACATTTAAAGACTGGAACCGAAGTGCTAAAGGGCAGCGGTGGGATGACACGTCCCATTATCCTAAAAAACTCGCCTTTACATTCAATTACTAACCCAAAAAGGTTTAGGAAAGATGGGAAGGATGAATTATCTGGAAAGGTAATCAAGGAGTAGTGGGGTTAAGGGGAAAAAAGTAAGTATTTCGAGCCAGGAGAAAATCATTAAGAAACAAAGGGGAAATCTGCTGTTGTGAGTCAAACAAAACACATGCAACACAAAGAAGCATGTTTGGCAATAAACTTTTTTATCATGACAACGTAAAAAGCGACTAATTACATGAATCAACCCAAACGTTGTAACAAAGAAGTCGTTAGACAGAAAAAACCCCAAAACGTGTGTTTGTTAATCCGGTTTTCATAGAAGGACATTTTAGAACCCTAAAATAATTAAAGCGGGAAATGTGTCGGGAATTATCTGCAGTTCTTCTTTTACAAAAGATCTTTGAGGAGCTGGTTTTTTTTGTTTTTCCCGTTTTCCCCCGTAAATAATACCGGGGGGATTCATCTTTACAATTCTTTTTATTTCATATGGATCAAAAACTCCAAACTGATCTGTTCCCGATGCAGTGTCCCCTTCTGCTTCCCCCCTAATAAAGGACCTTACTTTTAACCCAAAAGGTTAAAATTTTTCCGGATAAGACTCTACTTCACAACATCTATTTTTTTGTTTTTTGTTGCTTGTACTTTTTAACCCTTTAAATTCTTCATTATTCATTGCGCGCAAAAATGAGGGCAGTCTTCTAAACCCCTTTGTGTTGCGAGAATTGTCAATCACTCTCTGTGAACTGGTAGGAAAAAGTCTTCAGCAACTGTTTTTTAAAGTTTCAATAAAGCCGTGATCTTTTGAACTCCCGGAATGCCTCTTTAATTTTGGTAACTCTTTTTTAACAAAAATTGATTCCTTGCCCTTTAAATTTTTTTCCACATCGACTTGAATCAGCGAATAAGTTTAAAAGGGGCCCCGTTATATATCACTGTATGGGAACAGCAACAGCAGAAGCCTTTTTGTGTTAATGGTTTTGCATCTTTGTATCTTGAAGCTATGGCAAGCTGTGAGTGGTACTTAAAACTTTTGTCTAATCCCATCGAGGGTAAATATAGAAGATCCTTTTTAGGGGTCGTTTGGGGTGTATTGACAAAGTGTGGTCCGTATTCGCTAGGTGCGGTAAAAAATTTGCCAAAACGCTTTTTAGAAACCTTCTTTCTGTTTGTTCACTGACTCCAGCTGCTTGGTTAGCTTTTTTAAATTGCTGCGATTCCCCTTTCCCAAATCCTTTGGGGGAATAAAGATTTTGTTCATTTTTTATTCAGCCCAAATATGCCAAAAAATACCAACGGCCATACCAACGACAAAAACCCATTTTTGCATCTTTTTTTTTTTGATGGTTTATAAAAGCACTGAATTTTGGTGGGGGCAATGTCTCGATTGGGTTTCCTGTTACTAATTATTGTTTTATTGCTTGATCAACATTTTTAAAATGTGTAAGCTGAGCCCCCTCTTTTTAGTGGTCATTTAAAAAAATCTAAGCTGAAGTCTCTGCCTTTTAAGGGGTCTTTTGCAGCGACTTTCTCCATAGCTTGTTATGTCTTTTTCTCTCCCGTCACCCCCCATTACAATGCGAAATTACTTCCGCTAAAAGCAAGCGCATTTACCACAGCGCCGGCCCATCATTTTGCGAGTGAAGCCATTTTTATAAATTTTTTTTTTCTTAATATTTAATTGTCGGAATTTTTCCTTGCTTGATAGAAAACTTTTGTGGGAACAAGCTTCAATGAACAATCGCTTTGCTGAATCCTCAAAGTCTAGTTTTCCCAAAATTGCTGGTTAATTCTTAACAGGCTTTACCAAGCATTTAGTATCCCACACTTAGCCCCCAATAACAGCGAATGGTATACAAGGTTGGTAACGTTTTTTTTTGTGCTCTTTTTTAAAAAAAAATAATTTTTAATTTAAAAAAAAACCCTGCAGTGTGATCAACAGCTACAAGGCAGCCAAACCTTTTGAACTTTTGAAACCAAGTTGACGACCAAATATTATCCCAAAAAGGAAGGGTGTATTCTTTGGGGAGCATGTGGAAAAAAACAAAACTTCCCGGACGAATTTAGCATTGAACGATTTAGCAATGTTCCCCCAAGAATATAAAGATCATAAAGGGATGAAGCGCAGCTGGGGTCAGAATGGTAAAAGTGTGGGGCAAACGTTCTTTGTTTTTCACTAAACTAGTCAAAATTTGCCCCCTTTTATTCTGAACAAGATCTTACAATTTTAACGCAAGATCCGTTTAACAAAAGTCATTAAGTCTCTAGGGGGGGACGATTTTCAATTTTGGAACTTGTTTTCGCCATTAATCGGATTAATAAATTTTTTAATCATATAGATTTTTTTTCCCTTCAAAATGAACGAGCTGGAAAAACCAGGAAAACAGAAAACACTGATCAGGGGAGAAAGTAACCCAAACCAGAAAAACGCAGAAAAACGCTGATCAGGTGGCCATTAAAAACCGGGCGTGTTTTAAACAGGAAAAAAATTAGCAGAGTGGGAAAACAAAAAAAAATTTAAATTTTCAGAAATGACTCTCATGAAACATACACCGCCCCAAACCCCGAACAAGTTAATTCAATGCCAGCTAAAAAACTCCATGTGATTCAAAGGGGCCCCGAAGTCTTTATGGATATTTTAACTTAAAAGTTGCCATTTTTGGGGCCCTTGCGCGGGGGGTGTTTTTCGGTTATAAAATATATACACATGGCAACAAAACAAAAGCAATCAAAAAAAAACTGAACCACTAAATACGAAAAAAACAACGGGGACGCCAAACCGCCAAAAAACAAAAGATCATTTTGATCCATTTCAATGGGGAAAAATATTTTAAAAAACTTAATTTTAAATTTTTTTTTAAAAAAAAATAGATCTGGCGTATTTTAAAAGAAAAGTCATAAATAAAGACATGGGTCTATAAAAGACATTTCCCTAGACCAGAATTGTAACAATGCGGTTGCTTAGGGTGTAAGAACTTTATTAAAATCATTTCTGACCCACTTTCGCAGAGAACGCTGAGCAAGATATTCTCACGATGACGCGTTTTTTGAGGCGGGGGAATAATTAACACTACTTTTAAGACAAAAACTAGAAAGTATTGTTTTTTTTACAAGATAACTTGAATAAGAACTTGGTTTTTACTTGAGGATGACTTAGTTAGATCTTAGGTTAACTTGGTAAGAACTTTAGGATAACTTGAGGACACTTCAGTTTAAAAACTTAGAAGTGACTTGGGGTGACTTGGGGAGACTTAAGGATGACTTTAGGGCAACTTGAAAAACTTAATAAGAACTTGAGAATAACTTAGAAGGACTTGGGGGAACTTCAGTTAAGAACTTGTGGATGATTTTTGTGTTCTGCGTGGGTGGGGGGGGGTGGGGGGGGCGTGCGTGCGTGTGTGTGCGCGCACCCTTTTTTATTTAAAAAAACGAATGTTCAGAATATAAAATGTTTTATCAGTAAAACAAAAAAACAACAACAATAAACCCCACCACCACAAACATTTAAAAAAAGGGAAGTGCTTTCATAGGGAAAAGGGGAAAAGGGTTTTTTGGTTGGCGCTTAAACGCCGTAATTTTTAAAACGGCTGCCGGGCTCTCTGTCAACGAAAATTTTCAAAGCAGCCCCAGTGCATTATAAAGCTTTATTTAAAAAAAAAGACGTTGAAAAAAAGTCTTCTGTGGCCGCCCCCAAGGGAGCCAAAAAAAGTTAAGCAGGAGTTGAACGAACAGTAAACCAGAATCCAGCAATATTACAAAGTCTGAATGCTTGGGGAAATTTAAGGCGTCAACTCTAAAAAAAACCCGACCGCTCCCCATGGCGGTATCTAAAAATGATCTTACGTCAGTGGGAGGCCTGCAGTGGTCTTCAGTCGCGCGCACTGTTGCTAAAACAGCCAACTTAAACAAAAACCCCACGCTCCGCATGAGCGGGATCAAAAATAGATCTTACTCGTGAGGACCTTGCAACTTGCTTTGGAGAGTTTCGCAATTCTGTGTAGCCAGCTTTTATGGGGGCTCTAATCGCCAGTAGTATTACTCCGTCTTGTTATTTTGGGGCATTTATATGAAAATAGTGCCGGGCCCCCACTACTCCTTCCATAAATATAGATGTACTAAGGGCTGCCAACCCTATCTGTTTGTTTTTCCGAAAATTAAAAAATCGCCATTCAGTTGCATAAGGGACACTTGAAGGCAGATAAACGTTGAATTTGAAAAGTAGAAAAGTATACACATCTTAATACACAACAGCTTTCCCATGAAAACGAATTGTAGTTAACAATCAATCAAGTCTAATACAAAATAAGAAAATTTTACTTGGAAGGAACAGCAAAAATGTTTCAAATATAAGTTTTTTAGCATACGAATCAGCCGTGTTTACCTCCGCCTTAAGAAATGAACGCCATGTTTTTAAACATGGCTTTAGCTGCCCCAAGCCAGCTCCCAACAATCAACGCGTGATGGATTGTTTTGCTTCGGCCAACTTTCAACAATGCAGCGCCATTTTTAGATAAGGACCCATCTCATCGATAGCCAAACACGTATTAAAACTGGCTACATCTTGTTTCATTTCCTTGAACCAACAAACCTTTAAGATAGTCGTTCATTTCCAAAGCAGTTAGTTCACTTTTTTCGTTTTCTAAAAAACAATCTCCCGGTTTCACAACAAGAGCGCAGTCAAAACACAACCTTCTTGTTCGATAGTCCAAGCAAACAATGGCAAACCCGGTCGTGTCACGTGACAGCCTCGATACGGTGTGTCGACGTGGCAATCTAGAATTTTCCAAAACGCAGTTTGTAAGCGGGCCGTGGGCTGTGTGAACGAAGGTCGCTTGTCGGCGCTAGCCGTGCCATAGCATAAATTAAGTGATCAGGTTTCAGCCTCGTGTCTGCCTGTCTGTGTGGGCAAAGTTTTTGTAGGTAGAAATTAGTCAGAATAAGTGTGCGGATTTTATGTCATTTAATTGAGAGAGAAAGAAAGAGAGAGAGAGAGAGAGAGTGTGTGTGTGTGTGTGTGTGTGTGTGTGTGTGTGTGTGTGTGTGTGTGTGTGTGTGTGTGTTTGTGTGCCCGCCTCTCTGTCTGTCTGTCTGTCTCTCTCTCTTCTCTGTCTGTCTGTCTGTCTGTCTGTCTGTTCTGAGGGCAACTTAACCTTAACGGGCTTTGTCAGGGTTGCTGGTGATTCTCTCTCTCTCCCCACGCTGTAATTAACATACTGCGAAGTAATCGGATAGCCTAGTGCACCCACCGTGTATATGGGCGCGTTCAGCCACAACTGCTTTTCCCCTGCGTTACTCTATGGGGCGTGTTCAGTCCCGGCTACTTTCCCCTACGCTACTCTCTGAAAACTTTAGTAAATTAGTATTAAAACGGATAACCCTGCACAGTATGTTTGTTTGTAGATAATCGTTATTTTTTGGTTATTGAAGTCTTACTTGTCAGAGAACAGTAATATGCCAATCCTAGGGCACTTTCACCCGAAAACTGGTTTGAGGGCGAAAGTGAGTTAGGATTGGCATATTACTGTTCTCTGTGCTGCTCGATGGACTGCATGTGAGAGAGAAGCGCTTATATTACAGATTTTCGGATACACAGCTTTTCAATACAATAGCAGTATGACTATGGCGTCCCATTCGCGTCGAAAGCATGCGCCTCACCGTCAGTGGGCCTACGATTATAGTACAGTCAACACAGTCATCTTCACAAACTTGCAATGAAGGGTGGTTCAATGCTCACAAACACAAGCATGCATACACATGCGCAAGCATGCATCTGCACATACACACACACACACACACACACACACACACACACACACACACACACACACACACACACACACACACACACACACACACACACACACACACACACACACACACACGTTTCCATTCCTTTTTATAATAGTTATTGTGCAGCTAATCAGACTAGTAAGTTGACGATAGCCGACACGGTGGTTTATCATTCCACCAAGGAAAAGTAGCTTGTGCATATGACTACACACCTGGTGCCAGAAGTACAAGACAACGATCATGGGCACTCAGCCCACTCTCTGCTCAGTTCTGGTCATTTTTCTTCTGAAAAAGTCTGAACATAACTTCATTCATAACATTAGTGTCATGATTACAACAAACCAAATTTTTAAAAAGCATTTGAAAAAACTCCGCGAATTAACATGGAAAAACGAATAACAAGAAAATCACGACGCGTTTCGACCTCTTGCGCTGAATGTGAGAAGATTAATGATCGCTCGTTCTTCGTTTTCAATCTCCTGAATCTGAACATAACTTCATTCATAACATTAGTGTCTTGATTAAAACAAAAATCTCCTGAATCTGAACATAACTTCATTCATAACATTAGTGTCTTGATTAAAACAAAAATCTCCTGAATCTGAACATAACTTCATTCATAACATTAGTGTCGTGATTAAAACAAAAATCTCCTGAATCTGAACATAACTTCATTCATAACATTAGTGTCGTGATTAAAACAAAAATCTCCTGAATCTGAACATAACTTCATTCATAACATTAGTGTCTTGATTAAAACAAAAATCTCCTGAATCTGAACATAACTTCATTCATAACATTAGTGTCTTGATTAAAACAAAAATCTCCTGAATCTGAACATAACTTCATTCATAACATTAGTGTCTTGATTAAAACAAAAATCTCCTGAATCTGAACATAACTTCATTCATAACATTAGTGTCTTGATTAAAACAAAAATCTCCTGAATCTGAACATAACTTCATTCATAACATTAGTGTCTTGATTAAAACAAAATCTCCTGAATCTGAACATAACTTCATTCATAACATTAGTGTCTTGATTAAAACAAAACAAATTTTAAAGAGTATTTGAATTAGCTCCGCAAATTAACATGGAAAAACGAATCCTTGAATTCTTGCCTAAAGATGACCTAAAAGGTCCAAACGCGTCGTGCTTTCTCTTGTAATTTGTTTGTCCATGTTAACAGGCGGAGTTATTTCAGATACGTTTGAAAATTTGTTTCTACTTCCGCCTGCAGTCTCCTCACTCAGCAACTAAAACAGAACTAAACAAAACATAAAAGCAACCACTGAACAACATTAGAATCTCTTGTCATGATCTTGAAACAGGGAATGGCAGATACTAAACCACCAAGGGAAATCAATATAATGCTCAGAATACAAAGAAACAGATTATTCTGACCTTTTAGACACCTTTGTTACAGTCGCAGAAATACAATGGTGGCTTTTCTTGGAGAAACTCTACAACAGCATACATGACTGTTGATAAACCATTTCAGGCTGTTTTAGAAGACCATTCATTATGTTCGTTTTCAATGCTTGTATACAATGGCGGTAATAAAGCAATGCCAGCTGGGAGTACATTTCATGACATTAATTCTGATTCTGATTCTGCCTTTGTTCACCTTATATAAAAGCATGTTTACATTTTACTGGTAAGTAAAGCTTATTATGGTTCTGATTTTTATGTCTGCCATCTGTGAACAGAACATGGTCATGGGTAGCAGAGGTGTATCATAAACTGATGTAAGTGGTTGTGCAGTCAATGGGACTTTGTAGCAGGACCCCCACCCCACTCTTCTGGAAGTTCTCCACTCTTTACATGTCGACAGCTCATGGCTCATACCCAAAGTTCTGTGAGTGGTTGTTGAAATCACCTACCACTATGATGCTATAAACTAGTGTTTTGATGGTGTCATGGGAGAGGGGTTTCGTGATTTTGACTGGATCGAAATCAACTGATACCTAGGACCCTCCATGGAGGTGTCAACAAAGCCATCATTGACGTTGTTCAAACAAGTGTCAGGATTCCTCTTGTGCGTTTTTCTTTTTTAATGTATCACAAAGCTTGATAGTCTTGAAAGATCCAAAGCCTTTTAAGTGTTTTCCTTAAATGGAACAGTCACTGAATTTCTTTCAATGCAGATTATGTCCAAGTTCTGTTCTCTTCCAGACACTTTCACCATTCCTGTACATGACTATGAAAGGTTGATGCTGCTGGAATGTTTCATGATGTACACCTCAAGACGATTAAAAAAGCCTCTTTTCTCCTAGGCTGGATCCGGTTGAGAATCAGCGCCTGAATTTGCTCATACTTGAGGGTCTTCAATGGATCGGCGCCATATTTGTTACATGTAGATAGATGTATGGACATTTGTGCTGGCTTTCATAATACCTTGATTTGTTCGTAGGGGCAATATTTTTTAATATCTGTCTTCAGCCCTCTAGGTTTTCTGTTGGAGTTGCCCTACCATTGGATCTTGATTGAAGAAATGTCTCTGTGGGCACATGGACTACTTTTTCCCCTGTCAAAGTGGAGCTATTATTGTCCGACCAGTCCTTTCATAGAAGATCTGCCGATCGTGGGTGACGAAGATTTCTTTTCATTGTCTGACTGACGCTGCCTGTCTGAGGTTTCCTTCCTCACATGTAAACCTTTTCAGACGAACTTGATTGTCCTGAGAGTTCCATAGCAAGACACAAAAAATGGAGCATTTTACAGATGGAGTCTTGCCTCAGGCTTACCCACCCGTCAATGGTAAAACCACCACCGTTGGTCCACCACTTGCTTCAATAACAAGCCGGCTATCCACAGTTGTCCCCGTATCTGGAGTGTGCGCTCCTCTGCTCACCGCTCCGAGACGTGCCCGGCACTCGATACACAAGTCTCACGGCGCCACTCTCAAAGAAGTTGGTAATTCTAAGAGTGTTCCCTAAATAGACCTTTCGTTTGTTGTGAATTTTATCATGACAGAGCTTTTTTTAAAAACATTTTTACCCTGTCAAGCATTATCTTTGACATGCTCAATGACAAAATGACCTTCCTTCTCGTTCTCGGTTCCGTCAGGCTCAAAAGTGAATTTCTGTGGTTTTAATGAGTCCCTTAAAGATTCTGGTTCCAACAGGGACAGTTAATTCATTTTGCAAAGAACGAGGAACCAGGGATACCCCTCCCCTACATTTTTCTTTGCATTCCTTTCAGATGTCGAAAGAAGAGGAGATAGGATACTATACCCAACCGGTTCCCACAGGTAAAGCACCTGTGGTCATTACTCTTCCCATAGGCAATTTCTGACGTCTCTTAGTAAAAATTGCGGAAAGAACACTGTAAGAACTACCATTTCCTGATGGATTAAATCAATCCAACTCCGAGGGATACCAGCAGATGCGGACGGATATCAGCTTGCTGAATCCAAGAGCACATGAGGTCTGCTGGTTCGCTACTTTGGCGGCACTCCGGCACGCAGTGCATAGTTTATATACATTTCTATTTTATTTCTCAAAAAAATGCCTTCACAGACCATTACCTCTTGGCCTCTTCAACGACAGGGACTGGGGGATCCGAGGGACGTTTCTTTGTCTCTGCTGAAACAGTCATATCCGAAAGGAGATCGGTTCTTCATTGGAGCCAGCATGGAAAATGACCGCTTGGTAGCGCATCAGTTCGATGTAGTGAGTTAATACAGATTTTGACTCTATATCTAGAAATGTCTTTCGAATGAGACTACATACCCAGGTTCCGTGTGTAAACACACAAATAATATCTTGCTCATGCACGCGAGCGCACACACACACACACACACACACACACACACACACACACACACACAACACACACACACACACACACACACACACTCACACACACACACACGCACGCACGCACGCATGCACGCACACACACATGCACGCACGCGCACTAACGCGCACACACACACACACACACACACACACACACACACACACACACACACACACACACACACACACACACACACACACACACACACACACACACACACACACACACACACACACAGGCGCGTGCGCGCGCGCACTAACTTTGAGAAGCAAAGGCCATTTTGGCAGTTGGTAAGGAGGACGTATACGAATGAAGGAAATGACTGAACTGTACACACATTTGGTCCTTCGTAGGCGACAGCCTGATTGTCTTTTGAACAACACACATTTCAAATCAGATGAAATTTGTTGACTTCCCTTTCCAGTTTGTAACTTCACATTAATCAATGTCAAGTAAATGTAAAAAGGCTGTAGTTAAGTAATTTAATCATGAAAATACAACTAATACAGGAACATGTAGTGCATAATTATGTAAATTTAACATGGAAAATGTTCAAGACAGTGGTACTGTTTAAATATCTCATTGTAGCATAAGAAAATTCAAATGCATGTATTTGATACAGAGAGCATCATTCAGCAATAAATATAGTTCGATCAAAGAGGAAAACGAGTTTTAACAAGCCCATTGTTTAAATGTAAAGATGTGAACTGCATCGCGCATGGATATGATGTTTAAAATAAAGTGAATACAATAGGCATGGTATTTCTATAAACACGCGTTCAGAAATATGAGGAGAAGATGAACTGACTTATAAGTAAAAACTGAGTTCAGAGTTGTTCTCGCGTATGTTTCTTCAGTCGCAACGTTTTCCAATATTATAATCTTCAATACATTTCTATTCAGCATTTTTTACTTTGTTTTTCTATTTTTCATGCGGATTTTTAATGTATGTCACAGACACGAATGAATAGAAAGTTTGGAAAAGCTGCAACTATTTCATACCTCATGCATCTAAAACCTGTTTGATTAGACATCCCACCGAGGCTAATTGTAATCTGAGTTAGCTCTTCTATACTAGAAAATTTCAAAAGCTAACTCTTTTGCTTCGGAAAATTACAAAAGTTTGCTCTTTTATACCAGAAAATTCAAAATGTTAGCTCTTGTATACCGGAAAATTCGAAAAGTTGGCTCCTTTTTAACAGTACATGTTAAAGATTAGCTATTTTATACAAAACATTTAAAGGGGTTAAAAAGTTTCTAAAAGTTAACTCTTTTATATGAGAATTTTTGTTTTAAATGCTTCTCTTTCACACCAGAAAATGTTTACAAAATGATAGCTCTTTTATTCCAGAAAACTCAAAAAGGCATACTTTTAAGGAATTCTCAACATCACCACCTAGTTTTGATTGAGACTGCTTACCGGCTTTTATTCATTTTACCCCTTTCCTTTACTCTGTTTCTCTCTC
>CM031618.1:47854443-47872243 GCA_018398815.1 Conus ventricosus | reverse complement strand
TGTGTGTGTGTGTGTGTGTGTGTGTGTGTGGGTGTGGGTGTGTGTGTGTGTGTGTGTGCGTGCGCGTGCCGTGTGGTGTGTTGTGGCGTGGTGCGTGCGTCGTGCGTGCGGCGTGCGTGCGTGGTGTGTTGTGTGTGTGTGTGTGTGTGTGTGTGTGTGTGTGTGTGTGTGTGTGTGTAAGTGCGTGCGTGTGTGGTGTGTGTGTGTGTGTGTGTGTGTGTGTGTGTGTGTGTGTGTGTGTGTGTGAGTGAGTGAGTGTGTGTGTGTGTGTGTGTGTGTGTGTGTGTGTGTGTGTGTGTGTGTGTGTGTGTGTGTGTGCGTGTGTGTGTGTGTGTGTGTGTGTGTGTGTGTGTGTGTGTGTGTGTGTGTGTGTGTGTGTGTGTGTATGTATGTATGTATGTGTGTACTTACTTGAAGATATTACTTCTGGTGAAAAGCTTAGATCAGAACAACTCTCATTTTCTCCTGCAATCACAATGCGTTAGGATGCAGGTGTCAGGATAAGACATGAACAAACTACCGTAAACAAGATTGGTGGAAACCCACAGAAGTGACTGTATACAATGGTCAACCCGCTCAGGAAACAACACTAAAGCACAGATATGGTTGTGTGGTTCTAACACACACACATACACACACACACACACACACACACACACACACACACACACACACACACACACACACACACACACACATATATATATATATATATATATATATATATATATATATATATATATATATATATATATGTATATATATATATATATATATATATATATATATATATATATATATATATATATATATATATATATATATATATATATATATATATGTATATAATATATATATATATATATATACCTTCCTGAAGAGTCTGATCCAGTGGACGAAAGGCCTTGGAGCAGGCAATACGAAAAGTTATCTCTTCAAGATGGGTTGAAATCGTCTCTATAGGCTGCTAGTGAAGGATCTTTTTTTAATTTATAACATATTTCCCATGATTTTTTCAATCTCATTTATTCATCTTTTGCTACCCCCCCCCCCCCCCCCCACCCACCTCTTTTGCGCTTTGTTTTCTTTTTTCTTTCGAATCTTTGCCAAATCATTAATATAGTGATGGAGGAAATGTTAGCCTGCACTTGTTTTCTCTCGCTACTAAATTGTTCAAAACACACACACACACACACACACACACACACACACACACACACACACACACACACACACACACACACACAACACACACACACACACACACACACACACACACACACACACACACACACCACACACACACCGTAACTGGTTCAGAAGTTCCGGTTGATTGTGTGATACTGCATACTGGACTAAATGATCTGAAAAGTATTGACTCTGGAGTTATAGCAAAAAGATGATTAGTGTTGTCAACAAAATCAAACGGCAATCTCCAAAGACAAAAGTCGTGGAAAGCAAAGCAACGCCAGTCAAAGATCAGATTCTGGAGGGGAGACGACCACTATTCAACGCTTTACTGTTTTCCGAATTTCCTCCTCATCAGACATCTCTTTTCTCTCATGAGAACCTTGATCCTCTCAGCAACCGGCTCATGAGGGATGCCATCCACCCGTCTGACAGAGGTACCAGCATTCTCGCCGGAAATCTGGGCCGGCATGTCCATCGTCTCTTTAGGCAGAGACAACGCCGCAGACATCGCCAGAATCAGACACGCGGGAGAGGCGCCTGGGACCACGAGCCATTCCCCCCACCCCCTGCTGGTCGTGTCGGAGCTCCCGGTCCGTGGCATTTCCATCCACGTGCAAGGGACACATGGGACTCTTTCAGCTGGCAGTTCGTCGCTTGGTGACTCGTCAACTTCACCTTGCCATTTGATTCTGTTAACTATGTCTTATGAAAACTTCCAATGATAATTTATTGCTATTTCAATGGAAACTGTCGGCCAATATCAACGAATCTCTTACACTTTGAAAATCATATATATCAACATAATTATTCAGTGTTAACATTACAATCACTAAATGTAGATGTTCATAAGCTACCGGAAATACGGAATTTTTATGATCCACCTTTGTATAACTATAGGAAAGATGGTAAAAAGATTCAAACTGTCATTTATGTGAGAAGGGATCTAAATGATTGTCCTCTGAACCCTCCTACTCCTACTAATGCTGAAGTTTTCGCAACTGGGGTTACTGTATAACTGAACAAGCAGACAAATTAAAAACATCATTTCTGCTTACTATACCAGTAGCCCAAAGGCAGATGATACAGACTGGATAAAACCTTCCTTTGTCAAACAACAAATGGGTAATACTGGGAGATTTCAATGCACATGCTCCATTTTGGGAATATGGTTGCACCTCTATAACTTGCAACCGTTTAGTTGAAAATATTGTTGATTCCAAATTGGTTTTATTAAACGATGGTAGTATTACCAGATCCCCCCCCCCCCCCCCCCCATGTAAAATCTAATATCACCAAGTGTGAACAGACTATAAATCAACAACAACAACAACAACAACAACAACAACAACAACAACAACAACACACACACACACACACACACACACACAACACACACACACACACACACACACACATATATATATAATATATATATATATATATATATATATATAAAATATATATATTATATATATATATGTTAAAATAGGTTTTTAACCACACTAATCTCTCTCTCTCTCTCTCTCTCTCTCTCTCTCTCTCTCTCTCTCTTCTCTCTCTCTCTCTCTCTCTCTCTCTCTCTGTAGCTGGCATGCTGGAACTGTTTGTTGGAAAACATCTCCAGAAATCTTCAGACGCTTATCACAGCCTTCTTTCTTGCAGACAGCCAAGCAGTGGAGGCTTCTCCCAAAAGAGAGAGAGAGAGGGAGAGGGAGGGAGGGAGAGAGAGAGAGAGAGAGAGAGAGAGAGAGAGAGTCAATTAGGGGAAGCCACTGCCGAGAGAAATAGAGAGAGAGAGAGAGAGAGAGAGAGAGAGAGTCAATTAGGGGAAGCCACTGCGAGAGAGAGAGAGCGAGAGAGAGACAGAGAGAGAGAGAGAGAGAGAGAGAAGCAGGGGAAGCCACTGCCAAAAGAGAGAGAGCTAGAGAGAGAGAGAGAGAGAGAGAGAGAGAGAGAAGAGAGAGAGAGAGAGAGAGAGAGAGAGAGAGAGAGAGAGAGAGAGAGAGAGAGAGAGAAGCAGGATAAGCTACTCCCGAGAGACAGACAGACAGACAGACAGACAGAGACAGAGATACAGAGAGAAAAAGAGAGAGAGAGTTATGAACAGACATCTGCCCGGGCAGTTTCTGGCACGCAATCTTGCTGGTCAAACAGCAGACTAAATCTCCCCCCCCTGTTTGTCCTGCGGGGACACTTGCCCTCCCGGCCCCGGCCCCTGCCCTCCTCTCCTGTCCGCCTCGCCTTCCTCCCTCCCCCCTCCCTCCCCCCCCCCCCCCCGCCCTCTCCGTCACCACTCTCCTTTCTTTCTGTCTGTAATATTTTCTTTCCTTCTGTCATGCTTTCTATCCTTGTTTGATGTTTTCATTCTTTCCGCCATGTTTTCTCCTCTTCTGTTATGAACTTCATTCCTTCTATCTCGCTTTCTGTCCTTCTTATATGTCATATATCCCGTCATTTTCTATCCTTTTAAAATTTTCGTTCTCCTTTTAATGTTTTTTTTCCCCTTCTGCCATTTTCTTCATTTTTTTTTTTTTACATTTGTGTCCTCCCGTCGTGTGTGTGTGTGTGTGTGTGTGTGTGTGTGTGTGTGTGTGTGTGTGTGTGTGTGTGTGTGTGTGTGTGTGTGTGTGTGTGTGTGTATCCTTATTTCATGTGTTATGACCTTCTTCTACAACTTCTTTATTTTTGTCATATCTCCTTTAATTCCGTCAAGTGTCCTGTCTATCATGTCTTCTTTCTGGTAGGTCTTGGTTTCTTGTCTTGTCTTTTTTCCTTCCATCATGTCTTTTTTTTAACTGGTCACCCGTGACGTCTTCTGTTTTGCAAAGTCTTCTTCCTGTCATCTTTTTTCTATAGTGTCCTTCATCATGTCTAGCCTAGGATAGGCGCTATATAAGTATCAATATTACTACTACTGCTATTACTACTACTACTACTACTACTATTACTACTACTACTACTACTGCTGCTACTACTACTACTAAAATAGTAACAATAATAACATAAGTAATAATAATAATAATAATGATGATGTCTTTCGCTCGTCATTTTTCCCGTTATGTCTTCTGCTCTTCCGCCATCTATTCTTTCCTTTATGTCTTCTATCCTCTAGTTAAATTCACACAACTCGGCACACGTCATATACTGTTCAAAAAAAGAAACGCAAAATGCCAAGCTGCCGATTTGAAACACAATTTATTGAAGCTCAGTGTGACAACACGTTTAATGTAAAAATGACAAAACAGGTCACAGTGGGAAGAAGCCCCCCCCGAAATGCGGTGGAAAAGAAAAGCCCCAGCCCCTCAGGGAAATGGGGGAGGCCGTTTCCCAAAAAGTCAAAAAGGGTGTGCCCCCCTCTGGCTGAAAATGGTAGCCTGGATCTGCGGGGCAATGAAGCAATAAGCCTGTTGTCTGTGTGGAGGCCGCCATCGGCCTGCAATCCCGGAACAGTTCATTTGGATGCGGGGGGCGTTGGCCCCACTTCAGGCGTCTGCCCAAAACGCCCCAAACGTGCTCAAAGGTTCAAACCCCGGGGAAAAGAGGGGGCCGGGCCCAGGGGTTGATGTTGTTGGGGGTAAAGAAGGCTGTGGTCAGGGTGTGTTGGGGCCTGGTGTTGTCCTGCTGGAAACCGGTGGGAGGGCCCCTTAGGGCAGGGTGGGTGAACTGCCTGGAGTACGGGGGCTGTGGTGACCCCCCAACGCGCACGCTGGCTCCTGCGTGTTGCTGAGGGCCCCCTACAGGGACTTGCCGCTACCATGGGGAGGTGCCTCGCGCGCAGTTCGTGGTTCGTTCTTTCCCCGGGCGGTAAAACCCTTCCTCCTGTCATGGCCTGCAGCAAAAAAATGGACTCATCCGAAAACCCAGACGTGTCGCCAATGGTTCCTCGGGGCCCCAGTGCGTGTTGCGTCCCCTTTGGGTTTGGGTCTGTCGATGGCGCCCCGTCATTACGTTCCCATGGGGCCTGTAAGTCAGCCCAGCAGCAAGACTGTTCCGGACGTTGGTGGGAAAATGCGCGGACCCCAGCGCATGCCTGGAAGTGGACGAGGCCGGTGTGATATAATAGTCGCCGTGGAAGATCGCGCGATGATTTCACGAAAAATATTTTTGCAGCGACAAATTTTGCTAGAAAAAATTTTTGGCGAAAATTTTTCACGAAAAATGTCAGGATATTGTAGTGTCCTAAAATACTGCGCTCGAAATTTTGCGACAGTTTTGCGCAGGACACTGTGAAATTTTGTAGCGTAAATACGTCGTTGCGAACATTTTCACGTGAAATCTTATGCAGAGTTACTTTCCCCTGTAAAATATGGTCCCCCGCGTTAAATTTTACAGGGGACGTTTTTTCGAAAGTGAAAAAACGTCCCCGCGGTTGAGCGTAAAAATAACAGAAAATAATGCAGCTCCCATTAAAATACAAAATTGTGCAAGTGATTTTTTTATCAAAAATTTTTTTTCGAGAATTTAAAATTTTCCTTCGTGTTGGTGTGGGTGGGTGTTGTGTGTGTGTGTGGTGTGTGTGTGTGGTGTGGGTGTGTTTTGTGTGTGTTGTGTGTGTGTGTGTGGTAGCTTTTTGGAACGTGTGTGGTGTGTGTGTTGTGTGTGTTGTGTGTGTTGGTGTGTGTGTGTGTGTGTGTTGTGGGTGTGTGTGTGTGTGTGTGTGGTGGTCCTGTGAAATGTGATGTTTTTCAATTGTAGGCTGGGAATTTCGCAAACGAAGTGGGGGAAGATTGAGAAAGTTAGAACCCAAAGAAATGCCCCCCTCCCTCCTTCACTAATTTCATTTCACTCAATTTTAATTATTTGTAAGTTAACATAGAGTATTTAGTACCCCACAAAGGGCTTTTTTTATTTAAAAAAAGTTCTATTAAAAATAATAAATTCTTAAAAAAAAGGGAAGCCCCTTTAAACATTTGGGTTTAAAAATGACCAGGGTGTGGTAAATATTGGGCCAGGGTTTTTAAACCGACACGATTAGTCAAAACCCCAAAACCCAATTTGTTTGTCTTTGGGCCATAATAAGATGTGTGAGCTTTTTCGATAACCTTTAAAAGACACCTAGGGTTAAACACATTCATAAACAAAACTTAAAAAGTAAATGATTATCTTAATTGTCAGAAAGAAACACAAACATAAAAGATCTAAAGCTAATACAAAACCAAACGCAGAACGAACTTTCAGTTTTTTGCTTTAAAGCAGGCTCTAGGGCATTAAAAACATGAAATTTACAAAAGATCAAAATAACCATTTTGTCCAAGTAACCCAAAAGTTACAGAGGCCATAATGAGAGCTTCAGGAACATTTGGTTTGTTTACTGCTGTCCTTTTTTGGCATTCAAAATCCAAGGAAAACCGTGTTTAAAAACATTTAAAATGTATTGGTTGAAAAGGGTGTCCATTTCTTTTTTAAAAACTTTATTAGTTAATGAAACAAAAACGCGAAAAAAAAGCAGAACGTGACGTTCAAAAAAGGGTTTTCTTTATTACGCCGTTTAAGGCATAAGGCCTAAAATAATGATGTCAAATGTGAAAAAATAACCTTTATTAAAGTATTTTTGTTTTGGTGGCTTCTTTGAAGAAGACAAACGAATTATGTTCGAAAACAAAAAAGAAAAATTCAAAGACCCCAATATTTTGGATATGTTTCTTCTAAAAAAAAGTGGATCCCCAATGCATGCATGCATGCATGCGCACGCATGCACACACCACAACCACACAACACGCGCGCGCGCGCGGGGCGGTGCACACACAAACACATAACCCCCACTCAGGCCTTCAATAAAATTTTGATCCCCGGAAAAAAACAAAAACTATCAATTTAAGAGTGAGTTAAACTGATCACAGTAGGCTTTTTTGAGCTACTGGCCAAATTAGCCCATCAGGGGAGTTATCTTTCCCTTTTAACCAGTCATTAAAATCTTTACCTGACAGCACATCAAATATTCTTGATGTTTGTTAAGGCGTTTATAATATGTTAGAATTGTTGAAAAAAGAAAGCAAACAATTCCTATTATTTTAGCCATGTCTTGGATTTTTCCAGCCTTTTTTCTAGGAAAGGGGTTTTTGCATGCTGCAAGAACACACAAAAGATCTAACTTATTCCCTCATAGTTTTCATATTAGCACCCCGTCCAATTTTTCTACTGGCCCCCCTTAAACCAAATTTTTCCCTTTCAGGGTAACAAACGAAATAACAACCCTTTTAAGAGGCCCCCATTTTACAAGACACATTACTTTCCCGAAAACAAAAAAAATCTTTATTTGGAGAATTGTTTTTGCGTTAGTTGGTTCACTTTTTTTTTTTTACAAGGGGTCATTTCTGCTTACTTATAAAAGAGTGAGTAGAGCTCTCGCATTACATTTTTCTTCTTTTCATAGAAAAAAAAACTGTGTAGGGGCCCTTTTTAAAAGGTCCCCTTTGCCCTTTTTTTAATTATCATCATCATCATCATATCATCATTATTCATCAATCACAAAAACAAAAGCCTGCGATCTGTGATTTTATGATTCGCCGACACCCAACCACACACACACACCACCACACACACAACACACACACCCCACCAAAACACACACCACACACACCAATACGCACGACGACGCCGCACGCGCGCACACACACCAACCACACACAACACACCACACACACCCCAACACACACCACCCACCCACCCACAACACATGCCGACAAAGCTGGGTCTTGAAAACCCCTGAATCTTTCGGTAGAAAACAGAACCCCAACTTTTCAAAAGTGAAGTTCCTTTTGACAAGATGAAAGGCAGTGTTCGTTTTTGTGATGCCCCGGAAATTAAGAAGTAAAAAAGGACTAGTCCTAAGGTCGAAACGGTTAATGCAAGACGAAAATTTTTTTTAAATATCATTGTCATAAATTTTTTTCTTTGTCGGGCGAAAATATTTAGGCCATTAATAATGGCAGTCCAAAAGCTGCAACTTGTAAAAAAGTTACTTTAAAGCCAGGAATATAATATCATTTTTTTTTTTTGTTTTTTTTTTTTGTTCTTTTTTAAAATAAGATCAAAACAAATTGGAGATATTTGAGGGAGAAGGAAAAGGGGTTTTAAGATTGGGTGTAGCATGTAATGAATTAGGTATCCCTAAAATAAAAATGGGGTATTAACTGTGACGGTCTCCGACGTCCCCCCGTTATTTAAAAAATGATTTTCATATTTAGGGGTCAGGGGTAATAGACAGAAGTATTTACGCTTTTACAACCAAAAAACATCTCGCATAGGGACACGATCTGTCACTCACATCGGGCCCGCACAAAAGGGGACGGGGGAAACCCCTAAACTATAGAAAATAATCATTTTATTAAAAATTGACCCGACCCCCCCCCCCGTCCCAACAAAACACAACTTTTCGAAATCAAAAAAAAACAATGTAAACAGCATACGGGAAAATTTTCCTAAATCGCATTCCACTATTCTGTTTGCACACTTAAAACCCTTAAAGCAAATAAACGTCCATAACTTCCAGCATTTTTTGGTTAAATCTTTCCTTTTTTCCCCTCCCCATCACTGTACGACCACGGGGCTAAAACCCCACACCGTTGTGTCCTCCCGTTTGGGCCAAAATCCCAGGGGGACCGGAAAATTTTAGTTTTGAGTCGCACCCCCAAAACCGGGATTCTCCCGGCCCTCCACCGTATTTTCGCCCTCTCCAAGGAAAGGGCCCTGTCCCCTTTTCCCACAGGCCCTCTCTGGCTGCAAAACCCCCCACCGTTGTCTGGCAGCCCCCTGTCTAGGCCCAACGGGCTGAAAACGTCTTGCTGTCGACCGTCCCCACGCGGGAGACAATTCTTCTCGTGGGGGGGGCCCCGGGGGCAAACAGCAACCTCCACGGGCCTTACCCCCCACCCGGAGAAAAAAAGGCACAGCTAACCTCTGCTTCCCCGTGTATTTTTTTGGGACCCCTTTCCAGCAAGACGGGCGTTTTTAAACTTTCCCTTAAGTGAGTCACACTTTTTCCGGGGTTTTCCCCAAGCAACCCTTTTAATTTTGCGTTCTCAAAAAAAAAGAAAACCCCAAATTTTAAAAACGGGCTCAACCAATGGAATCAGGGGGCACACCCACACCAAAAATTTGCTGACACACAGCTACACTGCAAAGTTTGAAAAATACTTTACAACCAACGGAAAAAAAATTTATAAAATTTATCATTGTGAATACCACTCCAATATTATCATTGACGTGCCCCCTTTTGGGGTTTATTTCAATTCTTTTTTATAACGACCCCCCTTTTCGCACCTATGCAACCCCCCCAACCGCGGATTTGCCAAAATTTTTCTCTTCAAAAATTTTAAGAAAAGCACAATATAATATGACACGATCCATGACATTTTTCACGAGGAATCCCCAAATCCTCACTTAAAAAAAAAAAAGCATCACTACACAAGCACTGAAAGCCCAAGCAAACTACATCCACATGAACAAGTCCCCACAAAGAAAAACAGAACAAGCCCTCACACAAAAATATGAACCAAAAGCCACGGGGAAATGAACCCATATCCAATAAACATAACTGTAACCCAAACCATATTACAACAAAACCCCCCCGGTTTAAGCCCGACTTCCCTGTTCCCGGGCTTCCCTAAACTACACGATTTAAATATCAGTCCGAAAATTCTGTCGCCCGGGAAATGTACTGCACTCGGAAACCTGTAGGGCTGGCAGGCCATTCCCCAACGCAGCACTCTCCCTTTTTTTTAAACGGGGCCTCCTGCAGGAATTTGATGGTTGATGATCATCCCAAATCACGAACTTTTTTCCCCATACAAGTTTTGGGGAATTTCTGCAGGGCCCCCACACGACACTAAACACCCTTTCTCCACCTTTTGCGTACCCTTCTTCAAATTTTGTAAACCCTCCTGTTTTGCATACCTCACGGGGAACTCAACCCCTTCATGCCCTGCAACAATACCGCACCTATCCCACCACCTAAATCATCTGTACGCAACAAAATTTGGTTTTTAGACATATCAGGTATTTTCAAAAAGGGGACGGGAACCTGTCTTTCCAACACCTTTCTCCCAGGCTTGCTCTGCAGCGTCTGACCATTTCGACCACTGCCGGTTTCCCTCCCTTGCCCCAAATTTCCACGAGAGGACCGTAAATTGTTTGCAAAATTTTGGGAAACAAACCCCCCTAAAAACCCCAAAAAAACCTGCAGCCCTCCTAAACTTTTTTTGGATTTGGTCCTCTCGGAATTCATCATTTTCTCCACCTTTTTCCCCTTTCTGGCTGCTTTGTGTCGCCTCCGACAAAAAAAACCTGGGAACCCCAGGTTTGGGAAAAAACCAAACCCCTTGGCACTTTGTTGGTCTGGTTTGTGTTTTTTGGTTTGCCCTCACCCTCTCTAAAACTGCTCCTAGGGGCCTCATATGCTCCTCCCATGTCTCGGATGCAATCAAATGTCATCCATAAAATTCACAACCCTTCCAACCCCCGTCAATAATTTCCCCTCATAAACCGAGAGAAGCCCGCGGGTGCGTTGCCACCCCCAAAAGGGAGTACTCGCCACGGGGAAAAGCCCCATGGGAGTGGAATCCCCTGTGACTTCCTTTGACCCTCCCCTCAGGGCTTTTTGGGCCAAAGTAACCTTGCCAGTTTCTATCCGGGGTGAAAAAAATGGCTCTTGTTTGTGGCGACTGAGGGGAACAGGCCCTTCCTGTTTGGTATGCCTCTGCTCGCCCTTGGTGACACTGTTCAAGGGTCAAATAGTCGACACAAAATCGTTTCTCACCTAAATTTTTTTTCCTCACTAAGACGACGGGTGCACTATACGCTGATTTGGAGGGTTCAATCCCCCCCAAGGGTCCAACATCTTTTCTACCTCCTCCCCCCGATCACTTGTTTGGGTGGCAAAAGGGGATGGGGGAAAGGCTTTCAAAAGGGAACGGGTTTCTGTAAAGTTAACTCCACCGAAAACATGTCCCAGAGTTTCCTGCCGGGTTTTAAATCAGTCGGGGACGCCAAATTACTGTTCTAGGAGCCCCCAAACCTTCCCCTTTGTCCCCCTACTGTCTAGCCCTTCTTTACAGTGACAAAACCCGTATGACTCTTCCCTTGGAACTCAGGCAACAAAATCTCCCCTTCTTTTTGGGGGGTCTCCTTCACCTCCATCAATAAATTGCTCCCTGCCCCCTATGGGCTGGGTCCCACGCTGAATGTTTTTTGCGGAGCAAATTTGCAGGGAAAAGTTTTTTTTCCCCCTTTCACATCGATTCGGAAAGCCCCTGATCTCCCTTTTTCAATGATGGGGGAATGGCCCCTTCCAAGGGCATCAGCAGCTTGTTGTGACCGTGGAAGCATTAACAGGACTGATCTCCCACCTTGAGGAATTGCTTCCTCACCTTCCTGCCCATACGCTTCTTCTGACGACCCTAGCCTCCTCAAACACTCCCTTGCGACCTTAAAAATGCTCCTCAAACCCCTATTGCGTGGGTCCCCCCAAAACGGTTTAAGGGTTTTTAAAACCCTTGGGACCCCCCTTTGTTCCCCCCGGACCACAGCTCGTGAGAATGAAACCCCTTGGGTCCCCGAACGGGCCGCCCATACAGCAGCTAAAATTTGGCGAAAAGCCTTGCGGGCACCTGGGGGGTTCCCCTGTGGGCAAACCCAAGTGCCGCTGGAATGAAAGCGGTCCCAATCTGCGGGGCCCTTTCCTAAACAGAGCTTCAAAAGCCCTTTAGCAAAACCCATTGAATCTCTCCCCCAAGCCATTGCATTGTGGGGGGTAGGGGGTTTAGTGAAAGCGGGTGTGACCCCCTAACCGGGTTACCTCCCTGGCACCCCGCCTAAAGGGGGAACTGTGCCCCCCTTCACGGAAATTTTTTCCCGGGCACCCCCCACGCGGGAGAAGATGCCCTACCACCCTTCAGCGACCTGTTTGCGTACCTACCCCTTTTCCCAAATGCAACTCTTCGGGGTATCTGGACGGCCGTAGCCCCACGGGGGCGTAAACACATACCTGGCCCCCCTTTTGGAACGGGGCGCAAATTGGGCCAACAGATAAACCCAGCCACTCTCCTAAAACGGTTTTCCCAAAAAAAGGGGGATTTTTAAAGGGAGCCTTTCCTTTTAAACCCCTCTTGTGGCTGCCCCTTTGACACACGTCACATACAGCAAAAAAGGGCTGATGTCTCCCATTGCTACGGGCCAATGAAAATAAATCGAAATTGGGTCAGCTGTTTTGCTGGTCCCGGAGATGACCCCCATGACCCCGACTCGTGCCCCACTGACTTTCATGCACATAACCTGCTGGTCCCTCTAACTGAGGGCCACCCCCCCCTTTCCCTTCCCCCTTGGGGTAAACCCCGGGTAAAACACCTCCCTTTTTCACAAAAAATTTCCCTGTCTCACCTCCTCAAACCCAAACCTGTTTCTCCCCCACCTCTTCCCAACCCCCAAAGACTTCACAGCGAAGGGTCTTTTTCCTGTGCGGGCCCTAAACTCATAAAGGCGACACGTCTATGCCCCTTCCTTCCTGGAAAAACAAACTTTTTAAAACAACCTTTTCCCCCCTTCTTGCCCGGGTCTGAACTGCAGCCCCTTTTACAGTCAAAAAACCCTCGGGACCCCCTGGTTTTCCCTTGCCCCTGGAATTTTTTCCAATGATAAAAATCATGGGGGTTTTTTCTCCATCCCAACGCAAAACAACCGCCTGAGAAGAAAGGGGGTTACGTACTTCTATTTTAAAGCAACTGGAAACTCCCTCACAGTGCCATCGTTAGAGTAAAAGGTCTGGTTTTGGGCCCCTGCCCAAACCCCCTTTTTCCGACCAGCGTTGTTCGTACTCCCCCCCGCATGAAAAAACCAGTACCCCGAAACACTTTTAAACCCTCTGCGGGGCCCCAATTTCCACCCTCTTCCAACGGTAAGGGAACCCTCATCCTAGTGCCCTCCACCCCCTGACATTTGACTGCTGCCCGGGCTGCCATAAGGCTGCACCCCAAACCCCCTTCAGATCGGATCCCTTTTGGGTTCCACTCAGGCTTTTTCCCTTGACGCCCCCTTATCCACCTCTTCCCAAGGCTGCTGCCTTTGGAACCTCATGCGAAAATCCCCCCGCCACATTCCCTTCCCTTGTACAAAGGGAAACACCTAAACCCCTTTGCCCTTTCCCTTCTGCCCCACCACTTTTTTTTGCAGACTTTGCAAAAACTCTCCTAGTCTCCAGCACTCTTTTTCCCCTGTCCTGGCACCTTTTTTCTCCTGAAACCTTAGGGCCCAAACTGCCTCTCTAAAATCGGGAAAATTAAACCCAACCCTTTTCCCCCTGTCTCTGGTTTTTCTCTCTTTCAAATGAATGGTTAACTCAGGGCCGAAAACCGACAAAATCTGTTCCTTCATAACTACCCTTTTTTAAATTTAAAAGGCGAACCCCTTCTTCGTACCCCTCAACCCCTAACCTTTTTCTAAAAATAGTAAATCTAAACGTGCCCCCAAAAACGCGTGTACGCCCTCCCCTGTTTGCAATTTAGCTGAACAAAAATTTCGTCCTGAACCCTTCCTCTGTGAGGTCAAATCCTTTCATCAACGTTTCCCTTCACAGGGGCCGAAATCAACTGTTTGTTCTGCGGGAAACGCATGAAAATTTGTAACCCTTTAAACCCGAAAAGTAACGCCGACAAAATGACGCCCACTTTTCTGGAGGCCAACCCGACTGGTCGCAAACGTTTTTGAAACCCCGATGTATGCGCAATCGAATCGGTCCCTTCCGAGAATTTTGGGAACTTGGGTCGGGGGGGGTAACTGGGGCACAAGAGTCACTGGAAAGTGAACTACCATCAACGGGGGTCTCCCTCTGTGTTTCCCCTTTTTTCTAACTCAAAATTTAAAACTTTAAATTTTCTGTTTTTCCCGGTTGCCCTTATTCTTTTTGTTTCCCCCGCCCCTTCCCAAAATTTTTTCTGTTTTCCCGCTTCATTCTTTCTGTTTTCCGGCCGTTTTTCCCCTTTTTCTTCTGTTTTTCCCCTTCTCCTTTTTGTTTCCTGCCTTCTAACTGCGATACAAACGTCCCTTTTCCCCGCGTTCATCCCTTTCCATCTTTTGCTGGTTTTTAACGAACGCTCCAATCTTTTTTCCCCAATAGCCTAAAAACACGAAACAACCCTCACAATTTTTTTCAATAGGGGGGTTTTTTTTTCTTCCGGCCCTTTTATCTTCTTTTTTTTTTTTTTTTTTTTAACAAGATTTTATTACTACGACAGCCAAACTGGTGGTTTTCCGACAAAAGTGGGCGGGAAAAGCCCCCAATCCTAAGAAAAGTAATATTAGCTTGGGACAACGTAATTTTGTTTTTATAAGACGCCCAGCGCCTGACCCAACTATGAGAGCGAATTTAAAAGGCAATCGTGCGAAATGGGGTACCTGGGGCTGAAATGCAAGCCTAAATGTCCATCTTGGGAACAATGCCAAGCCCAAATATTTAAAATATCTTGGGGAAAATACAGAAAACAAACCCCCTTTTTTAGGATTACAATACTTGAATTCCCCCCCCCAGCTTCCTCCTGAGAATTTTTAACAATTATAAAAATGGGCCAGAATATCCTGGGGAGGCCCGCCAATAAATTTTTCAACCCGGTGATGTCGATGGAGGGAAAGGGCTAGCGCACAGCCCCAAAACCCCTCACAGCTTGCTTTAAAGATCTCATTCATATATCATGCATTCGGGACATCAAACCCCCTAGTAAAGTCTATAACTTTACTACCAAAGTTCATAAAACGAACCCCCCCCCCTCCAAATTGCATATGGAATCAAAAAAAAAAACATTCTCCCTTTTCCCCGAAATTCACAAAATCTTTGTCTAAAACTTTATTAAATAACCCGGGGGATAAATAGGGTTTTACTTTTTCCCTGGCCAGGGGATCTTAACTATTCACGAATCACGTCTTTTCCCTTTTCCCTTTTTTTTTTTTCTTTTCACTGTCACTTTTTCCCAAACACCCAAAACAACGCGACAAATGGGCTTGTCTGCTGGCGCCTGGTCAGGTTAGAACCCGTTGGGACTGGCGTTGGTCTGTCGATGAAATGGCCGGCCAAGTATTAGGGCGAACCCCCTGAAGATGAACCGTGACAATTTAACATCGATCTTTCTCCCTTTTTTTCTTCCTGCATTAACGCATTGCACTCCTCTCTCTCTCTCTTCTAGTCTGCTCTTTTCAAATGGACATGGTTTTCTTTTCTTTTCTTTTTTTTTTTTTTTCTTTCTTTTTCCCCCCTCATTATTTTGCAGCTCTCTCTCTCCACATCTCCCCCCCTCATCCTTTTTTTTTGCAGACCCATCTCATTTCTAATCTCTCAACTTTGGTTTTTTCCCCCTCTCCTCCCCCCCATCTCTCCTTTTCTCCCCCTCAAAGATTTTCCTCAGACCTCTCTCTCTTCCCGTCTCTCCCGTTTGTTTTTTTCCCCCGTTCCCCACCACCCTTAAATTTATGCCCTAACCCCGTTCCAAGGGGCCCGTAAAACCAAATTGGGCAGTATTTTTACCGCTTCGGGCCCAAGTTTTCTCCCCCTAATTCCCTTGGGTATTCAAAACATGACAGTCCCCCTACACGCCTTTCTTCCCGGGGGGTCAATTGGTCCCTTTAATTGATTAAACTAGATTTTACCCCCCCCACCCCACACTCCCTTTTCCCTCTTTCGTTCCGGCGACGTCCCTAAATTGGCTAGATGAGTTGGGTAGCGCCAAGACGTTTTGGGTGGCAACCAATCGAGACCTTTTGGCCAACGGCTTTGTCCGTCTGGCAGACAGGCTGTCCCCACGGAGCAAAAATAGCCTTTAAAATTTGGGTGAGGGGACCCCGGGGAATGCGTCGGTCAGCTATTTAGTCCGCTGGGGTTTGGGCCGACCGTCTCTGTGGAGCCTCTCCCCTATTCTTAAATTTGGGTGGATCCCCAACCATGGGGGAAACCGTCTGGGTTACGCCCAGAAAAAATTGCGTTTGAGCTTATGTCCAAACAACCTGGACCACGACTTGGTTGTTTTTTTTTTTGACCGTGACAAACCCCCAGTTTCCCGTCACCTGAGAATTCTGAAAAAACACAAAAATCACGCCTAAAACTTTCCCTTTGCTTAAGTTCAAAGATATTGAAGATAAAACTACATAAAAGTTATATCATAAAAAGGAAAATAAAAGAAAAATCTGTTTGTAACAAAAATAAATGAAAGGGTTTTGCCCGAATGTCAAAATGAAAACCCCCTTGAAACGCAAAATAAAGAAATGAAGATGTCAATTTATGATATTAAACAGATGGGTGCTGACCTCACAGCAGTTTAAAAGCAAACTTTCTGTTTGGGGTTAACAGTGTCAAAGACCCATGAAGCAGTTTCCAGCCCACCACAAACCCCAGCCCCAAACCACACAAAGAAAAAGAAAGGTGTGTAGATTTCCCCGTTTCAAACGCCAGTAAAAAACACGATGTGATAGTTTTTCCGGGAAACAGTCTTCCCCAACCCCAAACCTGGTTTGCTGGGGCAGTCCCCGGGCAAAATAATACCTGGTGTCTTCCCTGGGCCCTTTTTTCCCGCAACATGGCACCTCTTTTTATGGCCGGGCTTTTAAAGTTTGGGGAGGGGGCAGCCCCACCGATGAAGTGTTTGAGCCCACAACCGACAAACAGGGGCCCTCCCAAAAAAAATTTTCGGGTCTTTGTCGCCAAAAACATCTCATTCATGACTTCTTTCTGGAAGTCAAGGGAAAAAGCGCCCGTGACCATCCTTCCTAACACAAATGTTTTCATTCTCATCCAGCACCAGCAAGGGGGGCCAACAACCCCGGCCCCGCCCAGCCGGGCCAGGGGGAACATCTCCATGTGGCAAACCCCTAGCTGTAACCCCATTAAAGCAAGAGTTTTAATTTTCTACGAAATATTTCAAAAAATAAAAAGAAAAAGTAAACCCCACATACACACACACAAAACAAACACACACACACACACACACACACCACACACACACACACACACACCACACACCACACACACACACACACACAAAACACACCCTGAACAAAACACACAAACACACACACAACACACACACACACACACACACACACACACACAACACACACAACACAATACACACACAAAACACACACACACACACAAACTTACACACCCACACACACACAACACACACAAAACACACACACACACACACACACACCAAATGTAAAAAACCACACCCCCTTCTGTTAACCCAAAAAAAATCAAATAAACAGCAAACCCAAAAACACTTCAAAAAAGAAACAATTTTTTTGTAAACTACTCTTGCTTTCAGTTTAAAGAAAATATTCACAAACACATACACACTATAATCGAACAAACAACACAAACTTTAAATTGGGGGCATTTGCATGCCCCGCCCCCTTTTATTTTCATCAAGGGAAACACGCAAACCAAACCAATGAATTTTTGCCCTTTGTCCAAGTCCCAAAGTGGTCTTAATTTTATAAGATACAAGGAAGAGTTGTTTTAAAAAAACTGTGTAACTGTCTCCTACCCTTCTGTAAGCTTAACCGACCTTTTAAAAAAAAAATGGAAGATTAATGGGTTTAAAATAGAAATTCCCAAAAAGGAGTAAAAATT
>CM031618.1:47844443-47849443 GCA_018398815.1 Conus ventricosus | reverse complement strand
TGTCTACATTCCACGGCTGCGTGACACAATTAGAATTGTTTGTCACGAGATTTTGACCTGTTTTCTTGTTTCAGACCACTTCAATGCGTTCAAGCGAAATCTATGGATTAAGCTTTCAGTCTCCCTAGACGAGAAAGCGATTTGTTTGTACGTTTTCCCCTTGTACCCATCACTAAACTTATACAGTTGTGATAATATTGGGCGTCTGAGTTCATCAGTAATGTTTTAAAAGTAATGTGTGTGTGTGTGTATGTGTGTGTGTGTGTGTGTGTGTGTGTGTGTGTGTGTTGTGTGTGTGTGTGTGTGTGTGTGTGTGGTGTGTGTGTGGTGTGTGTGTGTGTGTGTGTGTTTGCGTGCCTTTGTCTCTGTGCGTGTGTGTACGTACAGCACGTGCGTGTGAATTTCTGTGTTAGTGTATGCATGCGCTGTGTGCATGTTTGTGGGGTGTGTGTGTGTGTGTGTGTGTGTGTGTGGTGTGTTTTGTGTGTGTGTGTGTGTGTTCATGTGTATATCTGTTCGTGCGCACACACTGCCTACGTATCTTTTCGTATTTCGTGTCACATGTTTAGTCAAAACACTAAATTTTCAAACAGCCCTATCGTAACGAGGCATTAAGTCTGAATCCATTAATAGCCTTTCTTTCAGGCAGATAATAAATTCAAATGTCACCGACACGAACGCATCCTGCTTTCCACTCAATGTTCTTGTGACGTCATCTCAGTGGACTTACAACTATGTTAGTGTCTGCTTACGAAGAGGTTACGACAGATTCAGGCAATGGAATGCGACAGTTTGGGGTCAACTCTATCATTGCGTCACAAGGGGATGACGTTAAAAGTGACGTCTCCGTGATATCTACATTCCACGGTTGCGTGACACAATTAGAATTGTTTGTCACGAGATTTGACCTGTTTTCTTGTTTCAGACCACAAGCTAGCATCTCTTGCACTGGGAAAGGTCTGTCTGTAAACCTTTCTAAGGTACTGATCGTGAAGATGACCTGATCAAATTCGATGTGGGAAAGCAAAATGCAACTAGTTTTAAAATGCCGCGTGACAATGTTTTTCTCTCCCCCTCCCCCCCCCTCCCTCCCCACACAGATTCTCTCTCTCTCTCTCTCTCTCTCTCTCTCTCTCTCTCTCCTCTCTCTTCTCTTCTCTCCTCTCTCTCTCTCTCTCTCTCTCTGTTTTTTCTCTCTCTCTCTCTGTCTCTGTCTCTGTCTCAGTTTCTCTCTCTCTCTCTCTCTCTTTCTATCTTTTGTGTCTGTCTGTGTGTGCGTGCGTGCGTGCGTGTGTGCGTGCGTGCGTGTGTGTGTGCGCTTGTGTGTGTGTGTGTGTGTGTGTGTGGTGTGTGTGTGTGTGTGTGTGGTGTGCGTAAGTGCAAAAGAGAAAGAGAGTGTTGGTGGTGTGGTGGTGGTGGTGGTGGTGGTGGCGGTGTGTGTGTATGTGAGTTTGTGAGTGTGTGTGCGTGTGTGTGTGTGTGTGTGTCTGTGTGTCTGTGTGTCTTGTGTGTGTCTGTGTGCGCGCGCGCATACCTATGTACAGACCTTTATTTATATAGAACAATTAAACATGTAGGGAAAACAGCCCAGTTTCAGTTTCAACACGTATGCATCCCTGCATACGGACGACTCCATCCATGTCCGCTACTCTGCATCAGCTAAGCCATAAAACAACAACCCGTGCGGGTGTAACGGTGAAGTGAGTAAGTAAGGGGATACATACACGTAAGGAAAGCAGATGGTACAGGAACTCAGGGGCGACAACTTGGCAGATGACCGGAGTTCAGCGGAAGACAAAGGGCAGTTAACGACGCTTCCGTCGTCATGACAATGGGTCCACAAAAAGGTGTCAGAAACAAACAAAAACAACAAAAACAAACAAACAAAAAAGGAAGAGAGAGAGAGAGAGAGAGAGAAGAGAGAGAGAGAGAGAGAGAGAGAGAGAGAGAGAGAGAGAGAGACAGAGACAGAGACACAGAGAGAGAGAGGATGTTAGCTGGTTGATAGCAAAACAAAACGTAAGGTCTGGAGTTTGAGGTTCATGCTGATCCCAAAGCTTCTGTGGCCTCTACTGTGATGCACGATATAAGCACCAGCACTGTGGAATCAATGGAGGCCAAAATCAACAAGGAAATGGCTGGGTGCCCCACTTGGTCTCACTGATGTTGCGCTCTACTGCCGCCAAGCAGAGCTGAAGCTTCCTCTGAAATCCATCCTCGAGGAATACAAAGCGGGCAAAGTAAGGTTACTAACCATGCTGGAGGACTCCAGAGAGACAAAGTTGTGAGATCAGTGCGGCCCAAGCTAAATGCCAGTAGAACATGGAGAGAGGCAGTAGACGTTGCAAAGGAAAACTTCAAGATCAGGGATATAACAGGCCACACACACAGACCAACAGACAGGGGCTGGGATCAACAGAAATGAAATGGGGGTCAAAGGCAAAAGAGAATGCAAACAGAGACATGGTAACAGAGGAGCTGAAGAAAGAAGAGGACGCCAAGAGAATCCAGAAGGCAGTCCAACGAAACCAACGAGGACAGTGGACTACGTGGGAAAACGCACTGCAAAGAAGATGTCTCACCTGGAATGACATAAGAAACATGGCACCTCTTAAAGTCAGCCTCATCCTCAGATCTGTATAATTATGATCTCCTACCCTTGAATGAAAACCTGGTCGAGTGGCTGAAATCGGAGGATCCTACGTGTCCCATTCCCTCACGGCGAACAAACAGTGCGACACGTCCTGAGTTCATGCAAAGCAGCGCTTGCCCAGAGGAGGTACACACGGAGGCACCACCAAGTGCCAACAAAATCGCATATGCCGTTAGCACTGCCAGAGGAAGCACTGCGCCCCCAGAAGCTCCAGTGAGGGGGATACTATCGACAGACAGTATCAACACACTATTGTTTATAGCCAAGACCAACTTCAGAAGCTCCAGTGAGGGGGATACTATCGACAGACAGTATCAACACACTATTGTTTATAGCCAAGACCAACTTCGAGGTTACGGAGTTCACATCAAACGCTTGAAACACACACGCGCACACACACACACACACACACACACACACACACACACACACACACACACACACACACACACACACACACACACACACACACACACACACTCACACACACACTAGTACCTTTCTCCTCTTCCCACCCTTTCCTCGACCCTTCTTCCGTTTTCCCTCTTCCCAAAACAAAACAAAAGTACAGGCTTTGGGGCATCAGGGTTAAAAACACACACACGCGCACGCACACACACACACACACACACACACACACACACACACACACACACACACACACACACACACACACACACACGCATGTACGTACACACACACGCACGCACGTACGTAACCACACACACGCACTCACACGCGCGAGCACACACACACACACACACACACACACACACACACACACACACACACACACACACACACACACATACATACACGCACGCACGCACGCATGCACGCACGCAGGCACGCACACACACACACACACACACACACACACACACACACACACACACACACACACTCACAGACACGCACACAAGCACACACATATTGACTCCTGAGAATTAAAAAATCCACCGCCTCTCTCTCTCTCTCTCTCTCCTCCTCCTCTCTCTCTCTCTCTCTCCTCTCTCTCTCTCTCTCTCTCTCTCTCTAAGTCACACATACGCACGCATGCATACACACACACATTCTCTCTCTCCCTCTCTCCCTCTCTCTCTCTCTCTCTCTCCCTCCCCCCCCCCTCTCTCTCTCTCTCTCTCTCTCTCTCTCTCTCTCTCTCTCTCTTAGTGTGAAATATTATTTTTTTAAAAACAACCCAATAACGTATAGAGACACCAAGATGACGAAGACCTCATCGTACGTGACTGTGGTGAACAAATAAATGATGAAACACCAGTCTTCTTTTTTTGTTTTCAGATGGGTGCGCCGGGGAATATTGCTGTCATTTAGCGCGTGAAAACCCATTTTATGCCCTCTGTTTCATGTCCCAGGGAGATGGAACTTTTGCAAAGATTTATAGTCAGAAGTTGAGGATATGATTTGGGGAGGCATGAGAGGAGGATTGTTCTCTCTCTCTCTCTCTCTCTCTCTCTCTCTCTCTTCTCTCTCTCTCTCTCTCTCTCTCTCTCTATGTGTGTGTGTGTGTGTGTGTGCATGAATATATGGCTCCCACCCTTCAACTCTCTAAATATCTTCTCTTACGAGAACAGTTTTGGTTCTGAGAAAATGTGATGAGAGTTGGGAGTGGGTCGGTGTGTCCTCTAGGGGAAGGTCTTGGTATATTTTCTCTATTAGAGTTATGTTACAAATTCACCTCCACCTTCTCTCTTACTAGTTATAGAAGGAGCAACTGTCCGGTGCTAGTCATCGAAAGAATTTTCTTTTTTTTTCTTCTCAGGAATGTTAAAACTACTCAAGAGTGACTCGGGAATAATTTTCCATAGGCTTGTACACTTTAAAGTACTTGTAGCTCCAGGAGATAGAATTAGAGATAAGTTCACACATTCAATACTGAATGAACAACAAAGAACTGACACCAGTTAAGTGCACTTTCATGCATCAACTTTACTTGTTTATACAAGGGTAAAATAATCAAATCTATTTCACAAATTCAATTCAGGCTGATTTTTTTTTTTTGGGGGGGGGGTGTAGTCCCACTGTTTCATCATTATGAGAGGGAAAGTTCTGAATGAGCTGAGTTGGAGTCCACATGGAATATCAGAACTGAACTGAAGTTGGAGAGGACAGATGATCTCTCCCTGGTGGTTGGTGACTGATCCACTTATATAGACCTGCTGATCAAATGCTAGTCCGCAGTGTGTGTTCACTACCAGACATCCCCAGGGTAGGTAGGAATGCAGGTTCTAAAACAAACAGAATCTGGTCTGTAGTTAGGTAGCTGAGAGTCTGGTTTGTTGGGTTGTCAGACTTGTCCTCTGGCTTTCAGTAAATGTGTAAGATC
>CM031618.1:47838351-47844343 GCA_018398815.1 Conus ventricosus | reverse complement strand
TCATCCAACAAAGGATTAGATAAGCATAAATATAATAATAATAAATCGAGCTTATATAGCGCTCTTTGATGAGAGAAAAAGACTCATCCTCAGAGCGCTTCACAATACAGGAAAAATAAGCTTCCATAACCATTGCACAATATTGAGAAAAAAAAAGGCATACAAAGCAAGCACTAAAACAGATGCACAAGCCACATCCCCCCCCCCCCCCACTCCATTCTCCCCCCCCCCCCCCCCCCCCTACCGCCACCCCACACACACATGACGTTTTATGAACAACGCTCGACAAGAATTTGGGAATAGAAGAAAAGAACCAACACCCATCCCCACCCACCCACCCGCCCACCCACCTCCAATTTCCTGAACACTGCACGGAGTACAATTTAAACATGCAGAAGGGAGCACCCCCCCCCCCCCCCACACACACACACACACAGACACACACACACACAAAGAGCAAACTCAACACGAAGCAACAAAAACGCACGCGCGTAAACGCACACACACGAACGCACACACGCAAAAGCACATAAGCATTCAGGCGCGGAAGCGCGCGTGCACATACAAGAGGGGAAGGGTTGGAGAATGCATGGGAAACACGCATTAACTCGTAGGCTATGAAGAAAGACAAAAGGACTTCTGAAAGAGATGCGTTTTGAGACCAGATTTGAATGCAGAGAGAGTCTGTGAAGAGCGGAGCTGGGAGGGGAGGGAGTTCCAGACAAGGGGGGCTTGATAACTGAAAGAACGTTGGGCCCAAAAGGGTTTCAGTTTCATGCGGGAAAGCTTGAGAAGTTTATCACTGCTAGAGCGGAGAGTGTGAGAGGTTGAGTGACAAGTGTGTTGGAAAGATAAGCAGGCAATGTTTCATCAAAGTGTCGGAAGGCAAGTGTGCCTTTAAAATCTCTTAAGTCTGCCATAATTATCAATCAAACCCCTTTTGTTCAGATTTTAAGTGGAGTTTAACAAAGGGGAGGAGACAGTGATACAATGCCAAACAGTTTCAATCAAATAACTCTTCAATTGTGAATAAATTAAATTGCAATAACTTGGAAATACACTCAGTCCAAGTACACATGTGGTGTACACTTAGAGTCACACACTGCAAAGTATACTGACAATGAACAATATCCATAAATCAACAGTTGTCACCTTGTTCATGCATACAGCTTTTCTTATCAGAATTTGTAATTCAGTTACCATCTTAATATAGAATTGCATACTGGCAAAAGTCAGATTGTAAACACATATTGTTAGTTAGAGTGTTAACATAGAATCTTAACTAAGCATCTTAATAGTTTTAGCAAGTTCTGGCAAACAAACTATTACAACAAAATACTCATTCATCGTCTTGATAGATGTCACCCAAGTATTGGCATAAAGTTATATTGTTAAACCACGTGGCATACATACAATCAATGGATAGTTTGAAAACTTAGAAACATAGTATCAACTTAAGTTTCTTCTGGGTGATCAGTGAATCTTAGACAAAGAGATTCAGATGATGTGGAGATGATCGTTCCTTTCTCTGATTTACCCCTGTTGTTTTTGTATCTACACTGTGTTGATCCATCTACAGCTGGTGTGTGGTCACAGTGATCCTTCACTGTGAGTTTCCCCTTTTTATAGGCTAAGCCACTTAGTCCAATTCCAGTTCCGGCTGGCTTTGTGTCACTAAATACAAAGAAAAAGGGAGGGGATGGGGGGCAAGGTTGGTCATCCTCCACCACTTACAGTGGGAGGACCGGTATAGAAGATTCGAGAATGCCAGCGGTTAGAGTTGTTGTTAATGCGCCTACATCCGCCCATGCCAATTGACAAGGGACTGTTGAACATAATTGCGTCACGCACCCACGGTCGCCATGGCACCTAGTAGGGGAAGGGGGGAAAGGGAGCACGATCCTTTGTCTTAACCCAAGACGATCTCTGCACACGAGATTTAAGCGAGAGGGAATGAAAGGGGGAAGGAAGAGAGGGAGTGGGAGTGGGGCCAGCTACCTACTTCGAAAGTGACGTAATCTTTTTCCGTGTTATTGTTTCCAAAGCCGGGCTGCCGGCGACTCCAAAATGACTGCTGGGAGAGTGAGAGGGAGGGGGAAGAGGGATTTAAGATGGGAGGGAAGGGGGGGGGGGGGGAGATGACGGAGAGTTGGCATAGATTTGAAATCTTGATTGCCGTTTGTGAGACAAAGGGATGATGGTGTGTGTGTGTGTACAGTTTGTAGAAAAGGTTGGGTGTAGGGTTGGATGGCGTGGCGCTGTCAAGTTCGTCACAGGGGGGAAGTAACACACACACACACACACACACACAGCTTATTCTATCACCACCCTCTCTCTCCCTCTCTCTCTCTCTCTCTCTCTCTCTCTCTCTCTCTCTCTCTTTCTCTCCTCTCTTTCTCACACACACACACACAACACACACACACACACACACACACACACACAACACACACACACACATCGATTGAAAAGAAAGTAATAACGTACACAAATCGCAAAATGACAAAGACCCCATCCTTGCGTGACCGTAGTGAACAAGTTAATAATAAAACACCACTCGTTTTTTGTTTTTTTTTTTCAGATGGGTGCGCGGGGGAATATTGCTGTCATTTGGCGTGTGAAAATCCATTTTTAACCCCTCTGTTTCCCATCCCAAGGAGATGGGACTTTTGCAAAGATTTACGGTCAGAAACTACAGATATGATTTTGTGAGGCTATGGCAGAGGATTGCTCCCCTCTCTCTCTCCTCTCTCTCTCTCTCTCTCTCTTTCCTTCATCAATTCTCGTTATGCGTTCGTCGCAAGTTCGTCGCACGACATCTGCGGAAAATCACTAAGCGAAAACTTGGGAAGAGAAAAGAATTGTTTCTGCTGAAGAGATTGACCAAGAAAAAAAACAAAAAAATGAAAAAAAGGAGCTGTGTTTCTTTAATAGTGGTTAGTATGTTTATTGGTGATTTTATTACAGTAATGTAGTGGCTAAATAGCAGGCCTACAAAGTCGTCTTTGGATTTTGTTGTTGTTGTTGTTACTGTTGATGTTGTTGCTACTGTTGTTGTTGTTGTTGGTGTTGTTGTGTATGTGTATATATGTGTGCGCGTGTGTGTGTTCCTGTTTCTTTAGTTTTATCCCGATTGCAGATTCGCTGAGCGATATTCTGTTCTTATTTATTTCTGGTTGAGTGCAGTTAGCTTTTGTTTTAGAGTACATTTTTAATAAGTTAAGTAAGCACACACACACACACACACACACACACACACACACACACACACAACACAACACACACACACACACACATCTAAAACATGCGGGCAACAGTCAACACCCACCCCCTTACCCCCCCTCCTCCCCCCTTCACGCCCCCCCCTCCCCCCCCCCCCACACACACACACACACGCACACGTTCGCGTGCTTATACTCAATCGCGCGCGTGCGCTCACACACACACACGCGAGCACACACACACACACACACACACACACACACACACACACACACACACACACACACACACACACAACACACACACACACACACAAAGAAAACTTCACAGCGAGATATAAAATTCGACAAAAAGATCTATCAAGGAGAACTAAATAAGATGGTGGATTATATGAAGCTAAATGGATTAAGTCTGTCAACCGAAAAAACAAATATGATTCTTTTTAACAGTGGATCTAACCCAGAAAGTATGCCTGTTTTCACATTGGATGATACTCCTCTTAAGTACGTTACAGAGATAAAATTTCTAGGAGTTTATTTTACATCTAAATTATCATGGAACTTTCATATCGAATATTTATTAACAAAGGCGAGAAAAACATTAAACTTTCTGAAAATCATTTCTAAAGAAAGTGGGGGCAAGATCCAGCTACTCTGATTACTCTATGTTATTCTTTAATGAGATCAAAAATAACTTATGCCCAAGAAATATTTTTCAACGCGCCTAAATATTTATTACAAAAACTGCAAAGTATTGAATGTAAGGCGTTGAAATTAGCCTTGGACTTCCTGTGCACGCATCATCGTTACGTACATATAATGAACGCCTCAGGTACTTCCTCTAGATGATTATAGAGATTTAACATGTTGTAAATTTGTCATTAAAAGTACAGCTAGAAAAACACACATTAAATCAGAAATCAAAATAAGATCAGATTTTGATTTTCCGAAAAGAGCAAAGTCTATAACTTCTCAAATAACTATAGCAACTTATACATCAAAAATAATTTCAGATTCTGGGGTTTCTTTAGAAAAAGAAAATTTCTCTCCCAGACCATCTTTTTGTCCTATTCCACCCTGGGAACTTAAAAAAGCCCATTTTTATATTGATCACACCAACATCAAAAAAGATGAAAATATCAATATGCTAGCAAGTTATACTAAGTGTCATATGGACGAGAAATACACTAACCAATTAAAAATATACACGATGGTTCATGTATTGGTAAGCAAACAGGTTGTGCATTCTTAATCCCTGACTTGAGGGTGGAGAAATCTTTTTACATTGGATGCAACATATCCATATTTACAGCTGAATTAACAGCAATACTCATGGCTTTGAATTACCTTTTAAATTTCCCCAAAACAATATTTCAAGCTCTGTTTTGTGTAGATTCAAAATCAGTCCTTCAGGCAATAAAAGATTTTAATTTGCATACTAGGCCTGAAATGATTATTGAGATAAGCTGTTTGATCCATATGCTTATTGAAGGAGGCACCCAACTATCCTTTTGTTGGATTCCTTCACACTGTTCCTTTTATTACAACGATAAAGTAGATAGGGCAGCTAAGCGTGGAGCAAAACATATCTGTGGTTCTGAAGATCTTAACCTACCCATATCGGTACATGAGCAGTGCAATTTAGTTAAAACATATATTTCGAAAACTTTCAAAGATAGAATGATAGAACATGACAATCAAAATCAGTTTGATATTTTTGATATTAAAATCATTCAACATGATTTTAGTTTAAATAAAAATATACTTTCATTGATGTATAGGTGGAAACTGGATGCTTTTAAAACAAAATATGTTAAAAACATAGTATGTTTATGTAAAAAGAAAATAACACGTGATCATAGTGTTACATGTCAAGACATGAAAAAAATAATTCCAGTGTTAGGCAAAATAGTGCACAGGCCATCTTTGAGTCACCAGCTCTAACATATGAGTTTTTTGTGTGCTTGGAGCGCACTCCATTGGGGAAGTATTTATAGGTTCCTTTTTTGTGTGTGGGCGGGGATGGGGATATGTGTGGGGAGGGGAGATGGAATAATGTACAAAGCTCAAAAGTGACAAGGACTGAGAAAGGTTAAGTTTCTGTGCCTAGATGGTTTGTTAATTAGTTTTGCTAAAATTTTAGCTTTTTTTCCCTTTCAAACTTATTTGAAAAATTCAAGTGTTTTGTAATTATCATTATTATTCATATAAGCACTCATATAAGCACGCACATATGCACACAAACATACTCGCATACACACACACGAGCACACGCACATGCACACATACGTGCACACGCACATGCACACATACGTGTGTGTGCACAAGCATAAGCACATGCGCTCTTTCTTTCCCCATCTCACTGTTTCGGCACGATTTTTTTTTTCCGTCTAATATCACGTTTAGTGGAAAGACGTTAAATGAATGACAACACACACACACAACACACAACACACACACACACACACACACACACACACACACACGCACACACAACACACACACACACACAAGGAGCTCGCACACGTGCATTCACGGTCACACGCCAACATACACACACAAGCACGCACACAAGAGAGAGAGAGAGAGAGAAGAGAGAGAGAGAGAGAGAGAGAGAGAGAGAGAGACGCTCTTATTAATGTTCAACTTCTTCTAGTAATGGTAATCAGAGAGTGAAAAAAAAAAAACACTCTCTTGAAAAATCAATCCACGTATGATCGATTTTTGTTCTCTTCTTGTTTGACAGGTGGGCTGGTGTATTCAGTGTCAGT
>CM031618.1:47818351-47820851 GCA_018398815.1 Conus ventricosus | reverse complement strand
TCGTTAGGATTGTCACCCTTACTTTCCCAATAGAGAAGGAAATCTGAAGATGATATTCACTGTACATACTTGGGGTAGGCTTTGCATGTCTCGATGTGACCCCCGTCTCTGTACAGCCCGTGTCTCTGTACCTCCATCTCCATGTGTGTCCCTGTTTCTCTGTGTATTTGTCTATTTGAGTCCCTGTCTATGTAGGTACATCTCTTCATGCTCCTGTCTGTGTGTGTCGCTTTCTTTCCATATTCCTGTCTGTACATGTGCATGTCTTGATGTGTCCATATATCTGTGTGTCCCTGTCTGTACATGTGCATGGCTTGATGTGTCCATATATCTGTGTGTCCCTGTCTGTACATGTGCATGGCTTGATGTGTCCATTAATCGATATGTCCCTATCTGTACTGTACATGTGCATGGCTTTGTGTGTTCCTGTCTGTACATGTGCATGTCTCGATATGTCCATATACCTATGTGTCCCTGTTCGTACATGTGCATGTCTTGATGTGTCCATTAATCGATATGTCCCTGTCTGTACATGTGCGTGTCTTTGTGTCCATATATCTATGTGTCCCTGTCTGTACATGTGCATGTCTTTGTGTGTCCATATATGCATGTGTCCCTGTCTGTACATGTGATTGTCTTTGTGTGTCCATATCTCTATGTGTTCCTGTCTGTACATGTACATGTCTTGATGTGTCCATACATGTGTCCCTGTCTGTACATGTGCATGTCTTTATGTGTCCATATATCTATGTGTCCCTGTCTGTACATGTGCGTGCTTTGATGTGTCCATATATCTATGTGTCCCTGTCTGTACATTGTGCATGTCTTTGTGTGCCCATATATCTATGTGTCCCTGTCTGTACATTGTGCATGTCTTTGTGTGCCCATATATCTATGTGTCCCTGTCTGTACATTGTGCATGTCTTTGTGTGCCCATATATCTATGTGTCCCTGTCTGTACATGTGCATGTCTTTGTGTGCCCATATATCTATGTGACCCTGTCTGTACATGTGCATGTCTTTGTGTGTCCATAGATCTATGTGCCCATGTCTGTACATGTGCATGTCTTGATGTCTCTATAGATCTATATCTATGTGTCCCTGTCTGTCTGTGTCCACGACTTTGTCTGTTCTGTGTATAAGCCTCTGAATATCTGTCCTTATCTCTGCGTCCCTGTCTTTACACACACACTCGCGCACGCGCACACACACACACACACACACACACACACACACACACACACACACACACAATATAATATTATATATATATATATATATATATATATATTATATATCCATAGCTAGATAGCTAGATGGATGGGGGATGGATGGATTAATGGATGGATGGGTGGATAGATAGATAGATAGATAGATAGACAGACAGACAGACAGACAGACAGACAGAAAGACCGACAGACAGACAGACAGACAGGACAGACAGAATAGATAGATAGATAGATAGATAGATAGATAGATAGATAGATAGATAGATAGATAGATAGATGGATAGATAGATAGATAGACTGATGGATGGATGGATGGATGGAGAAATAGACAAATAGATATAGCGTGTAAGACTGAACCTCCCAGGTGGAAAACCACTCTCTCGTTGCCGAAACGTCAGACGGAAAACCACCAGGTGGAAAACCACTCTCTCGTTGCCGAAACGTCAGTTCTTTTGGTGTCGAGAGAAAGCTTTTAAAAAGTGGATAAAAAAGAACTGCACCACAACACCACTTGTATGTCCTTTGTATTTTATTGTCCAATCGTTTTGGTCCTTTGAGGTTCTTCTTCTGGGTCATTTCGATTGAACACCAGCACACAACCACTAAAAGCACAAATGCTGGAGTCAGGTGCCACAAACAGGTAAAATATTACGATTTGTGAAAATCTCTCTCTCTCTCTCTCTCTCTCTCTCTCTCTCTTCTCTCTTCCCTCTCTTCCCCCCCTTCTCTCCTGACGTATCATAACCTGCACATGATAGAAACACTGTGCTTTATGGAGAGGGGGAGAGAGAGAGGAGTTGAAAAACTCTCTCTCTCTCTCTCTCTCTCTCTCTCTCTCTCTCTCTCTCTCTCTCTCTCTCTCTCTCTCTCTCTCCTGACGTATTACAACCTGAGCATAAGAAACACTTACGCTTTGTGATAGTTGAAAGAGGAGAGAGAGACAGAAACAGAGACAGAGAGACAGAGAGACAGAGACAGAGACAGACAGAGAGGGACAGAGAGAGATAGAGAGAGAAGGGTCATCAAAAACGGAATCTCTCTCTCTCTCTCTCTCTCTCTCTCTCTCTCTTCTCTCTCTCTCTCCATCATCACCTCCCATCCAGTCTCCCACCCACCTCCATACAATCCCATCCCCCTCTCCAACGAAAGATAGGAGCGAGGGAATCACTGGCGATCTCAGAGATCACAGGGTACACGTAAAGATGAAGACCTGTCAGAAGACGTGGCGCCACCGTCGCCTTCCGGCGTCATCGCACGCGCCTCGGCGCTCG
>CM031618.1:47811670-47816670 GCA_018398815.1 Conus ventricosus | reverse complement strand
TGTTGCTTCTCAGATCAACAATATCGTAATTGCCGCTTTCAGCCCGGTACCGGTACCAAGTCTGGCACCATGGCCTCACATGATCAAGATGAAAGGCCGGCTGTTGAAGGTAAGGACTTGAGATATTCCAAACTGGAGGAAAATTAGAGGACATGCTTCAAGATGTAGCGCAAAGTTTGGATGCGAAGTGGGAAAAGAGATTTGATGAATTTGAAACTCTTTTGAGAACTTCGTTAAAACGTAAACTCGATGCCGGAGACAGCGGAAACGATTCTGACGTCGAATATGACGAACGCGATGTCCTTGTTTTACAAGAGGATCAAGAAGAGTTTGATTTACAGCAGTGTGAAAAGGCACTGATTGAGGGAAATGCCAGTACTTCTACCTCTAGCACATCTAAGAAAGACAACGCTCAGTTGTTCGATGAAATGAACAAGAACTCGGTGAAAAGAAATGCTAGGTTCAAAGGTCAGTGATGGCTTGGCAACAATAGTCAATGCGCGGTTTAGCTGAAAGCTGAGGGAAAAGGTCCAGAAGGACAAATTGGAGGCGCACAAACGACCGGAAAATTGTGAAAAGTTAGTTGTGCCATTGCCATTGGTAAACAAGGAGGTATGGTCCAAACTTTCAACAGATCAACGCAAATCGGATCTGAAGATTGCACACGCCCAGCGCGCCATTATCAAGGCAACAACCGCGATTGCTCGCGTTGCAGACCAGAACGAGGCTTCGCGACAAAATGCAGAAGTAATACGGAACTGCACAGATGCAATTGCGTTGCTAGGGCACGCCACCCATGAGCTGTCTATATTCCGTCGTCGAGCGATGTGTCCACCGGTCAATCCGCGCTTGTGCGACGAAACGATTGCCGTTACGGAACATTTGTTTGGCGACAATCTTGCATCCACCCTCAAAGATATAAACGAAATGGAGAAGATAGGCTACAAGGCCTTGTCTGCTGGGAAAAAGGGAAACAACCCCAAATTTAGTTGTTTCCAGTATGACGGAAATGGGGCAACAGGAAAGGGTCTTTTTTAGGGGCCGTCTCGAACAAGCATTCCCAGCCAGACGTGGGGGCTATCAGTACCCAAATTCACAGACACAAGGGCATCGCTACAACAGCTTTTCCAAAGAGCGCAACCTGAGGAACAGCTTCTCTCAGTCTCAGTAAATGAGGTAAGTGATTTTGATGCACGGTCAGACACCATTGTTCAGTTGCTGACACCTGAAGCAGAAGAGTTTGAAGCAGGGTGATTGGCTAAATTTACAGAAAATTGGGTTAAGCTGACATCAGATCTAAGCATCCTAAAATCAGTGACTGGGGCTGAAATTGAGACTGATTGTAATCTGGACGATTTAGTTACTTTGTCATGTCCATCCTCATATTCATTCAGAATGAATGCTGCAGAACAGCTGTTATTGATGAAGAAATTGACAAATTGATTAGGAAAAAAAGTTTTAACAGAGTGTGAGCACACTCATGAGACGTTTTTCCACCAATTTTCACTCGGCAGAAAAAAAGATGGATCACAGAGTGTGATCCTAAACCTAAAAAGTCTAAATGAATAAATAACATATTACCATTTTAAGATGGACACTTTAGCTACGGCCTTGACTTTGGTTAGCAAAAACTGCTATATGGCATCATTGGACTTGAAAGATGCTTACTACTCTGTACCCATTTGCAAGGAACACAGAAAGCTGCTGAGATTTGAATGGAAAGGAAACATTTTCGAATACAATGCGCTCCCAAATGGACTGGCATTGGCACCACGTTTGTTCACAAAAATAATGAAGCCAAGTTTTTGCTACGTTGAGATTGAAAGGACATATCTCAACAGCGTTCTTGGATGATTCCTTGCTTGTGGGCATTTTAAAGAGACAGTGCCTGAAAAAATATTATGGACACACTGGACATATTACATAAGCTGGGATTTATTGTACATCCACAAAGTCAGTTTTTCAACCAACTACTGTGATTCAGTATTTAGGAGTGATCATTGACTTAGTCTCAATGACGGTCACTTTGACCTCAGAAAGGAAAGAGAAAATGCTTCTAAGCTGCAAGAACCTGCTGAAGGCAGCTGCGATATCCATAAGAGATTTGGCAACAGTCATTGGGTTAATGGTGGCCAGCTTTCCCGCTGTTAAATTTGGGCCCTGCATTACAGGCAGTTGGAAAAAGATAAGTGTAGAGCTCTGAAGAAAAGCAAAGGACATTTTGACCAGGTGATGGAGATATCCAAAGCGGAAAAAAAGGAGTTGACATGGTGGATTGACAATATTCCTGATGCTTTCAATGAGTCTGTTGCAGAGATCCAGACATTGTGATCCATTCTGATGCAAGCCTTCATGACTGGGCTGTGTGTGTGCAGAAGTCTCTTCAGGAGGAGTGTGGTCACCAGCAGAAAGGAAATTTCATATAAATTACTTGGAATTAAAAGCTGCATTTTTTTGCCTTGAAATCTTTCCAGAGGCAGCTTCAAGGGAAACATGTAAGGCTCAGGCTGGACAATGCCACAGCCACAGCATGCTTAAACACATGAGTACATCTCACTCTGACTCCTGTAATGATTTAACCTTTCAGATCTGGTCTTGGTGCATTGAATATAATATCTTTGTCAGTGCAGCCCACATACCAGGAGTGGACCATGTGGTGGCTGATGCAGAATCCAGGAAGGTAAATTTGGACACTGAATGGAAGCTGAACAATGATCTTCTGCAAGCTGCTCTTAGACGACTGAATGCAGCACCTGACAGATTTGTTTGCTTCTAGGCTGAATGCGAAAATAAAAAGATTCATCTCTTCAGGCCAGATCCAGATGCAGAAGCTATTGATGCTTTCAGTGTAACTTGGAGAGACATAAATTTCTATGCATTTCCTCCTTTCAGCGTTGTCACCCGATTCTCCAGAGGTGCGGAGGGATGAGAGTTCGGGTGTGCTGGTGGTCCCAGATTGGCCAACTCAGCCGTGGTATCCAATACTGTTGCGACTGTTGACTGCAGAGCCGTGCGTCTGACCTGCAGAAAGAACCTGTTGCATCTCCCCAGCCACCCAGATGCAGTCCATTGCCTGATTCAGCAGAAGAGGCTTCACCTGCTAGTTTGCAGGATCTCATGTGTTCTTTAACCAGCTCTGGGCTAAGCAGTGGGGCCGCTGATTTGGTTATGAGCTTTTGGAGAAACTCTACCAGAAGCGTATGACTTTTACATAAGAAGGTGGAAAACCTTTGTAGATAGCAAGGGAATAAAATCATTCAACTTATGTCCATGTAATACATTTTCTGGCAGAAATGTATGATTCTGGGGCTAGTCACAGTACAGAAAATTTAGCCTAGAGTGCAGTTTCAGCTTATTTGCACAGGCCAGGCACCGAGGCAGTAAGCAGTCACCATTAGTGTGTCGCCTAGTGAAAGTGGTGTTTGAAGAAAGACCCTCCATTCCCAAATATCATGATTCATGGGATGTGGATAGTGTACTACAATACTTAGCTGGCTGGCCAGGACGTAGGAAAGATGACTCTTAAGCAGCTGACCCTCATACTGGTTAAGTTGTTAGCCCTGCTGTCTGGTCAGAGGGGTCAAAACAATCCACACATTAAAATGTGAGGATGTCAGATTTAAAGATGACAAGTGTGTCTTAGTGTTCAGTGCTGTGTTTAAACAAACTAAACCAGGGTCACATGTGCAGCGTTAGAACTAGAGTCATTGTGTATTGTTACCCACCTTAGACAGTATTTAAGAGTGACAAAGACTCTGTGGAAAGGGAAACAGCTCTTCAGTTCATTTGTCAAACCCACAGGGAAGTCTCAAGAGACACTATATCCAGGTGGATTAAAACTGTTTTGAGGTTAGCCGGGGTGGATATCAGCCGTTTTTCAGCTCACAGCACCAGAGCAGCTAGCACTTCAGCAGCATTCAGCAGAGATGTGCCTATTGACTGCATAATGAGAGATGTGCCTATTGACTGCATATGAGAGATGTGCCTATTGACTGCATAATGAGAGATGTGCCTATTGACTGCATAATGATGAGATGTGCCTATTGACTGCATAATGAGAGGTGTGCCTATTGACTGCATAATGAGAGATGTGCCTATTGACTGCATAATGAGAGATGTGCCTATTGACTGCATAATGAGAGCGGCTGGGTGTCTAGACAGACCACTTTTACAAAGTTCTACTGCAAACCTGTGCTTCAAAAATCTTTGGGAAAATCAGTTCTAGACAAAATTTAGAAAGACAGGGTGTTAGTTACCGCCAATGACATTGACCAAACAAAGCACATGACAAGACACTGTCTTGTCATGTGCTTTGTTTGTCAATGTCATTGGCGGTAACTAACACCCTCTCTTTCTAAATTTTGCTTCGTCCTCCGCCGTCAGTCACGCCATTTTGAATCAGTTCTAGACAATTTTGTAAATAAGAAGTAGAAATGCTGCAGGGTCCAGTTTTGACCCAGTGACTGACTGATGTTTCATGGTACAGTTTGACCCAGTGACTGACTGAAAGTGATTGCATGCCAAATTACAAATTGTTTTTGAATTACCAGAAACTTTACAGCTCTTGTGTAATCAAATATGGACAAAGAAAATCCATCGACTTGTTTATTGCTTTTATGATTGATTCAGTACTCATGACCTCTAACTCTGAAGTCTCACGTCATTGTCAATGACAATCGCTAGACGATTGATAGTAAGCAAATTTAACGAGACTTACCTGTAAGTTGAGGTTAAATTGGAATTATCTATAGTCTAGTGATGGGAATGAGCAAATTACGTGCCCTCCCATCTCGGCTCTGGATGATTCTCGCTTACCCTCCCAGGTATTGTCTGTTGAATTTATTTTAGAGGTCATTCTGTCTAAATACTGGCTAGATGCGCACGCATCACATCTCACGTAATTGCTCATTCCCATGACTAGACTCTAGATAATTCCAATTTAACCTCAACTTACAGGTAAGCCTCGTTAAATTTACTAATTGATGCGTATAAATTAACAT
>CM031618.1:47806670-47809170 GCA_018398815.1 Conus ventricosus | reverse complement strand
TCATCGATCAATCATCTGACACATCATCGACCACGTATCTGACACATCATCGACCAGTCACCTGACACATCATCGACCAGTCATCTGACACATCATCGATCAATCATCTGACACATAATCGATCACTCATCTGACACATCATTGACAGTCATCTGACATATCATCGATCAATCATCTGACACATAATCGATCACTCATCTGACATCAATGGACAGTCATCTGACACATCATCAACCAGTCATCTGACACATCATCGATCAATCATCCGACACATAATCGATCACTCATCTGACACATCATCGACCAGTCATCTGACACATCATTGATCAACCATCTGGCACATCATCGATGTCATCTGACATTTTAAAAAAAAGTCGGTAAATTGAGTTAGCTCAGACAACTGTGGCGCTTAGAGGTTGTCCCCCAATACAAATTTTCTCGCCAGAGACAATACATGTCAGACGTGACGGCACAAACAGTCACCCCAGCATAAATTGTCGCCGGTGACAAAATTTGTATGAAGCCTTGTGGGACAAATGTCGCCCTGACACATATTGTCGCTCCCCACATATTTTGTGTAGAACTGTATTTCCATTGTTTTATCTGTCTGTGTGTTTTGGTTTTTGAACAATAACTGTACTAATCTCTATGAGAAAAATGTTTGTGATGATAAAGAAACAAAGAAAGCTTTCAACAAAGTTTTATTTTTTTTTAAAGAAATTGTAATTGATCCACCAGACAGAAGGGGCCAACAAATTACAAGACAAAACAAGACTCGTTTCGACTTCTTTGATCTTCTCTAGGCATAAAGACAACATTTAGGACGATGAAAATGAAGAACAGACAATCACTGATCTCAAATTAGGCAAAAGATTGACGTTGAAAGAAAATGAGGCCACTAGGAAGGAGACAGTGTGAGTTAAAACATTAATAATAATAACAATAATAATATTAATAATGATAAGAAGAATAATGATGATGATGATAATAATGATGGTAACAATGATAATACCAATAATAATAAAAATGATAATAATGATGATTAAAAAAAATATATAGGATTGCAACCTTTTTTTTGTGATAATAATATGACAATAGTCAACCGAACGAATCAACAATGGTTACAGGACTATAGTTGGTGTAAGTACTAACTTACCACTATCATGATTTGTCTGAAGGCACGTTTCTTTAGAAGCCAACCTATGAACTAAACAAGGGCCTAACCAAGATGGAGGGAGGACGCTTCACTTCAGCTGCGGATACCAGCAGAGAGTCTATTTAAAGATATCCCTCTCTCTCTCTCTCTCTCTCTCTCTCTCTCTCTCTCTCTCTCTCTCTCTCTCTCTCTCTTCACATGTTTACATTCTCTATCTCTCTCTCTCTCTCTCTCTCTCTTCAACATGTTTACATTCTCTACTTCTTGACGATTCAGACACACTCTGCCATACGAGAGTTGCCACCATCATGAAAAGGGGCAGATAAATATCTCCTCCACACGTATCTCCCCATAAAACACAGCCCAGCATGGGGACTGTCCGCCAAACTTCTCTCACCCCAAACTCTTCTCCATCTTGACGCGAATGGCTTGCCATCCCTCCTCATAAAACTGTTTCCTCCCGAACGCTTCTCATTGGCCCAGACGCGCTCGTGCACTCGATGACACGCCTCCCTCTCGCGCCCTGCGCGCGGGATGATGGATACACGTGCGAGCTGGAAAGATCAAACGAGATCCAGAGAGCGTCATTTACTGAAAAAGCGTATCCATGTACACGTTTTGACTTCACAACCCGCTGCTGCCATAGAAGAAGACACACACGGCCAAACAGCTGGTGAAAGCAGCTGACACGAGAGGTTGAAATGGGGGTATAAATCTCGTGACTGTACAAAACGAAGACAGAAGTGCATTGCTGAAACATTCCACAGGCAACAATTACCAGGGTTTTTTCCCAACACAGAAAAATTCGCCTGGTAATGATAATGATAATGACTGTAATGATGATAATAATAATAGCAATGATAATAAAAATGATTATGATTTTGATAATAAAAATATTTCTTTTTGAAATGATAGAGGATTGCCACCATATTTTTGTAGTGATATGACGATAGTCAACAGAACGAACCAACAATGGTCATTGCACTATGGTTGGTGTGTTTACTGACCTACCAATATCATCATTTGTCTCAAGGCACATTTCACAATGTCGTAGATGTTGACCCAGGAAATAAACAGGGGATCCAGCTCAGTAGGCAGAGCACTGTTCTTTCAGGTTCTCCTGGCTGGAGTTCGAATCCCAGTAATGCTAACATATTCAGCTGGACATTTGCACAGTCCATCTCAGCATTGCATCATTCTGCAGATTCCATGCAGCATGTTTACAGGTTTCCATTTTTTCCCTCACTCTCCACCCGAGTACCCTTTCGTAGCTCTGGATAGTCAGCACCTTTTCACTGAGATTAAAATGCAGGAGGATGATATTCATGGGTCTGTCCCAGTGTA
>CM031618.1:47789170-47796670 GCA_018398815.1 Conus ventricosus | reverse complement strand
TGTGGTGTGTGTGTATGTGTGTGTGCGCGCGCGCGTGCGTGCGTGTGTGTGTGTGTGTGTGTGTGTGTGTGTGTGTGTGTGTGGTGTGTGTGTGGTGTGTGTGTGTGTGTGTGTGTGTGGTGTGTGTGTTGTGTGTGTGTGTGTGTGTGTGTGTGTGTGTGTGGGTGTTGTGTGGTGTGTGTGGTTTTTGTGTGTGTGTGTGTGTGTGTGTGGTGTGTGTGTGTGTGTGTATGCGTGCGTGTGCTTGCGTGCGTGCGTGTGTGTGTGTGTGTGTGTGGTGTGTGTGTGTGTGTGTGGTGTGTGTGTGTGTGTGTGTGTGTGTGTGTGTGTGTGTGTGGTGTGTGTGTGTGTGTGTGTGTGTGTGTGTGTGTGTGTGCTCGCGCGTGCATGCGTACATCCTTGTGTGTGGTTGTGTGTGTGTGTGTGTGTGTGTGTGTGTGTGTGTGTGTGTGTGTGTGTGTGTGTGTGTGTGTGTGTGCGTGTGTGGTGTGTGTGTGTGTGTGTGTGTGTGTGTGTGTGTGTGTGTGTGTGTGTGTGTGTGTGTGTGTGTGTGTGCGTGCGCGCGCGTGCGTGTATGTGTGCATTCTTGTGTGTGTGTGTGTGTGTGTGTGTGTGTGTGTGTGTGTGTGTTTCTTTGTTGTGTGTGTGTGTGTGTGTGTTTCTTTGGTGTGTGTGTGTGTGTGTGTGTGTGTGTGTGGTGTGTGTGTGTGTGTGTGTGTGTGTGTGTGTGTGTGTGTGTGTGTGTGTGTGTTGTAAGTATGTGAGAGAGAGTGAGTGTGTGCGTGCGCGAGAGGTGAGTGTGTGCGTGCGCGCATCTGTGTGTGGTGTGGTGTGTTGTGTGTGTGTGTGTGTGTGTGTGTGTGTGTGTGTGTGTGTGTGCGCGTGCGTGCGCCTATTTGTCTGTCTGTCTGTCTGTCAGTCTGCTGTCAACTAATGTGCATATGTGTCTGTGTCTGTGTCTGTGTGTAAGTATGCGAGCACGTTCCTTTCCATGTGTATCTGTGTATGCGTGCATCTATCCCTGACTGTAAAATGTACGCAGCGTTGCAGGCGTACATGTAAATGTGTGCCGATGACAGATGGCACGGGGATCCATCCAGTGTGTGGATGGTGTTGGAGTTCGAATCCCAGGCGAGCCAAGCCGGTTACTGTCAAACTGAAACTTCATCAGCTGCCCGTGACGTCCATTATTTCAAAGATCAGTGTCAGTCGGTCGTGACTAGCTATGAGAAAAGCGTTTGTTGTGACACCTCTTCCTGTGTGACATGACAGCACCGAAACTTGCCTATGTCGTGACACCTCTTCCTGTGTGACAGCACCGAAGCTTGCCCATGTCGTGACACCTCTTGCTGTGTGACATGACAGCACCGAAGCTTGCCTATGTCGTGACACCTCTTCCTGTGTGACATGACAGCACCGAAGCTTGCCTATGTCGTGACACCTCTTCCTGTGTCAAATGACAGCACTGAAGCTTGCCTATGTCGTGACACCTCTTCCTGTGTGACAAGCTTGCTTATGTCGTGACACCTCTTCCTGTGCGACAGCACCGAAGCTTGCCTATGTCGTGACACCTCTTCCTGTGTGACAAACTTGCCTATGTCGTGACACCTCTTCCTGTATGACGGCAGCGAAGCTTGCCTATGTCGTGACACCTCTTCCTGTGTGACAAGCTTGCCTATGTCGTGACACCTCTTCCTGTGTGACAAGTTTGCCTATGTCGTGACACCTCTTCCTGTGTGACAGCACCGAAGCTTGCCTATGTCGTGACACCTCTTCCTGTGTGACATGACAGCACCGAAGTTTGCCTATGTCGTGACACCTCTTCCTGTGTGACATGACAGCACCGAAGTTTGCCTATGTCGTGACACCTCTTCCTGTGTGACATGACAGCACCGAAGTTTGCCTATGTCGTGACACCTCTCCCTGTGTGACATGACAGCACCGAAGTTTGCCTATGTCGTGACACCTCTTCCTGTGTGACATGACAGCATCGAAGTTTGCCTATGTCGTGACACCTCTTCCTGTGTGACATGACAGCACCGAAGTTTGCCTATGTCGTGACACCTCTTCCTGTGTGACAAGCTTGGCTATGTCGTGACACCTCTTCCTGTGTCAAATGACAGCACCGAAGCTTGCCTATATCGTGACACCTCTGCCTGTGCGATAGCACCGAAGCTTGCCTATGTCGTGACACCTCTTCCTGTGTGACAGCACCGAAGCTTGCCTATGTCGTGACACCTCTTCCTGTGTGACAGCACCGACGCTTGCCTCAACGACTATTAGGACTCTGGGCATCGGCAATGGCGAATTGTTTTCTTCCCTCACCTCTCCCCTCCTTCTTTTCTGAATTGAAATTCAAGCGCCCACGTACAGATTCGTAGACATGTATGCATACACATATATGTGAGAGAGAGAGAGAGAGAGAGAGAGAGAGAGAGAGAGAGAGAGAGAGAGAGAAGAGGGGGAAGTGGGGGAGGGAGGGAGAGACAGTGGGGTGTAAGAGAGAGACAAATTTAGAGAGAGAGAGACACACACACACACACACACATTTTCCTAACTCGTTCCCTCCACGTCCTACGTGGAAAACGCTGGGGTAGAATGAAGCTGTTTTCTGGGAATTCTGTGACTGGATGTCAAGACGTCAGACTGTTCTGGGAATTCTCTGACTGGGTGTTTAGACATCAGACTGTTCTGGGAATTCTCTGACTGGATGTCTAGACATCAGACTGTTCCGGGAATTCTGTGACTGGATGTCTAGACGTCAGACTGTTCCGGGAATTCTGTGACTGGATGTCTAGACGTCAGACTGTTCTGGGAATTCTGTGACTGGATGTCTAGACGTCAGACTGTTCTGGGAATTCTGTGACTGGATGTCTAGACGTCAGACTGTTCTCAGCTCTAATATCTTTTAGCTGTAACAACCCATAGCTTGTAAGCTAAACGCAGCCTTTGCCAAGCCAGAGTATTTGCAGCCTTACAAACACAAACAAACAAATAAACAAACAACTCTTGATGCCGTGGGGATGGTTTTCCAACTGACAGAAAGTTGGTATTGACGCTGGCGGGAACTGAAACAAAGAAATAAACAAACAAAATAGAATTAACAGAAAAAATTATTCCACCGTTAAACGAAAGAACAGAGAGAGAAGAGAGAGAGAGGAGAGGAGAGAGAGAGGAAGAGAGAGAGAGAGAAGACAGACAGACAGACAGACAGAGACAGAGAGAGACAGAGACAGAGACAGAGAGCATACACTAAGGGAGGAATAGTTGGCTGTTCGTTTGACCAAGCGGTGGATAGAAAAAGGAGAGACGGGGAGAGAGAGAGGAGGGGACAGAGAGGAAACGCAGTGTCCAGTTAATGAGAGATGATGATGAGACGACTCGGGGGAGTGGGGGGGGGGGGGGGTGGGTGAGGAAGGAGGGCTGAATGGTGGAAATTTGACAGTGCGCGTTTATCCTCAATCTGGCCGGCAGATTTGGAGGCCGATTCTCTCACAGTTAAAGGGAGGGTTGAAGAGGACAGTGGAGGGGAGGGGGGGGGGGGGGGGAGTTAGCGAAAACGGGATCAGTATCATTATTCTTGTTGTTATTGCTGTTAATATTGGGGCGTTTACCCGAGGTCTGACCAGCGCGTTGGGCAAATAACGCTCAGGTCAGACACCTGCTGAGTCGTAGCCGTGACACCTCTTGTTAAATTCTCTCATCGTAGTCACTAACGCACTTAATCCCTCAGCTTTAAATTATGGACAATGTGGTCTCGAAACGTAGCGGATGTGGTGTAGCGTATATGGACTAGTCCGCACGCAGTGACACCTCCGTGATGGAACTGAAAGTGAAGGGAAATTGGAGGCACGGAGATAAAAGGGGGGAAAAAAAGAAGATAAACAAGGGAGGTTACTTTTATTCCCACGCTGAAACCGTGCCACACACACAGGCTGCACACCAACAATTAACGCGCCAAGGCCTTGCTTAAGGAGTCGAGTATTTATAGACTGGCGCAGTTTGATTGTTTTGTGAATCTGAAAGTTGACCCACCTCATTTCCTTTCCCATGGCCATCTGTGTACAAGCCAGGTGGTTCCAAGCAGGCAGATTAAAATCAAAGGAATGGGACTACTTGGGGGGCTTCCAGCTGACGCAAAGATAGGGTCGCGGGTGGGTGCGAAGGCCTGAAATGTGACGTCAACTAAGCGGAAGGTCATGTATCTGAAGATTGTTTGTGATGTCATCGGTAGAAATCCCCCAAAACAAGGGAAATAATTGGTGGGGAGTTGTTCTTTTGATCAATGATCAGTTTAACGTTAAATGTTGGCTCAAATTTATGGCAGGCCTGAAAACGATGACATGGATTATAAAGTGATTTAGTGCAAATTCCTAATTGTGGCGTGTGACCACATACTTTCCTAGCTAATGTCTCCTAGTCCATATTCAGACAAGATTTAAATATAGTTTCAGTTTCATCAAGGAGGTGTCAATGTGTGTGGACTGGTCCATAGATGCTATACCGCATCAGCAAAGCTCTGAAACCATACTGTGCATGATTTAAAGCTGAGGGATAAATGAATTAACGACTGAGGTGAGAGAATCTAAGAAAATGGTCTCTCAAGGCTACGATTTATCAGATGTCTGACCTTCGCATTAGCCCAGCGCGCTGATCAGACCTTGAATGCCTACCGAACATGAACATATAGACTCAAAGAGAACGAACAAGAAAACTTCCCTGTTAATATCCTAAGGCCCAAAATTGCCCATATCGCATTGATTCCGACAATCATGACACATGCACAGCAACTTGAGCGGGAAAAAAATACAGAAATACGTTAACAGTTTTTGTTTAAATTCCAGTTTGGTAGATGCCTTTTGACCCTGTATAACTTCATAGAAACAGATGTCGACAGCCTCGGTTACTTTTGTCGCTGTTGTAGTCGTCCTGCCGGTTGTTCTTGTTGCTGGTTTTGTCGTCATTGCAGTTCTTGTGTTTGGTAACAGTGCTGGTGCTCTCTCCACTGTATGGTGTCGTCATTATTCGGTGAGATGAGAAGAGAGAGAGAGAGAGAAGAGAGAAGAGAGAGGAGAGAGAGAGAGAGAGAGAGAGAGGAGGAGAGAGAAGGAGAGAGAGAGAGAGAGCGAGAGAGAGAGAGAGTGTGTATTGTGTGTGTGTGTGTGTGTGTGTGTGTGTGTGTAGACGGGGTTTTGGAGAGAGGGGGAGGGACAATAGCCAGTTTCCTGTGATCACATACATCTCTTGAGCGTCATTTACATTCAAGCAGGGTGCTGTGCAAGTACTTACGTTGGTTTGAAGAAAACAGTCTTCACTCACATGATAGATGTTTACATAGAAAGCTACAACGCTGTCTGTCTGTCTGTCTGTCTGTCTGTCTGTCTCTCTCTCTCTCTCTCTCTCTCTCTTCTCTCTCTCTCTCTCTCTCTCTCTCTCTCTCTCTCTCTCTCTCAATCTGTCTGTCTGTCTTTCTGTCTGCCTGTCTGTCTGACTCTGTGTGTGTGTGTCTCCCTCTTACACCACACACACACACACACACACACACACACACACACACACACACACACACACACACGCCGCGCGCGCGCGCGCGCGCGCGCTCCTCCTCTCTCTCTCTCTCTCTCTCTCTCTCTCTCTCTCTCTCTCTCTCTCTGTCTGTCTTGTTCCCCCACCCCCCCCTTCTTCCTCAATGCACCATAGAGAGGAACTACCACACAGTATTTTAAGAAAAAACCAACAACCCCAAAACGTATGCACCATAGAGGAAACCAGCGTACAGGATCTTCAGAAAGGAGCATATACACACCACACACAGAGGTCCACCCTACAGGAAGGAACACACACAGCACGAAAGAGACAGACCACCACACCCTGTCTTTAGAAAGGAACATGTACACCTCAGGGGAGACCACCCCATTCAGGACACAACCAGACGCACTACCATATGAATGGACAATGTTCTGTGATCTCTGTTTCCACGGAGCAGAGAGAGAGAGAGAGAGAGAGAGAGAGAGAGAGAGAGAGAGAGAGAGAGAGAGAGAGAGAGAGAGAGTGGAGGGTGGGGGTGGGTGGTAGGAGGAAGGGAAGAGAGAGAGAGAGAGGGAGAGAGAGGAGAGAGAGAGAGAGAGAGAGAGAGAAGAGAGAGGCAGAGAGACAGACGGACAGAGAGAGAGAGAGAGAGACAGACAGACAGACAGACAGACAGACAGGAGACAGAGAGATACAGACAGAGAGGACCCGATCGTACAATTAATCACATTGGCAATAGGTTGTCTTCTTTCTGATTTTATTCTGAAATTACTTGTGATATTAAACGCATACAAAACAGTACGTAAAAAATGCTAGAGCTTTTAAGCGCTGTGCATAGAAAAGCTTTGAAAGCAAAAATTGGAACGTAATGCTCCCAAAACAGTTGAAATGAGGTGACTTCGTCCATCTTAACAATATGTTAACAAAGAAAATGTCTGATTCGAACAACCAAACTGAACAATTTTTTGGTTTGTTTTCTTTTGTTTGCTCGTAACACACAAACAAGTCGGTTTCCACAAAATGTCTTCCTCGGACAAAACTTTAGAATTCTTGGACAAAAATCTCTTCTTCGTACATGAATAACAAGGTTTCTTCGCCACGCACAAAAAATTATGGATTAAATGTTGTTTTTTTCAAGTACAAACGAATTTTGTGTGCAGTATCTTACAAGGACAAACAGCAAAGTTGCAACTTCGCCTTCTTCAAAAATACAGTTTTTTTGTTTAATTATTTTTCCAAACACGAACATCAGCTTTAAAAGAATGTCATTCCCCGAAGATGGAGTATGGCTGCCGTAATGGCGGGATTAAAAACGGTCATACACACAAAACTCCACTCCCTTTGTTGGGTAGATGGGATTAATACTTGCCTGTCCATATAAGGAGTGTCCGCAGGAGTATCAGCCTGCGTACGCAGAAGAAGAAGAAAAGAATGTCATTCTTCCGCAGACACAGGCAGCAAAATTTCAGACATCTTCAATAAAGGTTGGAGACAGTGTCTTATACAATCTAAAGCAGACTATTTGTAAAAAAAAAAAAAATCTTCAGATACAAACAATGCATTGTGAAGAAAATGCTTTTTTTTTCAGGCCATCTCAGTGGATGCCTTCTTTGTAAATGAAGAACACATCAATTTTTTCAATAAGATCTGTTCTTTGGAGACAAATAACTTTGTTTTAACAAGAATAGTCTCTTGAGACACAACTTTGAAACCAGTAGATTTTAGACAGTATGCTCAGACACAACACTTTTTTTTTTATTTGATGAGTTAAAAGAAGATCTAACATGAAGCATTTGGAACAGCACACAAGAAGGGTAACTCTTGCTCCTATAATATAGAAGTTACAGGTCCTTGACTCCAAACGGAAGATGCACCAACTTACCTGGCACAAAATGTCTTCACAAAACACACAGAACAAACAAGGAGACGCCCCTTAAAAGGCTGTGCCAGTCTTGAATAAATGTCAACATG
>CM031618.1:47781670-47784170 GCA_018398815.1 Conus ventricosus | reverse complement strand
CAGCCACACCAATGTACTACATTAAAAAAAAAAAAGGAAGACCTGGCCTCCGATCTACTTTCTTTCTTTTCAGCACGCGCACACACAGGCACAGACAGACTTACACAAACACAACACAACACACAACACGCGCGCACACGCGCGTGTGCGGGCGCGCGCGCTTGCTCGCTCGCTCGCACTGACACATACTCGCACGCACACACGACTGAGAGAGAGAAAGAGAGGGAGGGGAGAGAGAGAGAGAGAGAGAGAAAGCGAGGAGAGAGAGAGAAGAGAGAGAGAGAGAGAGAGAGAGAGAGAGAGAGAAAGGCGGGGGCGGGGAGGAGAGGGAGAGAGACAAACACAGACACACACTGAAAAAAAGCCGAAAAAGCAACATCTGGCTGGCTTGCGCATGCAAAACATTTACACACACACACACACACACACACACACACACACACACACACACACACCCCACACACACCACACAACACACACACACACCCCACACACAAACGCGCGCACGCGCGTATATCTCTCTCTGTTTGTGTGTGTGTGTGTGTGTGTGTGTGTGTGTGTGTGTGTGTGTGTGTGTTTTGTGTGTGTGTGTGTGTGTGGTGTGTGTTTTGGGGATTACCCGCACGGACTCACTCACACACACACAAAACACACACACACACACACAACACCAACACCACACACACACACACACACACACACACACACACACACACACACACACACACAACCCCACACGCACACATACGTGAGAGTCATAGAGAAAATGAATAAAAAAAAACAGGCGATGGTTTGGGGACGAAAACGCTTCTTGAAAGAAAATAGATTTCAGACATATTTTCCTGCTAGTGTTTGACTTTGCCTGACGAACTGAGTACGAACAATGGTCTCCAGGCGGAAAAAGGATGAAATGAAAAAGAAACTCTGGCCCTAATAGGATTCTGTCCTTAATGAATGGATGTTGTAAGTGACATGCATCAGCGGAAGAACGAAACTAATCGGTGAAACACATGTTTGAGTTCAAAGAGACAATACCAGGCACAGGCATCATTCATTCATTACCTCGTCAGAACTGCAAAGGGCTCTTGGGAGAACGGTAGACCTCCATCAACGTCGAACGTCGAACGAATCCTAGATTCGCCATTTCATGCGGATCCGAGAGACAGATCCACACCGAAGCTTTTGACCATCATGTCCAGGACGGGGGAAATCGTGATGGTATTGCTTAAGTGCACTATGTTGATGTATTATTAGTCCGGCTTAACACACCAAGGTTATCTTTGCACTCATACACGCATATGCACACTCATGTGCCCACCAAACGTTCACTCTCTCTGGGAATGGGATGTCACGCATTCGTTTCTCTCTAACACGACTGAGCACAAGAAATAAAATTTCTATGCTACTTTAATCAAACATGAAAAATCCCAAATTTCACAAAATGAACAAATCAACACATAAAAGATCAATACTTCCTAATCCGGGTTTTTAATAAAAATGACTTCTTACTTGGCCAGGTTTTCACACACACAACCACGCTTTCACACCACACCACATTCTTGAAAAAAGTCTCTTCGCGTCTTCTTCAGCACTGCTTGACGGTGATGCCCTTGGTTGACTGGCTCCAGGTTTCAGGACTGGGTCTTCGTGGTCGTCTCTGGGATCTCGACGTAGAACTCTTCTTCTTCGTCTCCTTCACCCACCTCTGGGTTCAATTTCAGTTTGTCTGTCTTCACCCACCTCTGGGCATCAAACTTAGTTTCCTTCTCTTCCAGCTTGTCTTTAACTCTAAGACTTTGCTGTCTCTTCTATCTCCCAGACCACGTTTCTCTCGACCCTTTCTCTGTCCTGCTCACTCTCCTCCCTTCTCTCTCCTCTGCCTTCCCTCTCTCTCTCTCGTGGTGTTGTTCCCTCTCTCTCTCTCGTGGTGTTGTTCCCTCTCTCTCTCTCTCGTGGTGTTGTTCCCTCTCTCTCTCTCTCGTGGTGTTCTTCCTTCTCTCTCTCTCTCTCTCTCTCTCTCTCTCGTGGTGTTCTTCCCTCTCTCTCTCTCTCTTCGTGGTGTTCTTCCCTCTCTCTCTCTCTCGTGGGTGTTTTCCTTCTCTCTCTCTCTCTCCTCTTCTCTCTCTCTCTCTCTCCTCTCTCTCTCCCCTTCTTCTCTCTTCTCTCTCTCTCCCCCCCTCTCTTTCTCCCCCTCTTTCTTTTTTTTTTCCTCTCCCCGGGGGGTTTTCCCCCCTCTCTCTCTCTCGTGGGGTTCTTCCCTCTCTCCCCTCTCTCGTGTGTTCTTCCTTTTTCTCCTCCTCTCGTGGTGTTTTCCCTCTCTCTCTCTCTCCTGGTGTTCTTCCCTCTCTCTCTCTCTCGTGGGGTTCTTTCCCCCTTTTCCCCTTCTCTCTGGTGTTCTTCCCTCTCTTTCTCTCTCGTGGTTTTTCCCTCTCCTCTCTCTCTCGTGGTGTTCTTCCCTCTCTCCTCTCTCGTGGTGTTTTTCCCTCTCTTCTCTCTTTTG
>CM031618.1:47772065-47781570 GCA_018398815.1 Conus ventricosus | reverse complement strand
TGCCAACGAGTCCATGCGTCACTTCCGGCGAAACAACCTCAACACTGGGATTGGGAGATGGTGACGGGGGGGATTAGGTGGGAGAATTCGCTCCCACCGGCTTTTGATGGGGTTAGTCCTGAGCCAGGCATAGTGACTGTTCTGTCGTCTCGAGTTTCGCCGGCGCTGAATTAAATGAGACTGAGATTTAAGATGATATTGCATATTAACCAGATGACTTGACAACTTAATATGCATGGAGGATAATGAAAATAATAGTGGTTCACACTAGAAAGAAATAAAGGGGAGTGGGGGTGGGGAGGAGTGTCGAACTGGAGGTTAGGGACCTGCTATTTTTGATTCTCTACTTGCCTTGAAACATGTTCTATCTCCGTCTTGTCTCCACAAAAACTTAATGAAATACCCTCTCCCACCCCCACCCCACTCTCTGCCTCTAGGTAAGCGTACTTAACCTAATTCATCTTTAACAGTTGACGAGTTCTGAGAAAGCGGTCTCTAAAATTTAGGATTGTCAAGACTTCCTTGCTTACCTTTGGGCTAAAAGGAAACATTCATGCTCTCTATGTGGAGATCTATATTATGCTTGGTGACTTTTGTGTGTGAAGATCCTTCAGCCTCTCTATAGTATGCGACGGAAAGCAAATGTGATTAGTTAGAGACACCGGTGTCTCTGAGCCTTCGACGAAGAAGATGAAAAAGAAGGAGACAATTTTAACGAGTTTCAGCATACTTTTTAAGTGATATGAATAGCAAAGAAGTTTACAAAATTTGGCGAAGAATCGCGTGCACTTATCTATCTATCTATCTATCTATCTATCTATCTATCTATCTATCTGTCATCTATCTATCTATCTATCTGTCTATCATCTTCTGTCTGTCTGTCTGTCTGTCTGTCTGTCTGTTGTCTATCTGTCTATCTGTCCGACTACCTGTCTGTCTGTCTGTTTATCTGTCTCTCTATTAAAATGATAGAGAGAAAAACAGAAACCATGATTTTAATCACAGTTTTTTCCATTCATTTATTTCCACACGACAATCTATATTATTTTCCATACAAACAGGATACATGTTTTTTCGTTCAGTCATATAGGTCAGAAAGGAACTTTTGTTCAGTTGGGTACTGCCGCTTTTTTGTGTTTTTGTCTTTTTTCGTTTTCTTTTTAAAGATACACCATAAACAGCAATGTTCTCTGATCCACAAAATAAACGTCTTTCTTCAGACGGTGGTTTCCAACCGTATGGACTCAAACTAAGGCAGAAACTGAAAAAGAGAGAGAGAGAGAGAGGGAGGAGAGAGAGAGAGAAGAGAGAGAGAGAGAGAGAGAGAGAGAGAGAGAGAGAGAGAGAGAGAGAGAGAGAGACGTTGTGGAAATCTCAGCAGTACGGTCTTTACAACTAAACGGAGTTTCCAGACAAGTCTGAATGAAGGACGAAAGAGAAAAGAATCATCGCATCAGAGAGAGAAATGTAGTCAGTTATTCCAAAATTGCAGAGCTGCTCTGATTCTTTCAAGACGTTCGTCTTGTTAGACAGTCGGCTGGAATTTTCGAAATCACACAGAGAATGCATTTCAGAGGGACGGACTGCTTGAACTCTAAATGTCAGACTGGTGAGACAGAGTAGTGTCAGTCAAAACAGAGGAGTGGGAACACGTTTTGTTATTGATTCTGCTTGTCGCAGGAACCCAGCAAAGGCTGGAAAAAAGAGTCGTAAATTATGAACGTTTAGTAGTTCCAAAAGCCAGAATTAAATCGCCTTCTTTATGAAAACTGTTATCATTATTAAAGTTTTAATGTGCACATAAATTATGGATGTTTAGTAGTTCCTAAAGCCAGAATTGATCGCCTTCTTTATGAAAACTGTTATCATTATTAAAGTTTTAATGTGGCACATAAATTATGGACGTTTAGTAGTTCCAAAAGCCAGAATCCAGAATGAATCGCCTTCTTTGTGAAACCTGTTATCATTAGAGGTTTAAGGTACACGTAAATTATGGACGTTTAGTAGTTCCAAAAGCCAGAATTAAATCGCCTTCTTTATGAAAACTGTTATCATTATTAAAGTTTTAATGTGCACGTAAATCATGGACGTTTAGTAGTTCCAAAAGCCAGAATTAAATCGCCTTCTTTATGAAAACTGTTTTATCATTATTAAAGTTTTAATGTGCACGTAAATCATGGATGTTTAGTAGTTCCAAAAGCCAGAATTAAATCGCCTTCTTTATGAAAACTGTTATCATTTATTAAAGTTTTAATGTGCACGTAAATCATGGATGTTTAGTAGTTCCAAAAGCCAGAATTAAATCGCCTTCTTTATGAAAACTGTTATCATTATTAAAGTTTTAATGCGCACATAAATTATGGATGTTTAGTAGTTCCAAAAGCCAGAATTAATCGCCTTCTTTATGAAAACTGTTATCATTATTAAAGTTTTAATGTGCACGTAAATTATGGATGTTTAGTAGTTCCAAAAGCCAGAATTAATCGCCTTCTTTATGAAACCTGTTATCATTAGAGTTTTAAGGTACACGTAAATTATGGACGTTTAGTAGTTCCAAAAGCCAGAATCCAGAATGAGTCGCCTTCTTTGTGAAACCTATGATCATTGGAGTTTTAAGGTACACGTAAATTATGGATGTTTAGTAGTTCCAAAAGCCAGAATCCAGAATGAGTCGCCTTCTTTGTGAAACCTATAATCATTAGAGTTTTAAGGTACACGTAAATTATGGATGTTTAGCAGTTCCAAAAGCCAGAGTTAATCGCCTTCTTTACGAAAACTGTTAACAGTAGATTTTTAATGTACATGTAAATTATGGACATTTATTAGTTCCAAAAGCCAGAATTAATCGCCTTCTTTATGAAAACTGTTACGAGCGATCAGTAGATTTTTAATGTACACGTAAAGTAGGGACGTTTATTAGTTCCAAAAGCAGAATGAATCGCCTTCTTTATGAAAACTGTTATTAGTAGATTTTTAATGTACACGTAAATTAGGGACGTTTATTAGTTTCAAAAGCCAGAATTAATAGCCTTCTTTATGAAAACTGTTAACAGTAGATTTTTAAAGCACACGTAAATTAGAAACGTTCATTAGTTTCAAAAGCCAGAATTGATTGCCTTCTTTATGAAAAGTGTTATTGTTAGAGTTTTTAATGTACGTGCAAATTATGGACCTTTACTAGTTACAAAAGCCAGAATAAATCGCTTTCTTTATGAAAATTGTTATTAGTCGTATTCTAGAGTAAATGTCCATTGATGTTTTTCCTTCATGATCACTCCATGCTTTGACTTTCGGCTGGTATGGTGGTCAAACGTTATCACATGCAAACAGTCGTGATTAACAGTGAAAATTGGTAATTATGATGCATGAAAACATGTGAATCATGTGCATGAGAACTATATTATCACTATCGTCACTGTGCACGCTGTCGACCTCTGAAAGGCTGCCCAAAACACAGAATGTCTCTAGCTGAACATCACTGTCATAGCTGATTGGTGTTGCTCACGATTCAATGGTCAGTCTGTCAACCTCGGGGTACGTCAGTGGAGGAAGGACTAGCGCACAGCCCAAACACACTCACAGCTTGCTTGCGATCTCACTCATATATCATGCATTCGTCACATCAAACCACTGTAAAGTCTATAACTTTACTACACATGATCATAGAAGAAAACATCAATGCGCATGAAGTCAAACAGAAAAACATTCTCTCTTTTCTTGAACTTCACAAAACCATTCATCTAAATCATCATAACTAACCCGGGTATAAATAGATTTCTACTTTACCTGGCCAGGTGATCTTAAACTATTCACGAATCACTGTCTTTTCTTTTCCTTTTTTTTCTTTGTTCTTTTCACTGTCACTTTCACAAGCACAACACAACTGCTGGCACTGGTCAGGTTGGACTGCTGGCACTGGTCAGGTTGGACTGCTGGCACTGGTCAGGTTAAAACTGCTGGTGAAGTGGTGCTGCCAGGTATGAGGTCGAACCCCAGTTCAGATTGAACAGTGACTATCAGACATCGATCTGTTCTCCTTTCTTCTTCCTGCATTAACGCATTGCACTCTCTCTCTCTCTCTTCTAGTCTGCTCTATCAAATGGACATGGTTGCTTTTCTTTTCTTTTCCTTTCTCTTTTCTTTTTTTTTCTCTTCATCAGTTAGCAACTCTCTCTCTCCACATCTCTCCTTAGTCCTTCCTCTGCAGACTCTATCTCGTGCTAATGCCTCAACTTGGTTCTCTTCTCTCCTCCTGCTCATCTCTCTGCCTTTCTCTCGAGCAGAGCCTACTCTCAGAACCTCTCTCTCTCTCTCTCTCTCTTTTTTCGTTCCTCTCCTTCCTCACTCACGCATTCCTATCTTATCCTAAACCCATCTGTCCAAGGGTGAGTACCATTGGTCAGTATTTCCCGCCTTATACTGAGGTTGCCTCCCCTCTCATTTCATGGATATGTAAATCATGACAGCACATCTACCTGCCTTGCTCTCTGTGGTGGTCAATGGGTCATTTAATTAATTAGCTTGATTTCACCCCCCACCACACAATACCTTTCCCCTCCTACTTTAAACCGGCAACGTCCGACTTAATTGTGGACACTGGTCCTACAAATTGCTGATGAGTCTGACCCAGGCGCCGAGACCCGTCTGGCCAGACCTATCGAGACGTCGTGAAGTGGCTTAGTCTGTCTGGGAATGATGCTGTCTCCATGTAGGACTAAAATTAGCCTCTTGCCGTACCTAATTGGCTGAGGCGACGCATGGAGCCGTCTGCCTGGCGACCAGAATGTTGACTTTGGACTTATCCCAGTTGAGCTGGCTGGCGACTGACCACGACTTCGGGTTTTCCTTTTTTTGTCCATGACAATTTCCCCCCCTTGCAAAAGACTATGCTCCGCATTGTCTCAAAACATCGGTACAAAAAAGACAACAAACCGAATCTGCTGACAACACAGCTACACGTGCAAATTTTTGCGAAATACTTTACAACAAACGGTTTTACAAATTATCAAATATATCACTAGTGAATATCACCCCAAAGAGTTATCATTTGACGTCGCTTTTGCCTTATTTTTTTTCCGACTCATTTCTGATAACCTCTGTGCGCACCTATGCAATCCCCTACCTGCGGATTTGCCACATCTTCTCTTCACAACTACTATGAAAAGCACAATTTAATATGATCACGATCCATGACACCTCACTGAGGAATCTCCATCCTCACTTATCGCAAACAGTGCATTACTCCACAAGCGACTGTACGCTCCAAACATAACTACATTTCCATGAACAAGTCTCACAAAGAAAATATGAAACCATAGCCAAATGGGAATGAACCCATATCCACTCAATCTCACTGTAATCCACACATATATTTACAAAGTAGCTATGCACCCCGGATATGACTGACTTCCTCTGAGTTGCAGCTTGCTAGACTACACGCTTAAATAGTCAGCTCCTACATTCTGTCGACCTGGGATGTACTGAACTCGATACCTGTAGGGCTGCAGTGCCATTGCCCAGCGCAGCACCCTGCTGTTTTTCAGCTGCGCCTCCTGCAGGAATTTGAGTGGTTGGTGATCTGTCTCTATCATGAACTCTTTCCCATACAAGTATTTGTGAAATTTCTGCACGGCCCACACAACAGCCAAACACTCCTTCTCTACCGTTGCGTACCCTTCTTCACATTTCGTCAGCTTCCTGCTAGCATACTTCACAGGAAACTCGACCCTTCATGTTCCTGCAACAATGCTGCACCTACTCCACCACCTGATGCATCTGTCCGCAACAAAAACGGTTTAGACATATCCGGTAGCTTCAAGATGGGACGGGAACCTAGTCTTTCTAGCACTGTCTGCAGTGCTTGCTCAGCAGCGTCTGACCACTCGACCACTGCCGTTTCCCTGCCTTGACCAAATCACTGAGAGGACTCGTGATTGCTGCGAAATTTGGCACAAACTCCCTGTAGAAACCAATAAAACCTAGCAGACTCCTGACTTCTGTTTTGGTCTTTGGTCTCTCTGAATCATCATCTTCTCCACCTTTCCCTTTTCTGGCTGCTTGTGTCGCCTCCAACAACAAAAACCTAGGAGCTCCAGGCTTGGAAAACCAATCTGGCACTTTGTTGGTCTGGCTGTGAGATTGGCTTCATCTCAACCTCTCTAAAACATGCTCCTAGCTGCCTCATATGCTCCTCCCATGTCTCAGATGCTATCAAATGGTCATCCATGAAATTCATAACGCCTTCCAAACCCGTCAAAACTTCCTCATCATCCGAGAGAAAACTGCAGGTGCGTTGACCATACCAAAAGGAAGTACTCGCCACTGGTATAGCCCCATAGGAGTGGAGAATGCTGTGACTTCCTTGAGTCCTCACTCAAGGCTATTTGCCAATAACCCTTGCTCAGATCTATCCTGGTGAAATACTTGCTCTTGCTTGTGGCGATCTGAGTGAACAGTCTTCCACGTTCGGTATGACTTCTGCATCGACCTTGGTGACACTGTTCAGACGTCTGTAGTCAACACAGAATCGATGCTCACCTGACTTTTCCTCACTAGGACGACGGTGCACTATACGATGATTTGGATGGTTCAATCACCCCAAGGTCCAACATCTTTTCCACCTCCTCCTCGATCACTCGTTTGGTGGCATACGGATCGGGTAGGGTTTCACATGTACGGGTTTTTGCGATGTTACCTCCACCGTACAGGTCTCTAGAGTTGTCCTGCCTGGTTTATCAGTCAGGGACGCCCTATACTGTTTTAGGAGCCCCCTAACTTCCTCCTGTCTCCTACTGTCTAGCCCTTCATACAGTGACACACCCTGTATGACTCTTCTCCTGGAAACTGAGGCAACAAAATCTCCCCTTCTTCTGCTGGGTCTCCTTCACCTCCATCAATGATTGCTGCTGCGCCTATGTCTGAGTCTCACGCTGAATATATTTGCGGAGGAAATTTGCATGGAAAAGTTTTGGTTTCCCATTCACATCAATTCGGTAATCCCGATCTACCTTTTCAGTGATGGTGAATGGTCCTTTCCAATGCATCAGCAGCTTGTTTGGATCCGTGGGAAGCAGTAACAGGACTTGATCTCCCACCTGAGGGATTGCTTCCTCACCTTCCTGTCAATTGCTTCTTCTGAACGACCCTAGCCTCCTGCAAACTTTCCTTTGCAACCTTACATGTCTCATACCTGTGCCCACCTTTGGAACAGGGCGAGATTGGGCCAATCAGATCAACAGCCACTCCCTGAATGGTGTGTCAATTAAAGGAGGCTGTTTAAGAGGCGCCTTCCTCTTCACCCCTCTTGTGGCTGACCTTTGACACACGTCACATGACATGCAGAAACGCTTGATGTCTGCCATTGCCCCTGGCCAATGAAAATCATCAAAGATTCGGTCGGCTGTTTTGCCGGTGCCGAGATGACCCGCCATGAGCGACTCGTGACCCACTGACATGACAGTGTCACGATAACTTGCTGGTACCTCTAACTGAGTTGTCACCTTGCCTGTCTTCCCCTTGGTGAACACTCGGTACAGCAACCTGCCTTTCACAAGAAATTCTGTCTCACCTCCTCTAACCACCTGTTTCTCTCCACCTCTTGCCAACTCCAAGACTTCACCAGCGAAGGGTCTTGTTCCTGCGCTGCCCTAAACTCATCAGGCGACACATCTATGCCTGACTTCCTTGCTGGAACGACTAACGGTTTATCAACCTTTCCCTCCTTCTTGCTCCGTGTTTGAACTGCTGCCCCTGTAGCAGTCAACAACTCAGGATCCCCTGGATCCCTTGCACTGGAATATTCCAATGATCAAATCATAAGGGGTTTCCCATCAACTAGCGCAGACCACTCTCCTGAGAAGTAAGGGGTACGTACTTCTATCTTGGCAACTGGAAACTCCCTCACAGTGCCATCGATAGAGTACAGGTCTGTATTTGCCCTGTCAAATCCCCTTCCTCGACCAGCGTTGTTCTTACTACACCACATGAACAACCAGTGTCCCGTAACACTTTCACCCTCTGCTGGCCAATCCACCCTTCTTCCACTGGTAATGAACCACTCAGCCTAGTGCCCTCCATCCCTGACACTGACTGCTGTCCAGTGCTAGCCATAGGCTGCACTCCACCCTCTTCAGATTGGATCCCTTTTGGTTCCACGCAGGTCGTTTCCCTGGCGACCCTTATCAACCTCTTGCAAGGCTGCTGCCTTCTGGAACCTCATGCGACAATCCCTCGCCACATGTCCCTTATTGTGACAAATGAAACACCTATTGTCCCTTTGTCCTCCTTTCTGCCCCACCGCTGGGTTTGCAGACTTTGCAGAAAACTCTCCTAGTCTCCTTGCACTCTTCTCACCTTTTCTGCACCTGTTTCTCCTGCACCTTAGTGCCCAAACGTGCCTCTCTATACACCTCTGCTAACTTCAGCAACTCCCCTGCTGTCTCTGGCTGTCTCTCTTTCAAATGTATAGTTAACTCTGGACTGCAACCTGACAAAATCTGTTCCTTCATAACCAGCTCTTTCAATTCAGCGAACTCCTTTCTCGTACCGCTCAACTCTAACCATTTCTCAAAATAGTGATCTAAACGTGCACCAAACTGAGTGTACGTTTCACCTGCTTGTAATCTAGCTGATCGAATTTCTTTCTAAACCCTTCCTCTGTGAGGTCAAATCCCTCATCAACGACTCCTTCACAGCACCAAAATCAGATTGTTGGTCTGCTGGTAACGCAGTGAAAATCTGTAATGCCTTACCCGTCAATAGTGCTGACAAATTGACTGCCCACCTTCTGAAGGCCAACCCTGACTAGTAGCAAACGTTTCAAAACGACTGATGTACGCATCAATCGAATCTGATCCTTCAGAGAATTTTGGCAACTTTGGTCGGGGGGCATAACTGCGCACATGGCTACTGGAAACTGAACTACCATCATCGGTGGTCTCCCTCTGTATTCTCACTCGCTCTAACTCTGATTGAATCCTTAATCTTTCTGTTTCCTGCTTAATCTTTCTGTCTCCAGCGTTACTCTTTCTGTTTCCTGCGTTTCGCTAGCCTGATTAGCCTGAATCCTTAATCTTTCTGTTTCTTCCTTTTCTACTGCGACACAGCGTCTTTCCGCTCGCTCATCTCTTTCATCTTTTGTTGGGTTTCAACGAATGCTCGCAACTCGTCTCCCGAGTAGCCTAAATCACGAGCGACGCTCACAAGTTGTTCAATAGGGTGTTTCTATTCGTCCGCCATTAATCCTTTTTTTTTTTCTTTTTTTTTGAACAAGGTTTTACTACTACGACAGCCGAACTGGTGGTTACCGACACGAGTGACGTGATAGCACAATCCTATGAATGATAATATTAGCTTAGGACAACGTAATTAGTTTTTATAAGACGCCTAGCGCCTGACCCAACTATGAGAGCGAATTATAGGCAATCTGTGCGAAATAAGTACTCAGGGGCTGAAATGCCAAGCCTAGTGTTAACTATCTGGAAGCAATGCCAAGCCTAGTATTTAA
>CM031618.1:47759565-47767065 GCA_018398815.1 Conus ventricosus | reverse complement strand
GAACCACAGCTACACGTGCAAAGTTTGAAAAATACTTTACAACCAACGTTTATAAATTATAAAATATATCATTAGTGGATACCACTCCAATGAGTTATCATTGACGTGCGCTCTTGCGTTATTTCGACTCATTTTATAACGACCTCTGTGCGCACTATGCAATTCCCCTACCTGCGTTTTGCCACCATCTTCTCTTCACAATTTCTATGAAAAGCACAATATAATATGCTCACGATCCATGACACTTCACTGAGGAATCTCCATCCTCACTTATTGCAAATAATGCATCACTACACAAGCGACTGTATGCTCCAAGCATAACTACATTCACATGAACAGTCTCACAAAAAAATATGAACAAGTCTCACACAAAAACAATATGAACCATAGCCAACTGGGAATGAACCCATATCCATCAACTAAACTGTAATCAACACATATTATCAACAAAGCACCCCGGATATGACTGACTTCTCTGAGTTGCAGCTTGCTAGACTACACGGCTTAAATAATCAGCTCCGACATTCTGTCGACCTGGATGTACTGCACTCGATACCTGTAGGGCTGCAGTGCCATTGCCCAACGCAGAACCCTGCTGTTTTTTCAGCTGTGCCTCCTGCAGGAATTTGAGTGGTTGGTGATCTGTCTCTATCACGAACTCTTTCCCATACAAGTATTTGTGGAAACTTCTGCACGGCCCACACGACAGCTAAACACTCCTTCTCCACCGTTGCGTACCCTTCTTCACACTTCGTCAGCTTCCTGCTAGCATACCTCACAGGAAACTCGACCCCTTCATGCTCCTGCAACAATACTGCACCTATCCCACCACCTGATGCATCTGTACGCAACAGAAATGGTTTAGACATATCAGGTTAGCTTCAAGATGGGACGGGAACCTAGTCTTTCCAGCACCGTCTGCAGTGCTTGCTCTGCAGCGTCTGACCACTCGACCACTGCCGGTTTCCCTGCCTTGACCAAATCACTGAGAGGACTCGTGATTGCTGCGAAATTGGGAACAAACTCCCTATAGAACCCAATAAAACCTAGCAGACTCCTGACTTCTGTTTTGGTCTTTGGTCTCTCTGAATTCATCATCTTCTCCACCTTTCCCCTTTCTGGCTGCTTTGTGTCGCCTCCGACAACAAAACCTAGGAACTCCAGGCTTGGAAAACCATCCTGGCACTTTGTTGGTCTGGCTGTGAGATTGGCTTGTTCAACCTCTCTAAAACTGCTCCTAGCTGCCTCATATGCTCCTCCCATGTCTCGGATGCTATCAGAATGTCATCCATGAAATTCACAACGCCTCCAATCCGTCAATAACTTCCTCATCATCCGAGAGAAGACTGCAGGTGCGTTGACCATCCCAAAAGGGAGTACTCGCCACTGGTATAGCCCATAGGAGTGGAGAATGCTGTGACTTCCTTTGAGTCCTCACTCAGGGCTATTTGCCAGTAACCCTTGCTCAGATCTATCCTGGTGAAATACTGGCTCTTGCTTGTGGCGATCTGAGCGAACAGGTCTTCCATGTTTGGTATGACCTCTGCATCGACCTTGGTGACACTGTTCAGACGTCTATAGTCGACACAGAATCGATGCTCACCTGACTTTTTCCTCACTAAGACGACGGGTGCACTATACGATGATTTGTACGGTTCAATCGCCCCAAGGTCCAACATCTTTTCTACCTCCTCCTCGATCACTTGCTTGGTGGCATATGGGATCGGGTAGGCTTTCACATGTACGGGTTTCTGTGATGTCAACTCCACCGTACATGTCTCTAGAGTTGTCCTGCCTGGTTTATCAGTCAGGGACGCCCTATACTGTTCTAGGAGCCCACTAACTTCCTCCTGTCTCCTACTGTCTAGCCCTTCATACAGTGACACATCCCTGTATGACTCTTCTCCTGGAAACTCAGGCAACAAAATCTCCCCTTCTTCTGCTGGGTCTCCTTCACCTCCATCAATGATTGCTGCTGCGCTATGTGCTGAGTCTCACGCTGAATGTATTTGCGGAGCAAATTTGCATGGAAAAGTTTTGATTTCCCATTCACATCGATTCGGTAGTCTGATCTACCTTTTCAATGATGGTGAATGGTCCCTTCCAATGCATCAGCAGCTTGTTGTGATCCGTGGGAAGCCAGTAATAGGACTTGATCTCCCACCTTGAGGAATTGCTTCCTCACCTTCCTGTCATATGCTTCTTCTGGACGACCCTAGCCTCCTGCAAACTCTCCCTTGCGACCTTACATGTCTCCTCGAGCCTATGCGTAAGTCCACCACATACTGATATGTGGTTTTGACATTCTTCGGACTCCTGTTCTCCGGACCACAGCTCTTTGAGAATGCACACTGGTCCCCGAACTGTCCGCCATACAGCAGCTCAAATGGCGAAAAGCCTGTGCTTTCCTGAGGGGCTTCCCTGTAGGCGAACAGTGCCGCTGGAATGTAGCGGTCCAATCTGCTGGCCTTTCCTCACAGAGCTCTTTAAGATGCCCTTCAGCACACCGTTTGAATCTTTCCACCAAGCCATTGCATTGTGGATGGTATGGGGTAGTGAGCAGCTGTGTGATCCCTAGCAGCCTGTTGACCTCCCTCATCACGCCTGAGGTGAACTGTGACCCCCTGTCACTGAGAATTTGTGCTGGCACACCCACGCGAGAGAAGATGTCTACCAGCCCTTCAGCGACCTGTTGCGTATATCTACGCCTTTCAATGCAACCGCTTCTGGGTATCTGGTCGCGTAGTCCACCAGCGTCAACACATTACCTGTGCCCACCTTTGGAACAGGGCGCGATTGGGCCAATCAGATAACAGCCACCTCCTGAATGGTGTGTCAATTAAAGGGGGTGTTTAAGAGGTGCCTTCCTCTTCGCCCCTCTTGTGGCTGATCTTTGACACACATCACATGACATGCAGAAACGTTTTATGTCTGCCATTGCTCCTGGCCAATGAAAGTCATCAAAGATTCGGTCAGCTGTTTGCTGGTGCCGAGATGACCGCCATGTAGCGACTCGTGACCCACTGACATGACAGTGTCACGATAACCTGCTGGTACCTCTAACTGAGTGGTCACCTTACCTGTCTTCCCCTTGGTGAACACTCCGGTACAACAGCCCGCCTTTCACAAGAAATTCTGTCTCACCTCCTCTAACCTCCTGTTTCTCTCCACCTCTTGCCAACTCCCAAGACTTCACGAGCGAAAGGGTCTTGTTCCTGCGCTGCCCTAAACTCATCAGGCGACACATCTATGCCTGACTTCCTTGCTGGAACGACTAACGGTTTATCAACCTTTCCCTCCTTCTTGCTCCGTGTTTGAACTGCTGCCCCTGTAGCAGTCAACAACTCAGGATCCCTGATCCTTGCACCTGGAATATTTCCAATGATCAAATCGTGAAGGGGTTTCTCCATCACCAACGCAGACAACTCGCCTGAGAAGTAAGGGGTACGTACTTCTATCTTAGCAACTGGAAACTCCCTCACAGTGCCATCGATTAGAGTACAGGTCTGGATTTGCCCTGTCAAATCCCCTTTATCGACCAGCGTTGTTCGTACTACACCGCATGAACAACCAGTGTCTCGTAACACTTTCACCCTCTGCTGGCCAATCCACCCTTCTTCCACTGGTAACGAACCACTCAGCTAGTGCCCTCCATCCCTGACACTGACTGCTGTCCAGTGCTAGCCATAGGCTGCACTCCACCCTCTTCAGACTGAATCCCTTTTGGTTCCACTGCAGGTCGTTTCCCTTGACGACCCTTATCCACCTCTTGCAAGGCTGCTGCCTTCTGGAACCTCATGCGACAATCCCTCGCCACATGTCCCTTCTTGTGACAAATGAAACACCTAATGTCCCTTTGCCCTTCCTCTGCCCACCACTGGGTTTGCAGACTTTGCAGAAAACTCCCTGGTCTCCTTGCACTCTTCTAACCTGTGCCTAGCACCTGTTTCTCCTGCACCTTCGTGCCCAAACGTGCCTCTCTATACACCTCTGCGAACTTCAACAACTCCCTGCTGTCTCTGGCTGTCTCTCTTCAATGTATGGTTAACTCAGGCCGCAACCTGACAAAATCTGTTCCTTCATAACCAACTCTTTCAATTCAGCGAACTCCTTCTTCGTACCACTCAACTCTAATTGTTGTTTCAATAGGGGTGTTCTTTTCTTCCACCATTATATCTCTTTTTTTTTTTTTTTTCTGAACAAGATTTTATTACTACGACAGCCAAACTGGTGGTTTCCGACACGAGTGACGTAATAGCACAATCCTATGAATGATAATATTAGCTTGGGACAACGTAGTTAGTTTTTATAAGACGCCCAGCGCCTGACCCAACTATGAGAGCGAATTATAGGAGATCTGTGCGAAATGAGTACTCTGGGGCTGAAATGCCAAGCCTAGTATTAACTATCTTGAAGCAATGCCAAGCCTAGTATTTAACTATCTTGGGAACATACAGTAAGACAACCCCTTGTCTTAGGATTACAATACTTGAATCCCACCCAGCTTCCTCTCTGAGAAGTTGAACAATTATAATAAATGGGCCAGAATATCCTGGCAAGCTCGCCAATAAATTGTCAACCTGGGGTGATGTTGATGGAGGAAGGACTAGCGCACAGCCCAAACACACTCACAGCTTGCTTACAATCTCATTCATATATCATGCATTCGTCACATCAAACCACTAGTAAAGTCTATAACTTTACTACAATGATCATAGAACGAAACATCAATGCATATGGAATCAAATGAAATAAAACATTCTCTCTTTCCTGAACTTCACAAAATCATTTATCTAAAACATCATTAACTAACCCGGGTATAAATAGATTTCTACTTTACCTGGCCAGGTGATCTTAACTATTCACGAATCACTGTCCTTTTCTTTTCCTTTTTTTTTTCCACTGTCACTTTCACAACACGACACAACTGCTGGCACTGGTGTTGGTCTGCTTGCACCGGTCAAGCTGGACTGTTGGCACCGGTCAGGCTGGACTGCTGGCGTTGGTCAGGTTGGACTGCCGATGAAAGTGGCGCTGGCCAAGTATGAGGTCGAACCCCCGGTTCAGATAGAACAGTGACTATCAACATCGATCTGTTCTCCTTTCTTCCTTCCTGCATTAACGCATTGCACTCTCTCTCTCTCTCTCTTCTAGTCTGCTCTTATCAATGGACATGGTTGCTCTTCTTTTCTTTTTTTTTCTTCTTTCTTTTCCTCTTCATTAGTTAGCAACTCTCTCCACATCTCTCCTAAGTCCTTCCTCTGCAGACTATCTCGTGCTAATGCCTCCACTTGGTTCTCTCCTCTCCTCCCTCATCTCTCTGCTCTTCTCTCCTCAGAGATTACACTCAGACCTCTCCTCTCTCTCTCTCTGTTCGTTCTCCCCCTCGTTCTCCTCTTCATCTCCCTGCCTTTTCTCTCCTGCAGAGACTATACCCAGAACCTCCTCATCTCTCTCTCCCTGTTCGTTCTCATCTCCCTGCCTTCCTGTAGGCGAGAGCCTACTCCCCCGAACTTCTCCCTCTCTCTCTCTGTCTGTTCGTTTCCTCCTTTCTTTCTCTCTCACTCACGCATTCCTTATGCCCTAACCCCGTGTCCAAGGGCCAGTACCATTGGTCAGTATTTTTACCGCCTGATACCCGAAGTTATCTCCCTCTAATTCCATTGGATATTCAAATCATGACAGTCACGCCGACACACCTTACTCTCTGTGGTGGTCAATTGGTCATTTAATTGATTAGCTAGATTTCACCCCCACCACACACTACCTTCCCCCCTTTCCCACTTAACTGGCGCCGTGTGGCTTAAGTCGTGGACACTGGTCACTCTAAATTGGCTAGATGAGTCTGGGTAGGCTCCACGACGTCTGACCAAACCTACCGAGACCTGTCGGTCCAGCCACTCAGACTGTCTGCTGTCTCCTTGCTGTGCTTAAATTGGCCAGATGAGACGCATGGAGCCGTCTTTGTGGCGCCAAGATGTCTGCGTTTGGACTTATGTCCAGTTGAAGTGGCCGGCGACGGACCACACTTTGGTTGTGTTGAATTTGACCGTGACAAAGACAGACAACGTTATGAGTTCCACACAGCAGGGGCTTGTTTGTTTATTTTCCATCCGAAGGAAATGAGAAATGGGCAAGTCATTGAACTAAAAATGAATCACAGGAGGGGGTGGAGGGAATGAGAAATGGGCGAGTCATTCAGCTCAAAATGAATCACAGAAGGGGTGGAGGGGAATGAGAAATTGGCGAGTCATTCAGCTAAAAATGAATCACAGGAGGGGTGGAGGGGAATGAGAAAGGGGTGGAAGGGAAGCTCTGCAATGGAAGAGCTAGTGCATTCTCTCTCTGTCTCTCTCTCTCTCTCTCTCCCCCTCTCTCTCTCCCTCTCTCTCTCTCCCTCCCTCCCCCCCCCCTCTCCTCTCTCTCTCTCTCTCTCTCTCTCTCTCTCTCTCTCTCTCTCTCTCTCTCTCTCTCTCTCTCTCTCGAATGTAAACTTTGTAAAAGAAACACTAGAAAGATTGTTACAGATATTTCGTCGCTCAGTAAAATTAGAAAAGAAAACAGAAACAATAATCGAAATGAAAAATGAATATGTAATTGCCAGACGTGAAGTAAAAATTTACTAAAGCGGAAGAGGAAACAATTCAACGAAGCATTACTAGATAAACTGGTAACAACAGTGGGAAACCAAAAAGAATTTTTGGACGTTGTTCATAACGCGTCCTTCAAAAGGAAACAGCCTAGAAATAATATATCAGTCGACTCCTGGTTTCAAAACTTTAAAGCCTTGCTGGAGACAGATGCTAACAACACAAGTAAATGAGTATTCAGCTGAAGTTGAAATGGAAGGCTATATGAATCGTCCGATCTCTAAAGATGAAATATTGCTAGCACAAAAAGCAACTGGTCCCGATGGCAATTATTGCCGATTCTTTTAAGAATTCGAATGATCAAGTTGTATACTTTCTTCTGAAATTGTTTAATAAGCTATTTGATGATGATGTGTTTCCTGAGAACTGGTTTGAATCTGTTATTCAACCTATTTTCAAGAAGGGTGATTTCAATGATCCCAACAATTATAGGGGAATTTCCTTGAGCGATGTTAGTAGTAAATTATTTGGTATAGTGATAAATAATAGACTGCAAGAATGGTGGATGAACACGATATCACAGGTGAGTATCAAGCTGGATTTAAGAGAGGATACTCAACGGTCGACCATATGTTTTCTTTACTAGCTCTCGTACAGAAAAAGTTTTGTTGTAATCGAAAATTGTATGTTGCATTTATTGATTTCGAAAAAGCTTTTGACACGATAAATCGAAATATCTTTGGCCAATTCTCTTAAAAAATGGCATTAAAGGTAAATTATTCAGATGCATTAAAAGCATGTACAATGATGTCAAAGCCAGAGTTCGATGTGGTTCTATGTTTAACTGATTACATTGCCTGCACATCAGGATTAAGGCAAGGAGATGTCTGCAGCCCTGTTCTGTTTTCTC
>CM031618.1:47752065-47754565 GCA_018398815.1 Conus ventricosus | reverse complement strand
GTCCTTTTCTCATGTTTGTTCTAATTTGTTACCAGAGTCTGATTTTGTTCTTAGAAACAGTTGCACTCGCGTTCGCCACCCACAAGGATTGAAGACACGTCATGTCGTGTTGTCATTTGTTTGTTCTTTGTTTGATGACTCAGACTCGTGTTTGTTCTAATGTCGTTGCCACCCATCAGCCCCACTGAAGTCAACCTATGAGATTGTATGTGATGAATCGGCGGACGTATTACGCTTGCCCACCTGCAGGCCAACCTGAATGCAGCAGAGGTTTTCCCCTCCCCCCCCACCCCCTACTCCACTGTTATCGTATTTACCTTTCGCTATTCTCCTCCCTTTCTCTATTTTTCTCTGCCTCTCTTTCCTTACTATTCAAAAAACAACTCCTGATTCATTTTCTATATTTCCTCTTCCGTCCTTCATCCTCCATTTCTGTCTTTCGATCCTTTCGTTTCATTTCTTTTGTAAATTGTACTCCTTTCTGACTACCTCATGCTCTCCTCCTCTCACCTCCTCCTCCCCATTCTTCTCCTCCCTCTCTTCTTGCTCCCCCACCTACCCCCCCCCCCCCTCCTTTCTCTCTCGCCTCCTGCACCCTCCCCATCCCCCCTGCCCATCCCTACATCACATACCCGACATCCCCATTTCCCACCTCCCTACACATCCTCCCCATACCCATCCTCCCTACCCGTCCAATCTATACCCCTTCATTTCCTCCTGCACCTCTCCTCCATACCCCCCTCACCATACCACCAGTCCAATCTATACCCCTTCCATTTCCTCCTGCACCCTCCCCACCTACCCACCCCCCATACACCCAGTCCAATCAACCCCCTTCATTTCCCCTGCACCCTCCCCATACCCACCCTCCATACACCATCCAATCTATACCCTTCATTCCTCTGCACCCTCCCCATACCCACCCTCACCATACCCCAGTCCAATCTATACCCCCTTCATTTCCTCCTGCACCCTCCCCATACCCACCCTCACCATACACCCAGTCCAATCTATACCCCTTCATTTCTTCCGCTATTCTGTGATCTTCGGTGACGCCTAGTCTGTCAGGGTCAGCAGAGTTCTCCCGGGTCAGTCGGGGCGTGGTTGAACTGGCTGCACACCAAAAAAATGAATGCGCCAAGGCTTTGCTTAAGGACTCAAGCATTTATAGATAGGCACGAATCTGTTGTTTTTTGAGAACGTTGATTGTGTGTCAAAGTTCATTTCACTTATTTTCCTTGATGTCCCATCAAGTGACATGCCAGGTGGTTTCAAGCAAACAGATTAAAATGAATGGAATGGGACTATCCGGGGGAAACCATCTGTCGCAAAGATAGGTTCACAGGTGAGTGCGAAGGCCTGAAATGTGACTTCAGGTAAGGAGTAGCTCATTGTTTCTAGATTGTGAATGTTGTCAACAGCACATATCCCTAAAAAGCGAAATAATTGGTTAGGGTGGTGGGGGCTGGGAGGTGGGGGATGGAGGTGGGGTCGGCCGTTTGACCTAATATCAGTTTAAAATAAATTTTTGGGACAAGTTTAGGTGACTCAAAACGCTTACACGGATTATGTAGTCGTTTAGTTCCAATGATAATTGTGGCGTGTGCCCAAGTCCCACGGAGGGGTAGCAGGGATGCGGGTTGGGGGGGGGGGGATGGGTGAGTGGGGATCCTGCATAGGAAAGCAGGATTAATTTCAGCTGTTCACCCCCAGTCCACTTTCCATACACGGTTGAAAATGATCAAATTTGGTTTCTCTGCGGATTGCCCAAGACTGTTCTCTTACAGACTGATGCAGTACTGCAGTAAGTCTGTCTGTGTCGTCTGTACTGTCACAGACACAGACGGTTTCCTGCGTGTAACTCGGGACTTACGTCTTGACTGCTTGTCTACCTGATGTTAACACGGTTCGTTGGCTGGTTAGTTCCGCCTTGGCTTAAGGCTGTGTCAGGCCAATTGACACAGGCTAGAACACCAAGGCTACATCAAAATGTTGTTATGCTCTGCATAGTTATGCGGGGATTGTCTTCAGTTGTGACACGCTCCTAGCATAACATGATCAGTCTCCAAAATCCCCCGAAGTCAGAGTGTGGCTGCCCACGTGGCGGGGTAATCAAAAACGGTCACACACGCCATGTTCTCATCCCCAGCTGATGCATTTGTACCACAGTGTTCAAGTACTTTGGCTGTTCGGATGATCCCTGGAGTCTTTTAGCCAGGGTACGACAACAACCACAACTGGTTACTTACTTAGTATGTGAATGAGCCTGTCTGTCTGTCGGCCGGTCTGTTTGTGAGTCAGTGATGTGTGGTCGCGGGGTTTCTTGCTTGTTTATGTCTTGTGCTTCACTGTGAATGGTTGGACGCTACCAGCGGTGACCCTGAGTGAACAGACAATGGTAGGTCGGTACTCAAGGTCTGGCCAGCGCACTGGGCTAATGCGTAGGTCAGACATCTGCTTAGTCGTAGCCACGAGACCCTCTTCTTCAATTCTCTCATCT
>CM031618.1:47733517-47744465 GCA_018398815.1 Conus ventricosus | reverse complement strand
TTTCGTTGGTATATGTGGATATAGCAAAGATTTCCTTTGTGACCTCTGACTTTCCACTATAAAACATTTATCTTCTCTATGACGAAGATGAAGTAAATTCTGAAAAGAAAGAAACTAGATCGGAGGCCAGGTCTTCCTTTTTTTATGTAGTACATTGGTATGGCTGTTCGTCGTTCTTCTCTTTCTCTGTTATGGGCTATATCATGTACATTAGGAAGCAAAGATAATCCATTGACGTAAAACACTCACTAATGATTTGAAGGCTTCTGTCCTCAGTGGATTATCTTCCTAAAGCTTAGTTCACACTATGGAAACGGCCTGGAAACAGCCCAATTTTGTCGGGTAACCGAAATCTGCACAGAGAAACTCACAATTACCCCTTCAACAAACTGCATTACCCTATCGGATATTCCCGATTAGATTTGCCAAGCGTTTCTTCCATCTCAGTCTGCAAAAGTTGTTTGGAATACAGGCGAGAAGAAACTAGGACATGACGCTACGAGTTTCATATCGTTTCAAAGTGTGAACAGGTAGGCAACAAAGTTTTTGTACACGAGACTGACTGAAATTGACCAAAAAAAGAAAGGCGAAAATATCGGGAAGTCGTGCAAAACATCAACCAATGAAAACTGGCTGCCTTGGGCTGGCTCGCGCGCACAGGTGAATGGCGCGAAAAGAGCAAAAAAGGGGAGGAGCTTCGCAGTTTCTGTATAATTTTGTTGAGCGTTCACATTGTCGACAGAAACTCCAGTCACATTTATTTTAGACGGTTTCCAAAGCAGTTTCTTTAACGCGCAGACTGCCAGAGTTTCCACAGTTTCCATATATATATATATATATAATGCTGAACAATTAAGCAGTGGGAGAAACAAGTGCAGGCTAACAATTCTGCAATCATTATAGTTATGACTTGGCAAAGATTTGAATTAAAAAAAAAAAAGTGTTGAAGATGAAGAAGAGTGGGGGGGGGGGGGGGGGGGGGGGGGGGGGGGGATATTATAAATATGAGAAACCCTTCACCGGCTGCCTGAGGGAATCATCGTACTCCATATATATATGTGTGTGTGTGTGTGTGCGTGTGTAATATTGGGGGGTGGGAGAGAGAGACAGAGAGAAAGAGAGAGTGCTAATGTAGGTGGGAGAGAGAGTGAGAGAGATAATTAATGTAGAGAGAGGAGAGAGAGAGAGAGAGAGAGAGAGAGAGAGAGAGAGAGCACTATGTCTTTTTGAGGGTGACAAATCTTCAGCCTGCATAGGTGAGATGGACCTCTGGCATCTTCTTTGAGAGTAAAGGGACCTACATTTTCAGACACAAACATTTTGTGACAGACTCTGTTGAACTCAAGCACACGAACGGATCACACACACACACACACACACACCACACACACACACACACATGTCCATGTACGCGCGCGCGCGCACACACACACACACACACACGCACGCACGCACGCACGCACGCACCACAACACACACACACACACACACACACACACACAAAACCAACTTTGTTCCGAGCTGTTTATCTGATATTTTATTTATTGGGTTTTGTTATATTTTGTTTTTAAGTTTTAACTTAACAGCAAATACATACTCTTATTTGATTGGCTTGGCTTGGCACGATGCAACAGCGAGTGTCATGCACGGACATTCAAGGGACATAATTGCGCATATTGTAAGGCGGAGTTATTGCAGCGGTCAGTTCTTTCTTTTTCCCGTGTCGATATTTGGGAGTTACGATGCGTTTGTGTGTGTGTGTGTGTGTGTGTGTGTGTGTTTTGGTCGAGTCATTGTTGGTAGATGATCGACCAAAGAGGGTGGATTTTGTGCCTATATTTGGCTGTATCCATTCTTGTGAATTTGTGGTCTGTTGCCTTGGTGATTTATGGGTGATTGGTTGACCAACTAGTGGGGGTTGGTGCTTGCATATGGATGTGTCCATATTTTGTTATGTGTTTATGCGTTGGCGATTATCGATCGGCGATTGGAGGGATTTACAATCTGGAGTCTAGGCCTATCTTTGGCTATATCCAGTCCTGTGATGGTGTTGGTCTGTTGCCTTGGTGATTTATCGGTGACTGGTTGACCAACTATTGGAGATTGGTGCTTGTATATGGTTGTATCCATATTTGGTCTTGTGTACAAGCTGTTGGTGGTTATCGATTGATGATCGGAGGGATTTATAATCTAGAGTCTGTGCCGATACACAGTTGTTCCCATATTGGGAAGTGTGGTCTCGTCACCCTAGGTGACTTATTGCTGATTGGTCCTCTGGCAAGTTGGTGTTTCGAGTCTGCATACAACTGTCTCTATCTATGACTCTATCTGGAGTTTTGTCGTGCCGTTCCCTGGGCAACCTATTGATGATTGGTCGAAGTCAGGGTGTGGTCTTGTCAGTTTCATGGTGTCTGTCAACTCTGCTTAGTTCACACTATGGAAACCGGCCTGGAAACAGCCCAATTTCTTGTCGGGTAACCGAAATCTGCACAGAGAAAACTCACATTACCCCCTTCAACAAACTGCATTACCTCTATCGGATATTCCCGATAGATTTGCCAAGCCTGTTTCCTTCCATCTCAGTCTGCAAAAGTTGTTTGGAAATACAGGCCGAGAAGAAACTAGGACACTGACGCTACCGAGTTTCCATATCGTTTCCAAAGTGTGAACAGGTAGGCAACAAAGTTTTTGTACACGAGACTGACTGAAATTGACCCAAAAAAAAAGAAAGGCGAAAATATCGGGAAGTCCGTGCAAAACGTCCGTGCAAAACGCAGTGTGCGGCACATGATGTGAATGGCGCGAAAAGAGCAAAAAAGGGGAGGAGCTTCGCAGTTTCTGTATAATTTCGTCGAGCGTTCACATTGTCGACAGAAACTCCAGTCACTTTAGTTATAGACGGTTTCCAAAGCAGTTTCTTTAACGCGCAGACTGCCAGAGTTCCCACAGTTTCCATAGTGTGAACCTAGCAGAAGTGTCGTCTGTTTTTGACTGTCTGATTCAGTTGTTTGCGACTCCTGGCTCGAGACGGAGGTCTTCTGATCCAGCGTTTGGTGAGGCAGTTTTGCCACTTTGTTTAAGTGGGCTGCCAGGAAACCCATCGGTGTGTCCTTGTGACAGCTCGGGATTCCAAGAAGTTATCGGTGTGTCGGTGTCTGCCACCTGTGTCCCGCCTTCAAGGGAGCGAGGGTTTCCCGGTCTGGAGCTGCTCTGGCGGGTGTTTGTCCTGTATTGTCTTCGTTGTCATCGTAACTCCAGGTGAGAAGTGTAGGGCAGGTTGTTCATTGAAGAAGGAGTTGGAGGCAGATGATTCTGGATCGAAACACGTCGTTTGTACACAGGCGAAATGTGAGAAGCGCGATTCAGTTTAGTATGAAAAACAGAGGATCTACAGGGCCGTAAATCGCGCCGGCTTGTGACAAGGGGGGAAGGAGTGAGAGGGAGTGCTTGACGCGCGCTACTGTTTCGGGCGAGAGGTTATCGTCATGCGCGCGCGCGCGCGCCGAATGTCGGTATGTGCGGCGGTTGTTGTTTTCATTGCATTGCGTTTCCGTCATTTGTTGAAAATTAACTTTAAAAAAAAAGTGTTGTTTTAAATTCCGATAATTATCGAGTCAAACCGTAAGTTCGTATATATGAAAATTGATGAGGATTATAATAGGTTTTTGTTTATTCTTATTTTACTTTTGATTGGAGAAGAAAATTATTTCGTATGCCCCTCTTTTTCATATGAAGGGTGGCTGTTGCGCCGAAGCGATAATTGGAGGGCGGATGGCGGTGTGCTTTGACCTCGAGTAGGGGGAAGAGGGAGTGTGAAGGTGGTTATTGTAGTTGGAAAGAAAATGGTACATGGTTGTTTGTGTGAAGTTGGTGCATTATATGACATTGATGGTTTTAATTGATGAATATTTGCGGTGTTAAGCATTGATGTATTTAATGCATTACGTTTTCTTTTTGTGGTTATGATTAGAAGTTGGAATAGGTAGTATTTAAATTTGTTGTGTTATTCTTAAGTTAGTGCGGTGATTTGGTTGCTAGTTGAAATTGATTAGGCGTATGCCTAGTCACGTAAAGCCCAGCAGGGGGGCGCCGTCCTGTCGCTCCGCTTTTGTTGGTATGTCTGGGTCTTCGTTACTATATATGGCCTCGCCGGTCATTTGTTTTCGATCGCTATCGGTTTTGGTGATACTGCGCTGTTTGAGTTCAGGGCAGTGACAGTGGTCATTCATTTTATTATTGGATTATGATATATCGGGGTTGACCCAATATTGTCTCTTATTTAGCAGCGGCGAGCGCTTCCGCTCTCCGGTGTTGTTGTTGAATCGTTTGGCATTCATTATATGCCGTGGAAGAAAACAGTAATTCTTTATTATTTTTATAAATTCCCTGTGGATAATTTCGTTGATTGATTTATGGCATCATCCTGTCCCACTTGGGTACATACTGTTTGAGGTGTGTCGATTGAGATATGGAATAATATGATATTGATAGTGTGGTATGTGAAAGGATGGCTGTTAATAATTTTTGTCACATTGACAGTATTAATAATTGACTTTGTTGACTGGCGGCTGGTATTATTTTGTTTGTTTGTCAACTTTATCCTTGGATCGTAGTTTTGAAATGCTGTCAACCCTGATTTGGGCTTCCCGGCTGACTGAGGTAAAGGTGATAACTTGCATGGCCTCACATCTGTTTCGTGCTGCGGGGTTTAACAACGCTAAGTGGTCTTTGTAAACGTATTACGTGTTTAAATCAAAATAAATATTCATTATTACTCCGTGCAGATTCGCGCATTTTATTCACACTAAGTATTGTGATAAATGTACATACTTGAGTCATACTGAGTCTTCAGAACAAACTTTCATGTTTGAACCATATCAAATATTCAGGATAAGGTGAGTCTCTCTCTCTCTCTCTCTCTCCTCTCTCTCGTTTGCGGAGAATGGATCTCTCTCTCTCTCTCCCTCTCTCTCGTTTGACGGAGAAATGGATCTTCCTCTGTCTTCTCTCTCTCTGTTTGTCGGAGAAATTGATCTCTCTCTCTCTCTCTCCTGCTCTCTCTCTCTCTCTCTCTCTCTCTCTCTCTCTCTCTTTGTGTGTGTGTGTGTGTGGTTTTCCTTTCAATTATTTAATTAGTTTCTCACAAGGTTTTTTTCTTCTTAATCTACGTCCGAAAATCAGTTTGCAATGCGTGGCTGCCTTTGTCATCTTTCTCTCTCTCTCTCTCTCTCTCTCTTTTCTCTCTCTCTCTCTCTCTCTCTCTCTCTCTCAGCCGTGGGAGCGGAGAGGAGGTTAGAAATGCTAACCCGCCGTAATCCGGAACTGTCAGTGACTCAGCGGTTGCATGTGACATTAGGAGCGCTGTCTACGACGCACCGTGACACAAGCTCGCAATATGACCGAAATTCAGTAAACACCGTGACGGTCGGACATACTCCCCCTCTGAAAATTACTTTTGGAATCACACCCCCCCCCCCCCCCCCCTCCCGAGCAAGCGTGCGCGCGCGCACACACACACACACACACCAACGTAGTGTAATGCACATCGAAGTAGTCTCAGTGTACAAAACAGTGCCAGCCCCATCTCCCAGACTTTGCAAGCAAAACTGAAGCATTATTTCCCTAATGTCTGTAAAAACCAAACCACAGGCATCTCAATGCAGTATCTTGCATTAATTCGGACCAAAGACTGTACGCCCTACGTCCGTAGGGCGAACTATCTTTGTTCGGACTTGGTCTCTCTTACACCTGATGACCCATGTTTCTGTTTACCTGCAGTTCAAAACATGGATATACCAGTGAATTAGTTAACATTGAATCAACAGTACACCATTTTAGTTGTATTTGTTGTGATCGCTATCACTGTTCCAAAATATAGTTCAATATTAACGATTTTGCTTGAATTTGAGCCCACCAGAGAGGAGGAAGAGAGAGGAGCGAGAGAGAGAGAGAGAGAGAGAGAGAGAGAGGAATGACTGTTTTTCTTGGACTGAATGATACAAGCCGCGCGTTTTAATTATTACTGTTATGCTATAGTACGTGTGATTAGGATTTATTTTAGTTATTCATTTATCTATTTGATTGTTTATCTGATCATAGATTACAAAATTAAAGTTATGGATATTACGTTGTCTTGAACATTGCTTAAATTGAAAGACATCCAAGACCCATTTTGCGCCGAATAGGAGAAGATAAGTGGTTACTCGTTCTTCGTTTTCCTTGTCCTAAATGTTTGTTTTTGCCTGAAGAAGACCCAAGAGGTCGAACCGCATCATTGTGTTTTGTCCTGTAATCTGTTGCTGTATCGTCTTGGCGGAACTATTACCGTTTTTTTTTTTGTTTTGTTGTTGTTTTTTTTGATTGCTTCATTATCCGAAAATGATGATAAAGATCTATTTCAAATCAGGATCGTTCTGGCACTCCGACCCAAACCTGCTCATAGCGTGATCATGACCTTCGCGTTGAGGCTCGGTTGGGGTCAAAGAGTGGGATTGTGTCGCATCGCGTCGTAACTATTCGCTCCCCTTGATATTATCCTGCTGTGTGCGGGATATCCATAGGCTGGCTAGAGCGTCAGTCGAAGGTGTCCCTGTCTGTGCGGTTCGTATCTGGTTCATTTTTCTTTCTCTCAGTTTTTTTTTTCCCCAAGCATATTTTCTGTTGCTTCTCTTTTCTCACTATGTTTCATTTCTGTTTTGTTTTGGGGGTACGTGCTCTCTCTCTCTCTCTCCCTCTCTCTCTCCAATGGATTTACTGACGTAGCTGATGATATAAACATAGTAATAGACAGTGAAGAATACTATCTTGATGAACCCCTATTTAATGAAAATATCTCAAGAAATGCGATCATAAATAGCATAAAGCATCTTAAATGTGGCAAGAGTGCAGGTCCCGACAGAATAATTAGTAAAATGTTTAAAAATGGTAACTCTGTTGTTATTGATTTCATGTATAAACTTTTTAATTCTTTGTTCGATAAAGGAATCTTCCCGGAACTGTGGTCTAAATCCATAATTCCCCTTTATAAAAAAAAAGGGTAATTCTAATAACCCTGATAATTATCGTGGCATTGCTTTGACTAGCATTAAGTAAAATGTATACGCATATTATGAATAAAAGATTAACAGCATGGGCTGATAAAGAAAATAAAATAGAACAAGCTGGCTTCAGATCTGGCTACAGCACTACCGACCATATATTTACCTTGTATGCATTGTCCAAAAATACCTATTAAGAAGATCTAAATTGTATGTCGCCTTCGTAGATTTTCAAAAGGCTTTCGATTGTGTAAACAAACATTTTATGGAATATTTTGAGAAAGAATGGTGTAAATGGAAAGTTGTATGCAGTCCGAGGAATGTATGATTCGGTCCGTGCGTGTGTCCGTGACAAAGGTGTTTTCTCGGATTATTTCGATTGCCAATGTGGGGTGAAACACTGGATTTTTTCTTCAGACACGATATTTTTTCTTTCTGTATAAACGAGCTTTATGAGATAATATCTAAAGTATGGCACAAAATCCAAATGTTAACAAGGGGCATAGAATTAATTTTGAGCTTTTTGAAAAGATGAAATTATAATCATTCTGTATACGCCTTTTCTACAAAACAATTAAACTTTAAAAAGAGAATCAGACAAACTACAATTAACAGTTAACTTAAGTAAAACTATCATGTGTTAGAAACGGGGGATATTTAGCTCAACATGAACGATGGGTTTTTTTAATCTACGGAAGTGCAAGTAACGAATAGTTACAAATATCTTGGTATGTTCTTTACAACAAAATTAAGTTTAAACAGATGCTGGTTAGAAACATAAGAAGGGAAAGAGGTGTTATTGAAATATTGAAAACAATGAAAAAATTGAACTCATCTGATTTCTGTCTCTTCTGGAAATTATTTGATACGCAAATACAACCTATTTTAACATATTTCAGAGATCTGGGGTTTGCTTGATAATGTTATATGGAAAAGGTACACACCTATGCGTTAAAGCGCATTTTGCATGTACCGTTGCATGCGTCTAACAAAATGATATACGGTGAGACTGGGCGCTATCCATTACATATTGTAACCTGTGCGAGATCTGTTAAATATTGGCTAAAGTTAGTCAGTTTAGAAGAAAATAGGTTATGCAGACAAGCTTATAAAATGTTGATTTTGCAACATGAGTCAGGTAAATTCAACTGGGTCTATCGTGTAAAAAAACTGTTGACCGAGTGTCACGTGCCCCACCAGCGACCCCTAGGGGTCCCCAGGAAGACAGCACACCCCCTCCCAATCACCGGCAGCAGACTCTACACTGACTCACACCAGTCGCCTCTCCAACACAACGACGGAACAGCAAATGCCTCTCCAGGATCCCAATCCAAAAGGGGAACCTTTTTAATGCTAATTGATAATCTTACTGCTAAGCGGCACCAAAGGTCTAACCGACACTCCAGGAACATGTACATACAGGTTCTCTGGGGTGGGAAGTCTAGGGTATAACCCGAATTAAAAAAAACTTTTGGGACCTCAGTCGGCCGCGGCCAGGGACCTGTAGTAGCGAGTGAGAGAACACAACAGGCGAGGGAAGCCATGGGGGTCTCCTCATCAACATTAACCACATGAATATATATATATATTAAACTCAAACGCAATCATTATAGCACATCAATACCAACGAAAACAATGACTCTTCTCCAAATATGCATAAATAAGTGACTATTCAAATCGTGTGTGTTGGTGCGAGTTGAATCCCAGCTGGCGTCGCTGTCCTTAGCAGACGAACACCAAAAGTCGCAGCTTGGCACAGAATGGGGCACTAGTCTGTTTAGTCTATTACGCTGTCTCGGCACTTGGACTTAGGCGACGTCCATGACTGGCACGCAGGTTTTTTTTTAAAATGACAGATTCACTGGACGATTACATGCACGTACACGACGGAACGATGAACGGTTTGGAGGTGACACAAACTATGGTGGTGTGGATGGCGATGGTGATGGTTGGCGCTCCTCCCGTCGACTCCCACACCCAGTCCGCGCCGTTGCAGTTTAGAACTCTTGAAGCGGTGCTGCGCGGAACTGGGGGGGGGGGGGGGGGGGGGGGGGGGGGAGAGGAAAGGAGCAACGGGGACGGAGAGTGCCGGATTGGCTGCTCCCGGACAGGAATGTAGAAACGTCTGAGGCTGGGCCGTGCAGGCTTCTCCCGACGGTCCCTTGGTGACGCTGCTCACCTGTCGCGAGGACCCAGCGACCTGCGGCAGCACGTCCCTCCAGGCCCAGACTAAGGCTGCAAGCCACTTGCTCCAAATCCCTGGAACAGAGAGCTATAACCCGGGCTACGATATGTCCAACCACTGATGCATACTAGGGGTGTAAAAATGTCCGTGTACACACATCCTCCACTACACACCCACACAAAACCAACCACAACAAAAATATCGACTATTTCTCCCGTTCACCGCAAAGCCGTCGTCACGCCAATAAAAACCCTAAATCCAGCTTCCAAGGAAGCAAAGGAGGGAATCCGAGCCATGCACGGGTTGACTGCGCCAGCCAACATCATATCCAATAATGTCGGCTGATGCCATCGAAAAAACAAAACCAAACTAACTTCACTATTCGAACTGAAAAACGTGGAATGATTTCCCGTGACCCAGGGAAATCTTCGGGTTAGATATCCCATAGTAAGTTTCCTCTTTATGCTATAACCGTTAACAATTCAGAACAACAAGGCATTGGAACCAGTGGAGAGGCACAACAAAAAAGAAGAAAATTTTATACCCATTTTTAAATGAACGAACAAGACAACCATCAGAAGGAAAGAAAGAGAAAAAAAGGGAGAGAGAGACAGAGAGAGAGAGAGAGAGAGAGAGAGGAGGGGGGGGGGGGGGGAAGGAAACGGTACTACTTGCTAACGTTACCTAAGGCCAAGGATCCCACCCTGATCCCCTCAAAAGCCGTAAGCATCTAATACTAAGATGTGGTGAAGGATGAATAAACCAAGAAAAATACTAATTTAATGCTTACCCCATTCGGCTCGTGGGGGAAGTAGGGATGAGACAGCTCCGCAGTGTTGGCCTCAAAACCTAACGAAAGGTGTTACCACTGTTCGCCGAGAACCAAGTGGTATATGAGACCCCTCTCGGAGGGACGACCAACGAGAGCCCTGATGTCACCCGCTTCGCCCAGCTGAGTCCCCTATTCTAGAATACGTAAATAAACTCTTAAATCTAACAGGGGGAGAATTCCGGCAGAACTACTAGAGTTAGTTCCCCTCGTATTTGCCCTCAAGACGGGCGACAGAAAGGTGAATTAAGTGATGTGCGTAAAGCACGAGGATTTCTTAGAATCAACCGAACATGACACTAGTTTCTGGGGTGAACAGAGAGGTCTTCGAGCGCAAGCAAAAAAAAAACTGCCTGACAGTGGAAAAAGTTTCAGGTCGAGGCCTTCACGCTGTCTGTGTGTCAGACAGATCGTGACACCGAGAATGGTTTTGGTATTGTTTGGCTTTGCCAAGGTGTAGGTAATTATAGACAATTTGTTTCAGAGTTATAAGATCGTTTAATAATTATGCTCTTACAAACAAACCTGGCATGCTAGTATGATTGATAACGATAAATATAACTGGTTTCTTTCCTTTAAAAGCACATTAGAAGTAGAAAAGTATTTTATACATATTACTAATAACTGGCATAAATACCATTTGGCAAAATTCCGAACAAGAACACTAGGCCTTAATGCCAACAAAAAATGGTTTGAAACATCAGCCAATAGCACGTGCCTTATGTGCACAGATGACAATAATATAGAAAATGAAATGCATTTTGTGTTTGATTGTCCTGCCAATAATACTATACGGAGTAAATGCGAAATATTTAACGAACCAGTCGCACAGAGAAAAGATCTTGTGCAATCTTATCGAGCCATAATGTAAAACTCGTTGCACGCTTTGCTAGATAT
>CM031618.1:47723517-47731017 GCA_018398815.1 Conus ventricosus | reverse complement strand
GTAGTGCCGTGTTAGCGGAGAGGCTGTCTACAGCCTAGAATCAGTTCCTAACATAACTCCCTTTGTTCCCTGAACAAAAAAACCCAAAAGGATCCCAGTTCTCCAAAAACGACATGTGACAGCCTACGTGACTGACGAGGCAGTAAATCGATTTGCATAAACTGTGCATGTGTAGCCACGGAAACACAATCAGTCACTAAATCCAAAAGACGACAGGCTGTCGACACCAGATCACCACTCTTTCAATACTGGCAATGACAAGTTTAAGGTTACCTTATACCCTCTAAAAAGTGTTATTTGGGGTATGTTATACCCTTGAAAAAAAAAAGCTTTCAGGAGGTAAGTTACACCCTCAAAACAAAAGTGGAAGGAACACTAATGCTTTGTTGCCATGTTTATTCTTTGACGAGCTCCACACGGCTTATGAATGGTTTGACATGTTTGTGTGTTGTTTTTTCAACCAGCTGCAATACCTGTGGAAACGTCGACCAGCTTCACGCTGGCTGATCACGGTACAACCGACGGATTCGCTTCCTTGCACCTGTTTGAACGCATCATTCGTAAGGGACGTTTGAGAATGCCGCTTAACAGAGAGTATAACTAAGACCCAAAGATACTGACAATGATGGCGACGACGATAATGACTATGACAAGAGTGATTATGACTATGATGAAGACGACGATGACGAAGAGACGATCTCCATCCTGATTATTATGTATTGATATGATAACGAGGAAAGAGGAGACAATGACAGCTATGGTGGTGATGATGATGATGATGATGATGATGATGATGATGATAACGATGACGACAGAATAGTGATGATGACGATAGTGGTGATAAGTAGGATGATGGCGTCAAGAATGATCACGACATAGATGATCATAATGGGTATTTAGGAGGGTAATATCAAACATGAAGGTGATTCAAACATGAAGATGATAGTTATAGGTGATGATGATACGTAAATAGGAAGATAATATCAAACATGAAGGTGATAGTTATAGATGATAATGGATAATTAGGAAGATGATATCAAACATGAAGGTGATGGTTATAGGTGATGATGATGGATAATTAGGAAGATAATATCAAACTGAAGGTGATAGTTTAGATGATACTAATGGATAATTAGGAAGATATTATCAACGTGAAGGTGATAGTTATAGATGATGCTAATAGATAATTAGGAGGATAATTTAAAAAAAACATGAAGGTGATAGGTATAAACGATGCTGATGGATAGTTAGGAGGATAATAACAAACATGAAGGTGATAGTTATAGATAATGATTATGGATAATTAGGAGGATGATATCAAACATGAAGGTGATAGTTATAGGTGATGGATAATTAGAAGGATGATATCAGACATGAAGGTGATAGTTATATATGATGATTATGGATAATAGGGAGGATGATATCAGACATGAAGGTGATAGCTACAGATGATGATAATGGATAATCCGGAGGACGACATCAGACATGAAGGTGGTAATCATGGCAACTGTGCTGGCCATGTGACGTGTCTGTACGTCACAACGCCGTGTTGTGGTCCAGGTCAGGTGAAGGACCGGCGCGGGGAGCACTTCCCGGTGCAGGTCATCTACGAGGATCAGCAGGACAACGACTTCCCCAGTCTCTTCATGTGGCTGGCGGGTGAGTGGAACCTTCTACCCACGGCATCATCGTATTGTCCACAACCAACCAGCTATTCCAATCCTAACCATAGAGTTGTCCAAAGATATACCATGAGTGAGGCTGCGGGATGTCCATGGCATTCACGGTGGCGTTTTTGTGGTGTGTGTGTGTGTGTGTGTGTGTGTGTTGTGTGTGTGTGTTGTGTGTGTGTTTGTTTGGGGGTGGGGGTGGGGTGGGGGTTGGGTTTTCTTTTTGCCGACGGGCTCCACAGTCATATGGGCTGGTACACTCATGGGAACGCTCCCCTTGAGGCCCTGGCGTATTACATCCAATAGTCATTATACAATGGCATCTGCCAGGGACCAGTTTTGTCCCTTGACGACTTAATGGAATGCCCTGTGCGTTCCTGCACCCTATGTGAACACAGCGCAGGCTTCCAAGGGTGGTACAGGTTTGTTCGGCAGTTGTGGACAGTGCTTCTCTGGGTCCCACTCGCACCTTCGGGTGTATCTTCTCTGGGTCCCACTCGCACCTTCGGGTGTATCTTCTCTGGTCCCACTCGCACCTTCGGGTGTATCTTTTCTAACCGGCCAGCTATTCCAGCCATAACCATATAGTTGTCCAAAGATACACCAGAACCAACCTTGATTTGTTTAAACTATGCCCCAGTCACATGCTTTTGCTTCACGATAAACAGATCCGTAGTGCAGAACAGGTTCATGCTTGCATTAATTTGAAAAGACGCTAATGTAAGGTTATTGTAATACAGGCCCAGATTAATTATGGCCCAAATGTAAATCCTGATACTTTTTTTATGATTACTATGTTGTGTTTACAGAACTTTAAGGGTTTTCTGACAGAGTCTTTAGATAGGGTCTGAATTTATTCAGCATTTCCTAGAGTCGTAGAGGTGGGGGACGGGGGGGGGGGGGGGGGGGGGGGGGACGGAAGGGTGGGGAGGGGCGACTGACAGATAAATCACGATGTTGATGGTGTTTGAGTGATCTGTACAGAATGTCGCTGGACCGTAGGAAAGGCCTAGCAGTGCCCATCTCCTCTCCTAGTGCACGCTGAGTGTGTGTGTGTGTGTGTGTGTGTGTGTGAGTGTGTGAGTGTGTGTATGAGCGAGATGGGAAGGGGAGAGGGAAAACATGCGCGAGCATGCGCCCAAGCGTACATACGTGTACGTCGATGCAAACATGGATGCATGTGTACATGCGTAGTGCGTGTTCCGAATTACTGCGCTCTCAATTCAGTCCATTACGTTTATATCCAACTGACCGCAGTACTTCAGGGCCACGCAACACTCAATCACCCAAGTCACATTGTCACAGTTGACGGAGATCTCTGCTATTGACCACTCGCGTTGTGAGCGTTGTTTCATGACGGATTCTGTGATCAATGTCCTTGTAGACGAAACGAGTTACATGTCCAAGTTCCGTCAAGTGTACCCCATGGCAACCGCCGTCAGTTTCTACAACCAATGTGTCCCCGATAGCACATGTGATGTCATCTTCACATCCATGACGACGCACTGGCTGGAGAGTCTGTGAGTCTGTCTGTCTGTCTGTCTGCGTGTCTGTCTGTCCATCCGTCTGTCTGTCTGTCTGTCTGTCTGTCCGCCCGTCCGTTTGTCTGTCTGTCTGTCTATTGCCCGTCTGTCTGTCCTTTTCACTCTGTCCCACACTCTATCTCGCTCATAATGAAATAGGGGCGTAATCATACAAAGCGTTGAAAACACTAAGCACTGCTTAGCTCAAGTGACAGAAGTAATCTAATGATAAGACTTGGTTACTGTAATTCTTTTCTAGCTGGCTGTCGCCAGACTCTTCTCAGTCGTCTTCAAGAAGTACAAAACAATGCGGCTCGTATGATTCTTAGACAACCCAGATCTTCTCGATATCACTCCCTCACTTCTTTCCCTTCACTGGCTGACGGTCGAAAAACGAAGACACCACAAACTGTCCTTGCTCTGCTTTGAATGGCTTGGTCTTTCCTTCCTTTCTGATCCCTTCATCTCTATGTTCCTTCTGAGCAGTTGCGTTGTACTGCCAACAACACTCTCTTCCAGATCCTCGATTTCCAACTAAAATCTATGGCGATCGTTTTTTCTTCTCAGGGTCCGTTTCTTGAAACAAACTCCCAATATTTGTGCGTAGTTCAAACTCTCTTGTCTTCCTTCAAGGCATCTCTTAAAACAACCCTTTTCACCTATCAATAGCAGTTCTTTCTTCCCCTTCCCTTGCCCATCAAATTGATTCTGAGACACGTGTGTGTGTGTGTGTGTGTGTGTGTGTGTGTGTGTGTGTGTGTGTGAATATGCACCTTTGTTTATAGGTGTATTGCAATTTCATCTTCTTATTGGTTTCGTTTATGTTTTCTTTAACGATTTCTGCATTTGTATAAGCCTAGGGCTTATGATGTATGATTAAGCGCCATAAATAATCATCTCATATTATTATTATTATAAAGGCACGATAGGCAAAGCGGGAATAGTGCAAAAGCGCGAATATTTTGTAAGCGCGAGTAGCGCAAAAGTGATGAGCTCCAAAGTGTGAGTTTAGATAGTGAACAGTGTCAAAAAGCGCGAATATGGTTTTTCGGGACTAAGTCCACGTTTCACCCCAATCCTTGTGCGCAAAAAGAAAAAAAAGTTGAAATTGTTTCGGCGAATTCTTTCCTAATCATCATATTTTGTTCAACCTTAAATTCAGAACTGAAACCGTGAGCTTGGAATTCGCTTTAGCTGAAATATAAACGCACAGATCAGGATTTTCATGTTGCCAGAACAACAGAGGGAAAAAAAGAACACTTTAAGAGATTCTTCTTATCTTATTCACGCTGTTCCCTCATTTAAACTACAAATTATAAATCTCAAACTCAGTGCTTATGTGGAAAGAGAAAGACGAACGAAGGAACATCAAGAAATCGGTCAGGGTGTGAAAAAAAAAAACCGCACACAATTTAAAATGCTTAACATTCGCTCTTTTTGACGTAAGAATTTGCGTTTTCATGCCATTCCAGACACGCGCTTTTCAACACGCTCTCTTTCTGATACCACAGAAGTTCGCACTTTTCAACACGCTTCTTCGATACCACAGTAGTCGCACTTTTCGGACGCACCCCTACCATACCCCCACCCCACCCCAATCCGCGCCCACCTTTCCGCTCCTATTCCTCTCCTGCCTGTCACTCTCTGTCTGGGTACTAATTCCTGTGGTGTAAAAGCTTGTGAATTCTTTCAGGGAGAGAATTAAAAAAAACACAAACTAGCACCTTGGATTTTGTTTTGTTGTTGTTGTTGTTGTTGCTTTCTAAATGATAGAGATGGGATCAAGTACAAACATGGCATCTTCTATTCAATGCTGGGAGAGGATGAGGAAGACACCAAACATCGTGTCAGCCAGATCGCAGAGCGGGACTGGATCAAATTCCTACGCCACAGAGCGCGGGAGCTGAAACCAGGTTAGTGGTGCAGCGGTTTAAGCGTGTTCGTGCCAGCTGTAGGACCTACCACAAATAAGGCAGAAAAAGAGTTCAGTGTCTTTTTTTCCCGGACGTAAGGTAAGGTAATGTTGGTAATAGCCCAGCCGACCGCAAAGGGTCATGCCAGGGCTGTCACCGCATTGAAGTCATTTCACGCAACTCTTTAAATACACCTTCTATAAACAAACTGCAATTTTGTTAAAATTCTTTCTTCTGTGAAATCTTAGATCAGATTAAAACAAAATGTTGATCTTTTTCAGAAATTCAAAGATCGCATCAGGTGGGACATTTCTGAACGAGGCTTTCATGGAGTCTGCTGTAAAATGCCTATGTATCACATCATGCAAGTCCCAACACTCTAGAAGAATATGTTTGACTGTGAGTGGTACATGACATGGAATGCACACGGAGTTTTCCGGACGTGAAGAAGTGGTATTCCACACTGGCAGTCTGCAATACCACAGTGATTGCCTTGTATTTTCCTGCCTTTCCCACGTACAACATCAAACATTATGAGGTCGTGAGAAACTGTGAAAGCGTAGTACTTTGACACTTTGATATTTTATTGTCATTACCAAAGAGGTCTTTTGACAAGGGGGAAGGGGGTAACAGAACAATAACATTTCCCTCTTCCTTTCTGCAAACAAATAGTACACATTCATTCCTAGAGTGCATCAAATCAAAGGTTAACAAAAACAAATAAATTCGCAACATTTCCTTATGTCTTCACGCACAGGAGTAATGCAGTAAGGTTAAAACAAAACAAAACAATACAAAAAAAAATATCTTAAGACTGACTCGACCATCCACTCAATCAAATGATGACATTGAATCTTACTGATCTCTTCCACATGCAATGAATGATAATATTCACTCGAATATCTCTTACAATGCATTATCTTAATTTCGCTATCCTTCATATGTCTGATTTTCAATGCTTCCGCGATGAATTTCGCAACTGAAAGCGCAGTAGAAACAGAGAGCTGTGAAAGTGAATGGTATGAATAAGGAGGAATAAGGAAAATGTTTATGTACATCAACATGAAGGGTTCTAATACCGTAATTCAAAACGTTAGATACTAAAGAAAATGGTGTGATTAAGAACTAAAGACAATTTTGTGTACTACGTCCATATGAAGGATTCTAATACCGAAATTTAGAACGTTTGGTACTGAGGATGCTGGTGTGATTTAGAGATAAATAAATCTTTTACGACATCAAAACGAGCATTATTCCGTAATTTCGAATGTTTGACATTGAGGAGAATGGTGTGAGTAAGAACTAGAGAACAATCTTTAATTACCTCAAAATGAACGATTCTAATATCGTGGTTTAGAACGTTTTGACTCCTGTCTTCAACGGCGATTGCTATTTATGACGTCATGAAAGAAAAGCGTTGCGTTAACCACACAACCATTCATCTCTCTCTCTCTCCTCTCTCTCTCTCTTCTCTCTCTCTCTCTCTCTGATGAGTCTCACACGTGGTCATACTCTCACGACCACACTCGCATGCGCTCCAAAATACACATCGAAGATGGGGCGGGGGAGGGGGGGGGGGGGGATGGTTTCGTGGGGTTTCATTTAGCACCAGAACAACTTTTAAGGTACTCTGACAATAAAGGGACAATGATGATGACACTGATGATGACAATGACGACGACGACGACGACGATGATGATGATGATGATGATGATGATGATGACGACAACGACGATGATGATGATGATGGTGATGATGATGATGATGATGGCAACGACGAAGACAACGACGACAATGACGACGATGACGACGACGACGATGATGATGATGATGATGATGATGATGATGATGATGACGACGACGATAAACCGACATTGCTCGCTTCCAGGAGGTCTTCTAGTTGTGGTGGGTCTACGAGTCCTCAAAGAGTCTGACCTGGCCAAGAAGACGGGTGGCGGGGAGTGTGCGGGAGAACACGGCAGCGGCCTCTCGGTGCCAGAAGCCCTCCCCAACATCAACATCGAGAAGGAACTGGACACCGCCTGGAAAAAGCTCAGAGAGGAGGGGAGAATCACACAGGTGGACTGGTCTGTCTGTCTTTGTGTGTGACGTCTGTGTGTGTGTGTGTGTGTGTGTGTGTGTGTGTGTCTGTCCGTCTGTCTGTCTGTTACTTATTAATTAACTCCCTTGTCAATTCGCTTATTCATCGACTCGGCCATCTACTCACCTACTTATTCACACACCCACTCTCATGAACTCATGAGTTTTCTTGTGCAACCACTCGCTTATTCGTTCATCCCCCCCCCCCCCCCCCACCCCCCACACACACACTTCTTTATTCAGTCTCCCCATTCAATTGATTAATCGTTCTGTCTCTTTCCCGTAAACTTGCTT
>CM031618.1:47688517-47718517 GCA_018398815.1 Conus ventricosus | reverse complement strand
AAACAACAACGACAACGACAACAACAACAACAACAACAACAAAACAATTCCGCTTGAAAAATCTGCAAAGTGTATGAGACTTTATCAGATGGACAGCTAAATTGGCTAGACTGCATCCATTTTCTGAGTTGGGACAAAAAAACACTATGTAACGTTAAAGGTAGATTTTAAACAAGATTGTTATCACGAAGACATTGAAAATACGTTTTTGTCATGGAACATTCAAGTAAAAAATGAGATACATTAAGTTTTAGACCACAGACACACAATGAAGATGGTTTAAAAACCTACCTAACCAACCATCCACCCGTATTCTGTGTAATAAATTTCCATTCGGAATGGAACCTGGCGGACTTGCACACACAACACACACACACACACACACACACACACACATGCTACAAGCACACGCACACACGCATACATACACACACACACACACACACAACTGGCTGACTGAAACCATTTACTGTCAGATTAACATAGTGTTGTTACACACACATAGTGTTGTTACAAACACACACCACCCTCCACACACACACACAACGCACACGCCGCACGCACACCACACACCACTACACACACTCACACACACACACACACACACACACACACACACTCTCTCACACACACACCACACACACACACACACACACACGCTGAAACATTGATCATGGAACTCCAAACGAAATTGCTTCTCAACTTGAAATTCTCCAAATTTCTCGACTGTTCACTACTTTTAACTTTACTCTATTTTCGCAGCGTAATTTGTTAAAAAAATCATGATTCTCATTATTAATCATGTCACTGGTACGTCTGTTTATAATTTGAGCTATCTGCCAGTACCTAAACACTCCGATGAAAATAAATCTACATTGTTGAGCAGATTAGAAAAGGTTAAAAAGGATAGAAGAAAGAACCCAATCCTGTTCTATTCAAGTCTTTCTTAGCCCTTTTTTTAGTCTTTGTGACCATCTATTTCAGTTCTTTTTAACAATCTATTCGTCTTTTGTCATCTATTCAAGTCTTTTAGTCATCTATTCAGGTCTTTTAGTCATCCATTCAATTCTTTTTAGCCTCTTTCTCAGTCGTTGTAGCAATGTATTTCAATTCTTTTTAGCTCATCTACTCCAGTCTTTTAGTCATCTATTAAGTCTTTTAGGTCATCTATTCAAGTCTTTTAGTCATCTATCAGTCTTTTTAGCCACTTATTGAACTCTTTTGGGCCATATTCAAATCTTTTTGTCGTCTATCAGTCTATTTACCGTCTATTCAAGCCATTTTAGCCATCTTTCAAGTCTGTTTAGTCATCATTTAGTCTTTTTAGCCATCAATTCAAGACTTTGTAGCATTCTACTCCAGTATTTTTAGCCATCGATTTGAGTCTTTTGAGCCACTAATCAAGTCTTTTATCCATATATTCAAGTCTTCTTAACCATTTCTGTGTCTTTTAGCCATGTATTAAATCTTTTTAGCCATCTATTTAAATCTTTTTAGCCATACTATTCAAGTCTTTCAGCCATCTGTTCAAGTCTTTTACACATCTGTTCCAGTGTTTTTAACCAGCCCAAACTTGATGTAAAAGTGCAAGGAGATTAAGAAGGAGACTTCTCCAGTCTCTATTGGCACTCATCCACAGTTGAATGCTGTTATTAATTCATGCAGTTAACAGTTATCCATCAGAGCGTTTGCTTAACAGCCGTCGTGGTGATTAGTTTCTCCAAAGTCCGGTTGGATGGACGTGGGCTCGATTCACATAAAAAGCATTTGTTTGTTTATTCATTTATTATTCATTTATTATTTATTTATTATTTATCATTTTTTATTCTTTTCATTTATTATTCATTTATCTTTATTTTTCCATTTATCATTTTTTATTATTGTTTATTTATTTATTCTTATCTCATTTATTTATTCATTTATTCATTTATTATTCAGTTCGATTTCATTATTTATTTATTTATTCTTTATTTATTTATTTATTCATTATTATCGTTACTTTGTTTCGTCTTTATTTCGCGCAAGTACGGCTTTACGTTATGTTAGTTGTTTTGTACGAGCTCAATTGAGGAACTGCATTCACACGGTCGAGTTTCATCACATAATGGCGGAGGACGTCGCTGAAATTTGATGGCTAACACTGCAGGTGTCTGTAAATCTCGGGACTGGTTGACGCCGGGACATACTACAACAGTAAGCGTTGGGTCCAGTCCTGTCATGCCGTTTCAGACCGGAGTGGAACTCCCTGGGATCATCTTCATCAATCATCGTAGACAAAGTCTCAATGATGTGGCCCTTCGTACCCTGCGTTCATAGTGACCTTAGTTTCGATTTCCTCTCCACGCCTGTGCTCTTGATGAAATTGTATCGGGATCGTCGGTAACAGCCAGTTCGTGGAGACTGTTGCCTGATGGACGTGGTGCCACCCTCCGGAGGGGACGCTCACTCACACCGGCAATTGCTGTCGTCGGTGGGAGGTGTCCTGCATGTGCTGGATGAGAACAGGCACTACTGAAGACCAGCGAAGTGACTTAGCAGCGGTGCAGTGTCTCCCCTGGCGGGTTGTCCCGTGGCGACTCGACCTTGACTCTCCATGTAGTTTGACGGTGCAGGGAATACGACGGGACAAGCAAGGTTGTGACTATGAACGGCGGCAGGAATTCAGCAAGGTAGAGGTAAAAGAAACTATCGCTTGTTTCCGAATCAGGACTGAAGTCAAAATCATGACACATATCTTAAACAAACATGCAAAGGCAGCATGCTTGTCACAGCAGTTAAAATCAAAACAGGTCCCAATACATCATCAGTGTCGTTCAAATGCGTCGATCGTAATGGCTTTCTTTCTAGTCTCTTATCCTTTGGGCAACAAAAAAAAAAACCCACAACGGGATCATTGTCACCACTGCCAAGGCAAACTGTTGGGACAGAGACCCCATCGCTAGTGTTTTGCTTTACCTACATGCCTTCGCTTGGCTTGTATTGCTGACTACATTGTCGGCAGGTTCATGGAAACTGTTGACGGACTTACATAGCTACGGGGCTGTTCAGTCCCACCCTGCTGTTACTGTGACCAGACTCGGGCAGGAACTGGTCAGAATGGGGAATCAAAACAGCCACAACAAATAAAATGGCAAGGCTGTCCTACGTGGGTTGCCCTGGTAGCCAGCCTCATGCAGCAATATGCTGTCGTTCTGCATGGTCTCCCCTGGTAGCCAGCCTCATGCAGCAGTATGCTGTCGTTCTGCATGGTCTCCTCTGGTAGCCAGCCTCATGCAGCAGTATGCTGTCGTTCTGCATGATCTCCCCTGGTAGCCAGCCTCATGCAGTAACATGCTGTCGTTCTGCACGGTCTCCCTGATAGCCAGCCTCATGCAGCAGTATGCTGTCGTTCTGCATGGTCTCCCCTGATAGCCAGCCTCATGCAGCAGTATGCTGTCGTTCTGCATGGTCTCCCCTGGTAGCCAGCCTCATGCAGCAATATGCTGTCGTTCTACATGGTCTCCCCTGGTAGCCAGCCTCATGCAGCAATATGCTGTCGTTCTGCATGGTCTCCCCTGGTAGCCAGCCTCATGTAGTAACATGCTGTCGTTCTGCATGGTCTCCCCTGGTAGCCAGCCTCATGCAGTAACATGCTGTCGTTCTGCACGGTCTCCCCTGGTAGCCAGCCTCATGCAGCAGTATGCTGTCGTTCTGCATTGACTCACCCGGAAGCTAGCCCCATGCGGCAACATGCTGTTGTCCAGCTCATTCTAGGAATGAAACAGGATGAGTTTAGATGCGATTGTATATGGGATGATCAGAGCGACAGCGAACCACTATGTTTGTACCTGGGTGCCAATGAAAAAAAAGGCATTATCACATTTACAACTGGCGAAAAACGTAAGATCAATTTCCATTGCTACTCTGTGTGTGTGTGTGTGTGTGTGTGTGTGTGTGTGTGTGTGTGTGTGTGTGAAATAGGCCATTGAAGATGAAAGAATCGTATTGTTTGTGCAACTTTCACTCCATTTCTGACTCTTACTGTCTTCTCTTTGATGACGCAACCACCCACCAGCAACAAATAATTTTCATTCAGATGATTTCCTTTGCTTTGCTGTGACCAGCAGTCCTTAATCTGCTTCACTTTGTGCGCAACAGCTTTTTGTCAATGACAATCCTTTCACATTTAAGGTGAATTCTAGCTCTGGAAGGTTCTCCCTTCCGTGTGCTGGGGGCTTCCTCTGGACCGAACCATAAGCTGTAGCAGCTGTGAAAAGACCGTCATCCCCTTCCCTCTTTCTGCAACATTATCTTTGAGGCAGACAGTATCCCTGTGCACCTTCTTTCTCTTGCGGACGGCTTAGAACAACGTCGGCTTTCCTTTTGGTGTCTTTCAGTTCCTGTTCTTCGGTTACAATCTACACGCTTCGTAAACAAGCGATCTCATTTTCCATCACTTTGCAGGGTCTGGACGCTAGCGTCGTGGATTGATAATGGAGATGTTTGAGGTTCAAACCCCCAAAGAAAAATCTTTGTGGGTTGTTCAGCCCCGATCGCGTTCAACAGAAATAAGATTGTCATGGGTTCAAGTGAGGCGTATAGGACCACAGGGCTTCGTCTTCTTTCAAGTGTTTTCATTTCTTGATAAAGACAAAGAGTTGGCTGCGCTGTTTAGGCTGGAATATGTTGTGACATACTCTCGAAACATGTAGCATCCAACCATTCGTATAATTGTAAAACACAATTTCAATTGTCATCTGCCTGGATCTTTAAACGTCACAGATTGCATACCCATCTCTGTCCTGTTCTGAGGTAATCTCAGTTTTGATTTCCCTTCTGCCTCCAGTTCCATAATGCTGTTGAGTTCAAATCAAAAGCTGAAAATCTTACCCACATTCACGGAGACTGTCTGTTAAAGGACAGGTACTGCTGACAAGGTGTTCCGGTAGTAGTTTGTCATCTTCGCTTTAGGTACTGACACTGACACTGACACTGACACAGTTTTATTGCCATTAGCAAAATGCCCTGTTGGCAAGGGGGTATCATGAGTCATATTTAGCCACAGCGGGTCACAACAGTGATTAAAAAGAAACAGATGCAAAAGCTTCCCATGTGATGTACAAGTACTCCTAATACTGTTACAAAAAAGATCAACGAATCAAACACTCACCAATTCACATGAACACACACACACACCACACACACACACACACACACACACACACACACACACGCATACACACACACGCATACACACACACAGACACACACACACACACACACACACACACACACATACACGCGCGCGCGCACACACACATACACACGCACGCACACACGCACGCATACACTCCGACGCACACAAACACACGCACGCACGTGCGCGTTCGCGCGCGCACATACACACATACACACACGTACGCATATATGCACGCGCATACGCAAGCGCGTGCGCACGCACACACAATATACCACTGACTTAGACTATCAGGTTATCAACATAACTACTGAGCCAATGTGCCTTTAAGGAAGTGATTATCTTACTCATTCGTGATATGCTTTTTACAAAATGTACTCGCTTCTGCGACATACTTCGCAGATTCTATTACAGTTTTTTCGTTTCCACTTGCTAAAATCGCTACTAAATCTCTTCTTTGAGCAACTGATCCATTGAAAAGTGTACACCCATTACGGATATTGGCGTATGCTGCACAATCAAACACAAAATGCACTTCATTCTCAACACTGTCTCTTTCTCTACACACAGGACAAGATTTACTATTTGATTTTTCGAATCATTTTTGGTTTGTTTTTAGCCCCAGCGGTCTGGTTCGAAATCTTGCTAAATTATATTTATGCCATTGATGCGTTACAATTTTAAGATATTTCTATGCTTCAAGATTGCTTTTAAATGAGAGGAACCAGTCGTATTTATCATTTCCATCCATGCCAGCATGCCAGCTTTGTTTATAAGAACAAATTAAACGGTCCTTTAATTCAGAAATGAATTTTAGTTTATTACCGACTCCTTGTGACAACCAAACTATGCCAAAACCGTTCTCTGTCAATATTTTCTTAACACAGGAGGCCCAGTTAAATTTTCTACTTTCATGTTGCAGCATGAGCATTTCATACGCCTGACTGCAGGGTCTGTTTATTGGTAGGCTTGCTAATTTCAACCAGTACGTGGATGATACGCTTTATCGCATAGGTATGAACCTTTTCCATTTCAACATTATCCAACATGCCCCAAACTTCTGATGCATATATCAAAATAGGCTGTATGTGTGAATCAAATAATTTCCAAAATAGATTTACGTCATTTAAGTTCAATTTCTTCATTGTTCTCAAAATATCCATGACACCTCTCTTTCCTTTTCTGCACATCTCAAGCCAGCACTTACTCAATCTTAATTTTGTTGTGAAGAACATCCCAAGGTTTTTATAGCTGCTTGTCACTTTAACTTCTACTGCATCATAAAACCATCTTTCATATTAACTTTTTGGTAAGTAACCGCCATTTCTAAAAACCATTATACAAGTTTTGTTTAGATTCACTGTTAATCTTAACCTATCTGATTCCCTTTTCAAAGTGTCTAATTGATTCTGCAAACCAACAGGCGTATCTGCAAGGAGGATAATATCATCAGCGAAAAGATATTAGAAATAGGTCAGCTGCACCAGGTAACATTTGTATTCCATGTTTCCCTCCCCCCAATATCTCTATCGCTAATTCATTAATGAAGGATGAAAACAACAGTGGGCTGAGCAGACACCCTTGTTTCACTCCCAGGGGGCAGCTGAAATAGTCGGTATAAGCTCCTTTCTCTCGAACACATGCAAGAACAGACTCATACATTCCATGAACAGCTGTATACAACTCCCTATTTACACCATTTTTCCTCAAAATATACCATAGAACATTTCTGTTGACTGAATCGAAAGCTCCCTGGAAATCGATAAATGCAACATACAATTTAGATTTTGTTATTAAATGTTTTTGTACTAAGGCGTACAGAGTAAATATGTGGTCTACTGTACTATATTTGGATCGAAATCCAGCCTGTTCTTCTATTATTTTCTCCTCTCTCTCTCTGCCATACTCTCAGTCTTTTGTTGAGTACATGCGTATACATTTTACTAATAACACTTGTCAGTGCAACGCCTCGATAGTTGTCAGGATTGTTACTATCACCTTTTTTGTGAGGAGGAACTATTATGGATTTGGACCAAGATTCTGAAAAGATTCCCTTATCAAACACCGAGTTAAAATATTAACCAAGAAATCAACTACAACAGAGTTAGCACATTTGAACATTTCTCCCACTACTTTGTCTGGTCTGGCACCTTTTGCGCATTTGATGTGCTTTATTCTGTTCAAGACCCCATTTCTTGTTATCTGATCATTAAACAGTGGTTCATCAGTATTTTGTGTACTTTGTTCTTCACTATCTATGTCCATATTAAAATCTTCAAAATTGTTATTAGATCCATTAAATACACTATAGAAATGATCAAACCATTGTTGCGAACTGATTTCATTGTAAAATACTGATTTTCCACTAATCGATCGAATGGTGGACCAGAACAATTTAGGGTCGTGAACAGATGCTTTTAACTTATTAATTCGTTTTTCATCAAAGTGTTTTCTTTTCTCTTTTTTTCCCCAGTGAATTATAGTCTTTCCTTTCCCTAACGTAGGTTGCTTTGTGTTCCTCTTTCAGTTCTTTGGTTTTGGTTCTTTGGTATCGTTTCAGACACCTTTTCACAACTTTTTTTCTTGTTCTCGCACTCACAATCAAACCAATCGCTCACTTCTTTCTTCCGTTTTCCTTTGGTCCTTATCATACATGCAGCGGCACTGTGCAAAGCTTTCACAAGATATTCTATATCAGTGTTGATATTCACATTAAGACACACTGTAGCTTCGTTACAGCACTGTTTGAACTCATCTGAATCTAGTTCCTCCTTGTAGGTCACGACGTGTTCATCGGACTAAATAATGTATTCTGTAGAAAATACTGGCTGTTCTTTTTTTACGTTTACATTACCTGCTTTCCATTTCAATTCTAACGGTAGATGCCAGGAGAACAAACAATCGCCCACTTTCATTCTGCAATTTCTTAGCAACTCTTTAGTGACAGTGAAATAATCAATTATGCTACTGCCATTAGGTGACACAAATGTAAACTCTCCTTTCGACTCATCCTGGCGTGTACCATTCAAAATTTCCAAGTCAGACATGAAACACAGATCTAACAAAGATTTGCCACACTTATTTACACATGAGTCTTTAGAACAGCGCTTCAACACATCATTTGCATCATCATTTTCATTATCATCTTCAGCACAACAATCTTCATTATAGGAATTATAACCATCACAGACATCAATATCATAAACACCATCCTCTTTAACATCGCAATCTTCATCATCATCATCACTATCTCTATCTCCAGGTGTGAAATTTGACAGTCTCCAGTTTGGGCTGTTGACGTCCAGTCCGTGCGCTCAAGTCACCACATAACAGAATATTTACATCCTTATTTTCTGTAATTTCTAACATAATATCTTCAAGAATCAAGATTCCATCTTTAATTGCATCGTTATTATATATCGGCCCTCCCTCTGGTACCACATAACATGCAATCAATAGCACATCCCTGGTTGAATTGAACAATGTTTTGCTAACATTTAAGACTATCATGTTAGCACAATTTACACTGACCTGAGTAACATACATTTTATACATTTTCTTCACCATCAATAACACCCCACCTGAGTTACGACTTTATGTGATAATTTCTTTGCTGCCGCATGAAATTTCTCTTTAGGTAGTCACATGGTGTCTTACATTGATAACTACCACTCTATGATTTTATCAGAAAGATACGGAATCCCTTAGTGTCACTACATTTTTGGAATTTGGATAATTTCTATAAGGTAAATTTTGTGTGCGTGTTAAGCGTACTATGTAGTATTTTGAGCAAATACGAACATAAATGGTTCCATCTTTGACTTTTCGTTTTCTTTACCCTTATCTTGTTATGTGGATACAATTACTCTTCTACGTATGATAATTACTAGGTATGGTGAACTCAAACCGTTAGGAGTTTACCAATGTATACGCCACAATGTTTCAGAAATGTTTATGAATGAAGGGAAAGCATCTACACTCATCAAACTGTGGATTTGCAGCATGGTTACAAATGTGCTGTATACTGAAATTCTAGATAGGTCTAGAACCAAAATTCGTCTTTTCATTGGTTTTCTAAATATAAGTCGCATCCTTGGGAAAAGAAACCACTTCGCCCGACCACATTGTTCTGTTGCAGGTGCCGGTCAAATCCAGCCTTAATAACCTGAATTGAATTCAAATATTTGTCTGTTTCCGTTTGCTATTTTGTGTAAAATATTGTATATGCATGCTCTACAACTCTTTTATTTGATTTTTTTATCTTGAAAAGATATACCATAACTGAAATGCTACTTCCCGCGAACAGAAAACCAATATATGAAAGAAAAAAAGAAAACTATGACCAGAAAAAAAAGACAAAAGAAAAGATGAACGAGAGATAAGATAAGATAATGTTGCTTATAGCCCAGCCGACCGCAAAGGGCCACATACTGAATACTCTAAAGTGGAGCAAGGGATGAGGTGGGCGGGAAAAGAAGAAGAAAAACCAGCCCAATACTGAAATCAAACTGTTAATCACCAGATCTCAAGTCGGGCATTTTATTCACAGAGCTAATTGCATATCTAGAATAACTTTATCAACTGAAATATTATGACGTTAAGCATTTCACTTTTTTTTAATGTAGGATCAAACTTCGTACTTTCAAACGGAATTAAATAACATCAATGCATATTTTCAAACTGAGTTTGATAAACTTGCTGACAAAAAATGCACAGGTTTGTATTGTACATTTCTGCAGCCGATAACCCTGCAAAAGTCTCCGCTTCTCCTGATCAGTTTGTGTCTTGTTCGCCCATTTTTGCCTCATTGCGCAAAGAAAGACAACGAATGTTAGGTTGGGCTAAGGCGTATGTCAGACACCAGCTGGGTTGTAGCCACGAGACCCTCTTTTTCAATTCTCTCATCTTAGTTGTTAATTCATTGATCCATCAGCTTAAAATCAGGCGTAGTGTGGTCTCAAAACTTAGCGGATGTGGCGTAGCGTATATGGACTAATGCGCACGCAATGACGCCTCCTTGATGAAACTAAAACTGAACTGAAACTTCCCTACACATGTTAATCCATGAGAAATGACTTAGCTGAGCAAGAGGCCTGGCTGAATTGGAAAGAATGTTGAAGACAGATGCTGCTAAAGTGTTGACCTGAAGGTGTTTTAGGACCTTACCAAAACATCTTGACGTCAAAACACTCAGCTTAGGTAGAAAACAGAGGAGCTTTTTACAGAAGAGAGAGAGAGAGAGAGAGAGAGAGAGAGAGAGAGAGAGAGAGAGAGAGAGAGAGAGAATATGAATACGCATGTTTAATCAGTTTTAAGTCCAAGGCCCCATTCTGAAGAGAGAGAGAGAGAGAGAGAGAGAGAGAGAGAGAGAGAGAGAGAGAGAGAGAGAGATGGGTGGGTAAGTGGGTGGGTGGGTGTGTAAGTGGGGAGAGGACAACAGATATTTGCCTGTATAACCACTGCATTACCAGACAGAAATGCGCAAGGTACTAAACACCAAGCAAGAATTGCCGTCCAGTAAAAAGTAGCGCGGCTTATGCTTGTCTCCCCTGGGCTGGTACACCTCTCTGCTTGTCTCCCCTGGGCTGGTACACCTATCTGCTTGTCTCCCCTGGGCTGGTACACCTCTCTGCTTGTCTCCCCTGGGCTGGTACACCTCTCTGCTTGTCTCCCCTGGGCTGGTACACCTCTCTGCTTGTCTCCCCTGGGCTGGTACACCTCTCTGCTGGTCTCCCCTGGGCTGGTACACCTCTCTGCTGGTTTCCCCTGGGCTGGTACACCTCTCTGCTTGTCTCCCCTGGGCTGGTACACCTCTCTGCTGGTTTCCCCTGGGCTGGTACACCTCTCTGCTGGTCTCCCCTGGGCTGGTACACCTCTCTGCTGGTTTCCCCTGGGCTGGTACACCTCTCTGCTGGTTTCCCCTGGGCTGGTACACCTCTCTGCTGGTCTCCCCTGGGCTGGTACACCTCTCTGCTGGTTTCCCCTGGGCTGGTACACCTCTCTGCTTGTTTCCCCTGGGCTGGTACACCTCTCTGCTTGTCTCTTGCCAGTCTATGCCTTTAACCTACGACATTGTATTAACTTTTTTATGTTATGCAGTAGCCTGATAAAGTTCATAATGAAGAAAACGTGATTGTTTTAGTTCTTGTCTTAAGTGAAGCACTGTTGAATTGTTCGCCTTTCAAATCCCTAAAACATAGGCTGCATCGTTTAGAAAGTCAAACAACATGTAACAGCGCTCTAGTCAAATACAAACGAATGAATACATTTTGAATCAGTTGAAACTAACGCTTACTCAGTTTCAGTTTCATTTTCAATTTCATCAAGGAGGCGTAACTGCCTGCGAACCAGTCCATATACGTTACACCACATCTTCTAGACCATACTACGCATGATTTTAAGCTGATGGATAAATGAATTAGCAATGAAGAATAGAGAATTGAAGAAGAACAGGGTCTCGTGGCTACGACTTAGCAGATGTCTGACTTACGCATTAGCCCAATGCGCAGGTCAGACCTTAAATGTCTACCTAACATTCGTTGTCTTTCTTTTTTGTATGTGTGTTTAGTGAATTATATCATCAACATAAGGCAGGTGAGTCCATGTTGCCCAAGTGACTCACAAGTGTTGGTTGCATGTAAGGGCAGGATGAAGGGTGCAGGGTGGTGTAGGGGAAGAGAGGGCCATTTCATAGAACAATCCCAATGCCAACACTGACCGGCAAGCATAGAACATGGCCATGGCGATCAACATGGGCACTCGCAGACTGTACAGCCCGTTCTCTATGTCTTCAGTTTCCTATCAACCCACCCACCACCTTCCCCTCTCTCTTTCTTTCACCTCCTCCATTTCCCCTTGTCTCTATTTTATGTCATTCGTCAGTTTCTTTCTTGCGATGTCTCCTCTCTGATCACATTTGTAGGCAAAACCGTTCACACTGGAGATATCTTTTTTTTTTCTAAATGTTTTGGTCTCATTTCCCTTTTTTACCGGTGGATTGTGGGGAGGAGGGGGGAGGGGGCTTGGTGGGTGCGTGCCTGCCTGCGTGCGTGCGTGCGTGCGTGCGTGCGTGTGTGTGTGTGTGTGTGTGTGTGTGTGTGTGTGTGTGTGTGTGTGTGTGTGTGTGTGTGTGTGAGTGTGTGTGTGTGTGTGTGTGTGTGTGTGTGTGTGAACCGTCAAATTTAATACACATGTTGATTCGTTCATGTTTGAGCATGAGTATTTGTATTTTATGGATAAGAATATTTTCAGAAATACCATGTTAAGTCCTGGAAAATACTGTGGACCCGCCCGTCACTTTACAAACTATATGTGTCAGGATAGCTTCCTCTATATGTAAGTCTAGTAAGTCGTTTTCTATGCGGATGTTTAGATCTATTGCTTGGGAAGAGTCCCAGTTAAAAGTCATTGAAGTGTTGACAGATTAGATCTTCAGGTTGGAGTCAGAGGAGGTTTGGTAACCGCCGAGACACACACACACACACACACACACACACACCACCACCACCACCACCACCTCCACCCACCACCATCACAACTACTACTAACACCTCCACCACCACCACCACCACCACCATTATCACAATCGCCACTTATAAAGCTACCATCACCACCAAGCTCCCTCTTCTCCCCCACTGTACTTCAAAATTAATTTATAACTTTTTCTCATGATGAAAGGGGAAAACATGCACATGACACCTCCAAAAACAGTATTCTACATTAACATGAGAAAGACATCTGCCAACAGAACATGCTTGAACACAATGAGTAATTCACTTACATTTATATTTTCTTTAACGTACATCCGTTATGGCTGTCAGCAATCATAACTTAATCATTGTCCACACATATCATGTTCATCATCATCATCATCATCATCATCATCATCATCGTCATCATCATTGCTGATATTGGTGGCGGTGGTGGTGATGATGATGATGATGATGATGATGATGATGATGATAACGACCCATGTCTTCTTCGATTTAACCACTTCCCTCTTTTGTCCAGTTTCCTTCCGTAGATTTAGTTTGTCAAAAAGTCCAAATTGTGCACTGAGATCGTTTTTCAATATTTTGAATGGTATCTGTCCTGCCTGAAGAAGACCAATGGATCGAAACACGTTGTGTCTGTTGTGTGATTTATTTGTTCCTTCGCAAATTCTGTTGTTGTTCTTAGCTTTTACAGCACGCTGCTGTCTCCTGCTCTTGTTGCTGTGTAGATGTGTCCTGTACGGGGCGTACACGGGCAAGCTTGCAACGTCCTTTATTGGCGATGTTTCATTGTCTGTTCTGTGTGCTCTGTGCTGTCGTATCTGCTGGGTGATTCGGTGTCGTTGGCAGCATTCGTTTGGTGACATGGGCGTGTATTCATTTCATCATGGGAGCGAGAGTTATCCCACTTGTTTCTTGTTTATGATTAGTACATCATTTTTTCTCACTTGATCCTTCGTGACGACGATTGTGAACGTTTCTCTCTCTCTCTCTCTCTCTCTCTCTCTCTCTCTCGTGAATGACTATATGATGTGTGCAATATTATCCCAAATGTTTACCCCATTAGACACCAGGCGCTGCCCTTGACGGTCACAATTCTTTCCCGGTGGATTTCTTTCCCGTCGGCACTTCTGGGATATTTCCATATGAAGAGAAGGCGTTGATGATACTTATAACATCATTCCATACCAGGCAGATTCATCTGGAACATTTTGTTCCTTTTCTACAATGTTGAAAGTTTAAAACACACACACACACACACACACACACACACACACACACCTTGTATTTTGTACGAGATATTGTCCATCACGTGAAAGTCGCCTAACGTTTACGTCATTGTGCTAGCGTCATTTCTTTTACGATAAAGCGTTTATCCCACGCGGTTACATCTATCCTCAACAGACACGCGTGTGTTCGTAGATGCCGAGGTGACTACGATGCGTCTCACGACGTTATAAGTATTCGTTTATACATTTCATGTTTTTTTGTTTATTTATTTATTATTTTTTTTTGAATGGGCAAGTCTTGATTTTAATATTTCGATCACTTTCTTCTCTCGTGCTTGCCCTTGTCTCTGAGTGATGACAGTCCACAAATAGAAAATAGGATTGAGAGCAGCACTGAGGGGTAACATGAAGACAGCCAGTGCCTCGTAGATGCTACTGAAGACAGCCATGCCCTGTGAAGACATCATGGCAGCCACGCCAAACGAAAACCAGCAAACAGTGTTTGCAGCCACCAGTTTTCCCAGCAGGTGGACTGAGGAATAGTACGGCCTTTTGATCTGATCAAGTCTTACTCTATACTCCGGGGTTCGCCTGTAAATAGCAAACTGACCGGCAACGATGAACAAACAAAAAATGCAGTTCATCATCACAATTACAACAAACCACCTAAAATGTTGGTAAGCATTGTGGTAATAAGACAAAGACAGGCGGCACAGACCAGACTGACCCTGAAGACCCCAGTGTGACCGGCCTGGAAGGAGAGGTATGACCGCCAACAAGGTGCCCATAAACCATGTCGATGTGCAGGCTTTAGTTGTCGAACGTTCGTCAATACTGAGGGAACTTTTGGGGCAACAAAAGACGACAAAGTGATCTAGCACAATGAAGCAAAGAATCAAAATGGACACTTCACTGGACAGTATGCAAAGGAACCCTGCCACCTTGCAGGTTCCACTCTGGGTCCATGAGTTCTCCATGAGGAGGTACTGCCCGTAAAACAAGCTGTCTGCTGCTAAAGTGATGCTGACGTGACCTCCCATGCAAATGTTAGCAACTGGTTGGTGGACAAAGGCTGTCACGAAAGTGTTTGCAAATGTGTTCCTGACTGTGCTTGAAACAACGAGGCAAAGCAAGTTCCCTAAAACAGCAGAAACACTCAGGAAGCAAAAGAAAACAATGTACAGTTCTGTCGGTAGTAATGTTGCACATGATGAAAGCACAGTTTGAGGTGCTGAACACTTTATTTCATTCACCTGTTGAGGAAGTACGTCCGGGCAGCAAATTTTATAGATTGGAGAAAACACCTTGCTTAAATGAATGGACTTTGAAAATAAATCCAAAGGAAAGCGAATTATTGGATTTCCTCGTAAATCCAGTTCAGACAATAGAGGCATGTTTTTAAAGCCCAGAAAATCGATGGATTCAATGATAGAAAAAGATAAATTCAAGCGCTTTGCTTTGGGTAGAAATGCGAATGACAGATTTCCCAGTACGTTAACTTGAACATTTGACATTTCCATTGTCCTCAGTGCATAATATATTCGTTTTAATTCTGTCTGAACTATTTGGGTGATGGGATTATCCATCATTTGCAGAGTTTTTAGATGTGGCAATTCACAAAAGACGTCCATATTTATTGTCTTTATCTGATTATTTGTAAAATCTACAGATATAAGGTTACTAAGCTTTATTTGTGAAATATTGACAATTTCACAATAAGACAAACGAAGGTGAATAAGATAGACATTATGTGTCAACTCACTCAGTGAGGTCCGGGAACCTGTGGCGTCCAGGTATCGAAGGTGAGGATAGCTTTCAGCAGGAAATACGTCACTGCACAGGAAAGAGTGACCTTGACACCTACAGCCTTGAGGACAGGTGAAATCACACATCAGTTCATCATCTCGTTGTGGACACTGGGCCCAGCCGTCACAGAGATGGTCACGATAGAGACACACTGTAGAAGCTCGACAGTGGTACAGTCCAATGCATGTCACTGTCTCACAGCCTTGTTCGTCCTCTCCGTAAGTACAGTCTGAAAACCCATTGCATCTGGTGTAGACAGGCAGACAATTCAACGGTTCAGTTATGCATTGGAAATGGATATCAGGGCATGAGTCATCCCTTTTCAGGATTTGGTATGTAAAATATCCAGAGCCATCCAGGTTGATAAACAGCCGTTGTTTTAATGTCCTCGTCATTGACGTGAATGCAGTGGGGGCACGGGTTATCAGAGTCCTCAGGACAGTTCCTCTCGTCTGAATCATCTGCACAGTCTGAGAACTGGTTGCACCGTTGGCTGTGTAAAACGTACTGAAAATCAGAGCACCTGAACCCTGATGCAATCGGTGCTCACAGAAAGCTTCGTCACTGTGATCCTGACAGTCTGAACGGAAGTCACATACCAGTGTGTGCTGCAGTGTGGCGCTGTCATCATCACATCTAAACATGTGATAGATGGGGAATGCACCCCCTCAGAAAGAACCTGACCCGTCTTCGGCTGATCGGTCATGTTGGGGAACACTGAAACCAACAAACAGGTTTTCTTGCAATGACTTTGGGGATCACATGACAAGAACACGTGTACACTGTGGTTGCTTGGACAAGTTAGTAAATATTGCAGTGTGGGCACTGTGATGAGTTGAAGGTGTTCAAAACGAGCCAATGCAATAAGTGAAAGAGACATGCAAGGTTTTGGCAGTGGTGTTTCACATAATGCGCTATAGCTAGCTAGCACAGTGCCTTGTCTGGTTTTCCATCTCTCAACCGACAGTATTTTAGTCTGCCGTGCTGGTAAATAGCGGTACGGTGTAAACCGGAAAGAAAATTTAGGGCCCATAATATACATTAAGGTGTCGTCAGACCATTTCCGAAATCTACTATACATAAAAAGTGTTTGATGCCAGCCTGACTTGTACCCTATTACGATCGAAAAGATGCTGAACTTTCGCAAAATATGAAGTGAGTCTTCTTGTTCCCTTTTACTTTTCAGTGTTGCCAGTGTTCCCTTGTTATCCTGACACATGAGAGTAAACGGATTATGAGTTTGAACCCGACTGCATGTGATTAATTTAAAACATTTGTAACGTGAAGCCACCAGACCCTGGCATCCAGAGCTACTAAACGGGCAACGCTCTGTCTCATCCCGACCATCCTCACATTCAGGCTTTTGATTACAATGCACATGTTCCTGAAATTTAATGTAATTCCTTACAGAACAGTTGAACAGGCCATTGGGCAATTTCAGTGGAGAGTCGCTCAAGGTCATAACTGCAAAGTATATTTTGAGATATGTGTGAATACCGAACTTTATTTGAAACATGAATTGAAGATATGATGTGACAAAGTTGACAGCCGGTGCAAAACAATCGATACACAAGTCTGTCACATGTCGAATGGATGTACCCAGTTCTCTGTAAGCCACTTTCAGCTTCCTGCCTTCAGAACACAAGCGACGCTGGTATGTCTCTTGAACACTGACCATGATCACACTCTCAGACGGTAATTCTAGTTTTTCGTAAACGTATATGTTAGGAATATGTGGTACTATAACATATCCCGAATGTTCAGAAATGTGTCGTATAACCACTGTAATTCTTTTACTTGGCTTAATCTCAACTTGAATGAAAGATTTGTTGCTACTTCTGATTTGCAAGCAGTTTGTGTCCGAATAGAAAAACATCTCTTCAAGCCCATGAAGATCGCAGGAGATCACGACATTCCTTCGTCCCCAGCATGTCTTTATTTGGGCACGCCACTTGCTGGAACCACACCAGTAAGCCAGGCGTCGGACTCGAGCTCGTGCGTACGAACCTGGTGGCACCAGACTCTTTCTTTCACAGAAACGGGTGAATTTTCCACAAACCCCATAGACGACTCCTTGGTTTTCTCCTAGGTATGTCATACCATCCAAAGCCTTACATGACGACACGTTGACCTCCATGATGATAATGTTTACACTGGACTGGTTGAAAAGGTGTCCCACATCTCCACATGCATCACTGAGCTTCAATGAATGGCCACTGGTGTTAAATTCTCTATGGTTTTTCTATCACGGGATTCACCTTGTCTGCGCAGGTTACAAAACGTGCCCCCTTTTTTCCTCCCCAACGTTAGCACCCCCCCTCCCCCCCATGCAGAGAGAGAGAGAGAGAGAGAGAGAGAGAGAGAGAGAGAGAGAGAGAGAATCGTCGGCGAGAACAGATGCGGACTTTCACAGCACACTCTGAATCCAGCACATACTGTCCTCTACATAAGTTTTCGCCGGCGATACCAGATGCCAACTTTTATGGAGCGTGTTCTCGCCAGCACATATTGTCGTTAAAATATATTGTTGCCTGCGACAATATATGCCAGTGACAATATACATGGATTCTCATTTCACCTAATGTCACTAAACACATACTGTCATCAGCATTATTGTCGTCAGCAACGATAAATGCTAATTTCATAGCACATATTGTCACTGACACATACTGCCGTTAGCGTACATTGTTGTTTGCGGTAATAGGCTAAATGCCAAGTTTCACGACATATTGTCACCGGCAAATATTGTAGCCACAACATTTTCTAGACAGCGACAAGAGATGCTGATTTGTACAGCATATGTTATGCTGGCACAAATTACCATCAGCATTTGATTGTCGCTGGCGACAATTTATGCTGACTTTAATGGTACAATAATTATTGTCGTCTGTGAATATACTCTCCACGACGACAATATACTGACTTTCATGGCACATAATGTCAGCGGAACACATTGTCGTCAGCAGATATTGTATGTTCTTTACCATAGAGGATCAATAATCACCTAAATTTCATTTAATCTTTTATAGATGACTTACCAGCTCTTGTTTTCAATCAGATGAGTGTTGTCTAGTATGTTGATGATATCATGTTCAATTAGGAAAGCAACACCTCAAAGTTTTTTTGTTTTTGTTTTTTTAACACATATGAAAGATATCTAATGGAAATTGACAGCCTTAGCAAAATTATGATCATTGACGGACTGGAATTTTCTGTAGAAAAAGCAAGTATATTGAGCTGATGTTTAATGATCACTGCAATTGGCTTAATCTTTTACAATTAACATTAAGTGGGTCCATTTCACGGTAGCGATCAAAATCATAGGTTTCTTGAAAAATGAAACTGTGGTCAAAATCAAACAGGACAGAAGAATTGATTACATTTTGTCCGTGGCCAGAAACAGCATTCATTTTTCAAATATAATGAATCGATATGGATGGTGAAAGAGCACAGCAAACTTCATTCATTTAACAACATCTCTAGTGCTGAGTAAACAGACTTACGATCAGAAGTTAAAGATTTCTCTGCTTAAATCATGCGCCCAGAAAAGCTTCAAAGTTAGGACAGCACAGGCGTCCTGGTGTCAACAGATGAAACTTGCAGAGGAGCTGGTAGTTCACCCTTTGGTGAATACAGAAAATCGGCATGGATAAAAAGACGGTGAGAATCTCTGCTGTAAATTACCATATCATTAAAGAATTGTGAACAACTTCAGACACACTTTCTGAAGAGAAATCCTAAATATTTTCCCTTTCTACCTTGCCATTCTATACACACACACACACACACACACACACACACACACATATATATATATATATATATATATATATATATATATATATATATATATATATATATATATATATATATATATATATATATACTGTTTGAATAAAACTCTTAGTTTTTCAGCAACTTTTTTCCTCTCCACACTTTCGTTTTGTTCCATTTACTACCCTTCGCTGGCTGCTTTGGGGGTGCTGTTGGATTCTTTTTTGAACCCTTGGTGGTGAGAATACCGCAGAATTATGGACTGTGGTGTGTCTCTATTTGACACCAAGAGCACAGACACAATCAGCCGTGTCTCCCTGATGAGTCCGATCCAGCGGACGAAAGGCCTAGGAGCAGGCAATACAAATAAATATGCCTTCGAGAGGGATTACGATGGCTCCCTCAGGCAGCTAGTGAAGGGCTTCTTATATTTATAATATATTCCCCCCATTTTCTTCAACTTCAATTTTTTTTTTAAAGTTCAAATCTTTGCCAAGTCATTACTATAACGACTGAAGAATTGTTAACCTGCACTTGTTTTCCCCCACTACTTAATTGTTCAGCATTCTTTTGTTTGGTCAATCAGTGGGAGATTGCATCTCTTAGGAGATCCAAGTAAAGGTTGTTCTGTACAATTCTTAGCCACTCATAATGCTTGGGTTATTGAACAGCAGAGCTGACCACTCAGACTGTTCCATATCTTTTGATCTCCCTTGCATCCTTGAATGGATCCTCAAGCACAGGCTCAAAGATTGTCCCCTATATTTTATACTGTTTGAATAATACTCTTAGTTTTTCAGCAACTTTTTTCCTCTCCACACTTTCGTTTTGTTCCATTTACTACCCTTCGCTGGCTGCTTTGGGGCTGCTGTTGGATTCTTTTTTGAACCCTTGGTGATGGGAATACCACAGAATTATGGATTGTGGTGTGTCTCTATTTGACACCAAGAGCACAGACACAATCAGCCGTGTCTCCCTGATGTGTCCGATCCAGCGGACGAAAGGCCTAGGAGCAGGCAATATAAAAAAAATGTGCCTTTGAGAGGGATTACGATGGTTCCCTCAGGCAGCTAGTGAAGGGCTTCTCATATTTATGATATATTCCCCCCATTTTCTTCATCTTCAATTTTTTTTTTTTTAAGTTCAAATCTTTGCCAAGTCATAACTATAATGACTGAAGAATTGTTAACCTGCACTAGGACACTGCTTAATTGTTCAGCATTCTATATATATATATATATATATATATATGAATCCATGGATATTCTATATTATGAAGGCGCACACAATGCATCCAACACACCACTACCTGCATGAGAATTAAAAGGCAAAGTTTGGCACTGAGTTTGCATTGTCATACTCCGAAGCGTGCCCCAATCACTTGGCATCAGTAGCGAGGGCGCATGTTTCAGAGCAGTATGTCAATGCAGTTAAAGTTGTTACCAGTAGATCTGTCAATCAACAAGGGAAAGCAGGTGCTAGTTTTTCAATATCTCACTTAAAGATGTAGAAGTCATTTTCTCTTTAACATAATTATTAAATATTTACGGGTGAATTAACGCGTCAATCATGGCTTTGCAACACGTTGTAAGTTTACCACTGGTTCTTTCCCAAGCCTTGTTTCATGTCAGCTTCAGATCGATCCTACAAACCATGATAACAATCGGAAAAGAGAACGACATGATTGTTTTGAAGAAGAAATATCTTACACACGTTGTCGTGGAAGGTTTTGTCCCTTCTCCTTGTGAAATGTCAACAAATAAAACAACTGGCCCAAATGTTAGGTTAAGATGATGCGCATGTCCAGCGAGGAGGCTGCCTGGTTTTTTGAGCTCCTTTTTATTTCATTTTTTACATCTTTTATCATCTTTTACATCTTTTATTCATACAAGTGACTGTGATTTTTAAAAATCAACACTGTTGGTTGTTTAATGCTTAATTTTACTTTCTAAACGAAATTGTTTTTAAAGCTTTTTCAGGTAAGGTGTTGTGTCTTACCTGGCTTTTCAAGATGGCTACCGGCGTGTTGTTCCTCAGTTTCGTTAAAAGCTTTCTACTTTTTCTTGCTATTTGCACATGTGATAGAAACAACTGTAATCCTAGTAATCGGTTTAATTTTGAAATTTTAGATGTAAATGTAGACGCCTTTAGTTCCATTTTTGCTGGTTATAAACTTTGTGCAACCTGAACCATGTTAGCCTTTTGTGTACACCTGTGCCGAGCACTGTTCTCACGTCGATTACTAGGCCCAGATTTGAACCTCTGATTTCAGTTAATATCAGAAATAGTATGGTGATAAGAAATTGTTTTTTTAATAAAAGGGTTAGACATAGAGGAGTTAAAGTATGGCTCTTAAGCCTTATCCTGCTATCGGAGATATTGAGCTCAATCCTGGTCCGTCCACCAAAGTAAAGTATCCATGTGGAGTCTGCAATTTGCGGTCACATGGAAACATAAAGCAGTTGCCTGTGACGTTTGCAATACATGGTATCACTCCAAATGTATGTTATTAAATTCAGCTGCTTATGAAGCATTATGTAATAGTGATATATCTTGGACGTGTTTACCTGCGGGATTCCAGACTTTACTTCGAGACTTTTTGAAGATTCTATTGAAGATTGCAGTTCAGAAAGCAACCGTTTTGGCCTTATTTCACCAGACCGATTCCAAAAAGAAAACTCCTTGAAATTTTGTCCTAAGTTTGCACCCACCCCTGATTCTAAAATTGATAAAATCCCTAATCATAAAGTACAACCCAACATCAAATCATCAAAAGAAAAAGACAAACTTAAATGCATAGTTGTAAACTTTCAATCACTTATCAAGAAAAAAAGAAGAACTCAGTAATTTAGTCACGGAAAAAAAAACATCGATGTTGTAACTGGAACAGAAACCTGACTAGAAACTGGAACATCCAGCAGTGAGTTTCTAATGGAGGATTTTGATATTTATAGAAAAGACAGACTTGGAAAAAGAGGTGGGGGAGTCATGATTGCTGTTCGGAAGAAACTAGCCAGTGAGTTTTTACATCAAGGCAAAAATAGTGAAAGCTTATTTTGTAGGATTAATTTTAAGAATAAGAGACCTGTCATTGTTGGATCAGTATACAGACCTCCAGACTCAGATGAAAATGTATGTTCGTCTATTTGCAAAGACATTTCTGACATTGTTTTGGCCAATAGGAAGGCAATATTATGGATTGGTGGTGACTTCAACTCACAGTCAGTTCAGTTCAGTGGTTTATTTAATGTCTTTTCATCGCCAGATGATATTAGACACTTAACTAAAGAAAGAAAAACAACAACAACAACAACAACAACAACAACAACAAAACTCCACACTTAATTTAACATCCACGTTAGTACTTTCAAACCCACATCTTATATATGCATGCTTACATAAGTTCAACTTACCTGATATCGACTGGCGTGAAGATGCCATATTCAATATAAAAAAAACCTTAATTCACAATTTTTTTGATGCCACCAAAGACCTTGGATTAGTGCAGTCAGTAGAAATATCAACACGTGGCAATGCATTCTTGGATTTACGTTTTACCAATTGTCCAGGCGCTTTAGGCAATCAGGAATTAATTGTAGGCCTGGGTGATCATGACATAATTCTCTTAGAGAGCAACTTTCAACCTTTTCAAGGAAAACCCCCTAAACGTACCAGCAGACTCTGGAACCAAGCAGACTTACCAAAATTACGCAGGGATACTCATGATTTCAGTCGTCTTTTTTAGGTCTCGTAGTGCTAAAGATAATGTCAATGACCTTTGGAAGTGCATAAAAACTAACTTGGAATTTATTATGGAAGACAACATACCAACTAAAATAACTTCAAGCAAGAACCACCAGCCTTTTTTGAGAAGGAAACATTGGTTCTTTAACAAATTGAAACGACACCCTAATTCAGAAAGATTACTGATTACGTATAAACATATTAAGAGAAGATGTCAGAAGGAATGTAGGCTTGCCCACTCCAATTATGTTAATTCGATGATCTCAGAAGGTGATCATCAAAACAAGAAATTATGGTCTTACATAAGGAGTAAGAGACAGGACAATATTGGGATTCCAGACCTGAAAATAATCAGAATAACCTAATACAGGACCCTGAAGGAAAAGCAAACTTACTAAGCAATCAGTTTTGTTCGGTGTTCTCAAATCCCAAGCCTCTAATTAATGTTAGACTAAAGGATGATGATAAGCTCCCTGAAATGCAAAATATCAAAGTAAGCAAAGCAGGAGTATTTAGGTTACTGACCAACATCAATGAAAATAAAGCTACTGGTCCTGATGGCATTCCTGGCAAGCTCTTAAAGTTATGTGCCAATGAATTGACTGAGGTATACCAACTACTTTCCCAAGCTTCACTGGACCAGGGAGTAATACCTGATGAGTGGCGAGATGCTAGCATTGTCCCTTTATTCAAAGAGGATGACAAAACAAAAGCAGAGAACTACAGACCTGTATCTCTTACATCCATATCAGCAAAATTACTTGAACATATAATACATAGTAGCATAATGGACCATCTTGACAAATATGACTTTTTAAATGACGCCCAGCATGGTTTTAGACAGCGAAGGAGTTATAACAACTCTCATTGATTTTAATAACTGTCTTAACAACAGACAGCAAATAGATGCAATTTTATTAGACTTTTCTAAAGCCTTTGATAAGGTTGATCATGAGGGCCTGCTACTTAAATTAGAACACATCGGCATCGGCGGTTCTTTGCTAAAATGGTCTAGATCATTCCTCGTTGGGAGAACGCAGAAAGTTATTGTGGAAGGGTCGTCATCCCATTGTAAACCGGTCTTGTCAGGTGTACCTCAGGGAACTGTTCTAGGTCCCTTGTTTTTGGTTTTTTTAATTCATATAAATGACACAAGTAGAAATCTCTCTCCTGGAACTACTATAAGGCTTTTTGCAGATGACAGCTTAGTATATATAACAATCAGAAGCAAGAATGATACACGCATTCTACAAGAAGATCTAAACGCTTTACAAGAGTGGGAAAGAACTTGGAACATGGAATTTCATCCCCAGAAGTGCCAAGTGTTGTTTATATGTAATAAACGCTCACCACCTAGATCAGAATACTCTATTCACAATACTATTCTTAAAGAAACCAGTGCTGAAAAATATTTAGGCGTGATTATAGACAGTAGTCTCAAATGGAAAGAACATTACAATTTAGTATGTAAGAAAGCAAACAACATCTTAGCTTTCTTATACAGGAACATCAACGACTGCCCCCAAAAGGTTAAGGACGACTGCTATAAAACACTGGTTAGACCAGTAATGGAATATGGTTGCTCAGCCTGGGATCCTTACAATCTAAAGGACATTGATAACCTCAAAAAGACTCAGAAGAGGGCAGCACGGTTCGTAACAGGGAACCACATCAGAGTGAAGGGAATACAAGGAAGAACATGAGAAAATTAGAATGGAAACTGTCACTCACGAACAGGTTACTGGTCGCCTCAGTGACAATTGTGGTGTGTGGCCCGTCCGTTTCTGGGTGGGCAGTGGACATAAAGTGCGTGATTCCTGCCGGGAGTATGCTTACTTGTCAACTCTCGGAGGGGGAAGGAGGAGAACATTTAGACTCGCTGGAATAGTGGGTTTTACGTGCGCAAACGAACACTCGTGAAACTGGAGTTCTTAGATGTGATCGGGGAATTCTGTGCATGTGAGTGCTGTCTTGTGAGTTTCCGAGGTGAATTCGGAGTGTCGTCGTGTGTTTGCAAGTTAGTACGAGTTGAGGCTTCATCCATGAAGGTTGGGATAGCCTTGTGCTCAAGTTTATTTCTGCCGTTGGGGTAGGGGTTCTCGGTATGCCCTCGACCGACTTCTGAAGGTTTGGCTACATGAGTTTAGACTGTCGGTGTTTCGGTGTTCAGCGGCGGGTTCTGCATCTACCAGGGCGTTGGCTGTCTGGCAGTGTCCCGGTGACTGAGGATGTCGTCCAGTGTGTGTCGTTCCTGTTTTGACCCTACCTGAGGTTTTTGACTGTCGGTGTTTCGGTGTTCAGTGGCGGGTTCTCCATCTACCAGGGCGTTGGCTGTCTGGCAGTGTCCCGGTGACTGAGGGTGTCGTCCAGTGTGTGTCGTTCCTGTTTTGACCAAGGTGAGCGTGTAAAATAGCGGAAATTTGGGAGGGCTGTAAAAGTTGGTTGTTTGCAGATATCATTATTTCATAAACTTTTGTATTTCGGTCCCCAGAACTGGAGGATTTTTTTATTTATTTCCATTCGCGCAGTTTCTTTCTATGTGAGTTCGACTAAGTAGAGAAGGAAATTTAAGTGCGCTGAAGTTTGAAGGGAAAAAAGGGACATAACTTGAGCTTAAAGTCAAGGAAAACCGTAGGCGTAGGAATAAAATAATGTGCGTTCCGGATCTACATTGATGCAGATAGGTGGATTTGTTACAGTGGTATTGATGTGCTAAGACATAATATGTTGTACTTGATAGTGGTCGCTTGCGTACAGAAATATTGTTTTCAAGTTTGGTAAAGACTGGTTATTTTCTGAGAGTGTAGGTTGGTGTCAAAGGACCGGAACTTTTAATATTAAAAGAGGAGACTGTCGCGCGGTGCGTGGCAGGTACAGAGGTCAGACTGCATGCGCTGTGTCTGGGCGTGTGTGAGGTTTATCGATCGATAGGTGACGGGTGGTGGTACCTCGGATAGACTCGTCTTGTAGAGGTTCAATTTTGGTGTTTGAGCGTGGAACCAAACCGGGTTGGATGGGCGGAAAGGTAAATTAGGGATGATTACATTAATAAAAGAGTTTTTTTTCTAATTATTATTAAAGATTTGCAGGTGAATTAATGATAATGTTAAATAGAATAGTAGTATCAGTTTGATTACTTAGTACAGGTTATTACAATTGGGGAAAAAAGAGAGAAATAGCAGATGATAATAAAGATGTTCAGATATTTAGGAATTGAGCCTCAGAAGTCTACTCTTGGTGTCTGTATATGTATATAGTTCTTGTTGTAGTCGACGGGGTGCGCCAGTATTCAAGAAAGTTTTCCTCAGCATTGTGGTGTCAGTAGGCAATATTTAGGACAGTGTATAGCAGCGCTCGGAAATCCTTGTCGAGCTTACGTAATTTGATATCGTCCGGGCACTTGATAATTTCTGTTAACATTTGCGGGATTATGTTTGTGCCTGCTAGGAAATTAGGGTACCCGGGTTTAAATCTGTTATTTTGGTTTTGCTTGAGATGTGTTCGATGATTCTATTAAGCATGTTGAACAATTAAGTAGTGGTGGAAAACAAGTGCAGGCTATTAAGCATGTTGTTAGATAATAGTCCCTGAACTGTGACTGGTACTGGTAGTCACTGACGGTCGGTTGATCGTTGGAGTAAATATGATTTACAATCTTACTGAATCATTGTGTCCTGGAGACTTCGATGGGAACTGAAGTCGTGGGAATATAACTCAGACAGTATAATCACTGTTATGAAGGAATGGTTACAATTATGTTCGTAGCTGTTAATGGAAATGGAAAGTCAATGGAGTTGGTTTAAATGTGTGATGGAAAATTTCTGGTGAGAGGGAATTTTGATGTCAAAATGGCTAGTTGTATAAGTCATGGTTTGAAATTCCAATCAGCTGTCGCACTTTGGGTTGTGACGTGTACATTTCAGGACTATATGTAGTGAGTCAACATGAAATGCATGAAAACACTCAGAGGCGTTTACATAAGTGAAGTAGCAAATAACTCTATTCTTCTATGGTTGTAAGACCTTTCCTTTTTCACAGGTTCCGGCGAGTTTCCCTACTTTCTCCTGCACAGCGACTCCGTGAGGGTCGGCCTCTCGGGTTTCGTCCTACCTCCTTCCACTCTCATCCCTGCCCATTCCTCTACCTGGAGTGGGGACGCACCTGGATCCGGCAGGTGTATTCTGGACTGGACGCTGACTCCGTCTTCTGCAGTCCCAGTGTTGCAGTTCCAGCTTCGGTTCCGTGTGTGTGTGTGTGTGTGTGTGTGTGTGTGTGTGTGTGTGTGTGTGTGTGTGTGTGTGTGTGTGTGTGTGGTGTGTGGTACATTGACGCGAGGTCGTCGTGAATCAGAGACAGACGTTTACGTGGTTATATTGGAAAACACTGTATTGGCGGGTTGTTGTTTTTTTGTTTGGTTGGTTGGTTGGTTGTTTTTTGGGGGGGGTTTGTTTTGGGGTGGGGTGGGGGTGGGGTGGGGGGGAGAGGGGTTCTTGCGTGTGTCAAGTGTCCGCCAGGGACCTTGAGTGAGATACTGAAAGTGCAAGATTGGGTTTCGGGTCACTTGAACAATTTAAATGCTGTGAATGATATTTGGGGGGATTGTGTATGGGTGTAGGGATAGTCTGACACCAGTAAAGAAAATTTAGTGTAAGGAATACAGCTTGGGGGAAGGAGGGTGTACGCTAAAGCATCGCGTTGGCATGTCGGGTTCTATGGAATATCAACCTTGTTTGATATTTCAGCCCGGGATTACCAGGTGATGTAGTTCTTCGCCCTTGTTCCATCTGGTATTGGCCTTCAGTGGGCTGAGGAGTATGCCTCTTGAGGGAAAGGGTCATTACATGTGAGTGCGCAGCATATGCATGCACAGGTATGCGTAAGGGGCCATGTGATGATGGTCGCGCATTGGTGGTATTAGCATAGTTGGATTTTTTTTCTGTGCTTTTTTTGTTGTTTGTTTTTTCCCGTGTAGGGAAAACTGCCTGTGTGTGTTGGATGTAAAGATCTTGGTATTTTCATCTGCCATTCTGTTGGTGAGACTGCGTGTGTGAATGCAAATAAAGCCTTCTGTTTGTGCACCATATTTTCCTTTGTCTGTGTGTTTGTTGTGTGGCGTTCGTACTCTCAGGTAAAGGGGGGAGGGGGTGATTAAAAAGGGGGGTATATTCATACATATATCACTGTCTAGTCTTTTACAGTGACAGAAACCCTTAGAAGAGAGAAGAGCCTTTATTAAACTTAATACCTTCTTCAAAGGCAGAGCTAAACTAATTGATATCCCAATGGAACAACTAGTATTTAATAAAAGTAGCACCAGGAGTGGCGATCAATCTTATGCCATACCTGCATCAAATATTGACAGCTATTTACATTCGTTTTATCCTAGTTCTGTAAGGTTGTGGAACTCACTGCCGGGTGCCATCAAGATTGCCACAAATCCAGTCTCTTTTAAAAATCAAATTGATAAGATAATCTTGAGATCTGTATATTGATGGACTTTTCTATTTTAACTTCCCCATATATTTTATGGTTACCTTGGCCTTAACCTGGCCATTGCTTTTAACCTTTTAAATATCATGTGCGACCCCGTGTTGCCAAATTTTGCTACAGGGGCTAACAGGCTGAGTCGCATTCTCTCTTTTTTTTAAACATGCGCGCTGGTGACCTACTCATTTTTGAGTGCACCAGCTTTTAAAGAAGAAGAAGAAAAAAAATTCATGTCGCCCAACACCTTTTGAGGATCCCATTGTCATCACATTACAAATGCTGATTGTTTCAAAAGTAACGTTTATTCTAGGCGTGAAAATAGAGAAAATAACCTCTTATCAAAGCATGCATTCAAGGTAGAAAACACCATGCCTGTATAAAATACCAAATAAGACTTGATGCACGGAAAACATTCTTTAAAAATGTCATGTATGTGCAGTCAAATTCTTTTTCCATCAGACATATTATTTTTAATTGTCTTCAGTTAGTCAAGATTGAGAGAAAAGAAGAGGAAAAAAAGAGAAGAGAAAGACATTTTTCCTGAAGGTTCCATCGGGACCCAGAGAAGCGCTGGCTTCAACTGCTGAACCACTAGACATGTTACTTTGAGTGTTTTCAGTCAGTCAACATTTAATCTGACGATGATCTTATGTTGATGCAGATGGTGTTTTATACAAGGAAGACATTTTGAACAGCAAAACGGTTGAATTTATTCGTTGTTGGACGCAGTGAAATAGGAGTCTGCTGATTTGTAATCTAGCTCCTGTTTCTTCCCCCACCCCCACCCCCTCCCTGCCGTCTCAGACCCAAACCCTATCCACCTCTCCACCCATGTGCCATCCCAGCCTCATCTAGAAGTGAGTATTATATGATTGCATGTTGGTCTGTATGCATTTCATCACTATTATGTTTTTCTCAGTGTATCTCTTTATTTCCGATACTTTCGTCCTTCATGTAATATAACAAATAAGTGAGCACACATTCAGTACGATATATTTGTTTCCTGGAAAAGGTCCAGACCTTTTTCACTTTCTGAAAGGCAGCGTGACGTCAACGCTACAATGACGCCGAATCAAGAACCGTCATTCATTGGATTATTAATTGCGTCATTCATTGCAACATTTGAACTTCGTACTCTTGAAGTTAATCTGGAGTATTCTTAATGGTTGTTAATCCAGACTGCTGACCTAGCCAATTAAGATTCAGAAAGAGAAGACCTCTTGGACAGCTGCCCATTTCATCGACGAATGTAGAAGTCCGAGTCCACGGTTACAGTTTAGGTTCCAAATGC
>CM031618.1:47671496-47687517 GCA_018398815.1 Conus ventricosus | reverse complement strand
AATAAAATAGAGATTCTTCCCGACAAGTCTCTATCAACCACGGGCAAATTCGCAAAACTAATGATGTTACCACTGCAGAGCAACTGACCTATAATAAGGCAGTACTAAATGTTTTAAAGTCCATGCAAACATGGCGCCCCAACATATCTTGCTGAGTTTATCCAAATGGCAACAACGCGATTGATTCAAATAATTACATTTACCACGTGTCCGCATTGATTTGTTCAAATCTAGTTTTGCTTTTTTTTGGTCCATCTGTGTGGAAACTCTCTTCTCCGTCTGCCAAAACATGTCAATCACTGCCGTCCTTCAAATCAGCAGTACTTAAACATTTACTTGAACAATAAATCTAACCTTTTGATCATAGTCTCAACGCCCTACTTTTATGCTTGCCTCTATATTATCTAATGAAAATGTGTGTGTGTGTGTGTGTGTGTGTGTGGTGGATGTGGGTATGCGCATGCGTGCGTGTATGTGTGGGCGTGTGCATGCATTGTGAGCGCGCGAGCGTATGTGTTTGACTGTGTGTAATTTTGTAATGGATTTTTTTTTTTTTTTTAAATAAATATTATTCTTATTACTATTGTTATTGTTAATATTATAATGTTGCTATATATATATATATATATATATTTTTTTTTTTTTTCCATTGTTTCTGTCATTATTTATTATGTGCGTTTGTTTTAGTTGAATGTTGTAGAATAGCAAGGACAGATTGGAAAAATTTAGGCACTGCCTAAAAATCTCTATCCTTGAGTAATAAAGTTTTTGAGTCTTGAGTTCTCTCTCTCTGTCGGATAGGCCATAAGCTACATTATCTTTTCTCTCTCTTTTTCCCTCCCCCCCCCCCCCCCCACCCTCCTCTCAGTCGGATGGGCTATAAGCACATTATCTTTTCTCTTTCTCTCTCTCTCTCTCTCTCTCTCTCTCTCTCTCTCTCTGTAGTGTGTGTGTGTGTGTGTGTAGATATCGTTTCTGTCATCAAGAGAACCTCATTCCTTTTTTCCCACTTTTTTCAGCTGTTCAGTTGGAATTTGAGCAAAGTATGATTATGTTTTTATCTCAAGTAGAGACAAGTTCTCCGTCATCCCTCTGTCGTCAGCTGAAAATCAGTTACCGTCTCCGATCTGTCCGCTTTATCTTCACTGTTTCCTTCACTCCGTACCTCTTATCATTACTTTTTTGTTCATTCCAATTAACACTACTCATATTTCTTCTTCTGGATGCCAAAGTTTTTGTTTTGATTGACCTGTCTGTCCACGTAACATTCAAAGGAACTTTACATGTTGATTGACGTGTCTGTCCACGTTAACACTCAAAGGAACTTTACATGTTGATTGGCCCTGTCGTCCAAGTAACGTTTAAAGGGAAATTTTTAAACATGTTGATTGACGTGTCTGTCCACGTAAGTTTAAAGGAACTTTACATGTTGATTGGGCGTGTCTGTCCACATAACACTCAAGGGAATTTTGCATGTTGATTGATGTGTCTGTCCACGTAACGTTTAAAGGGAATTTTACATTTTGATTGACGTGTCTGTCACGAAAACACTCAAAGGAAAACTTTACATGTTGATTGACGTGTCTGTCCACGTAACACTCAAAGGAACTTTACATATTGATTGAGATGTCTGCCCACGTAAACGTTTAAGGAACTTACGTGTTGCAGTCAGCATGGTCATTTCACTATTGTTGTTTTGGTATGTTTTGATAGCCCCCCTGTTTGCTTATAAGTGTGCGTTGTGTGTGTGTGTTGTGCGTGCGTGCGTGCGTGTGTTGTATGTTTGTGTCACCCCCCTCCACTGCCCCCCCCCCCACAACACACACACATCAATACATACTGTACAAAAAATGTATGGGCGCATGCAGACATACATATGTACAAAAAACCCCAAAATTTTCCTCTCTTTTCTTTTCTGCCACTCCCACCCCCCCCCCCCTTCCTCTCTCTTCTTCTCATTTTCTCTTCTCTCTCTTCTCTTCTCCTTTTCGTCTAAATGGTCCAATTACAAAAATGGCGATAAAATCGTATTTAAACACTAAAAAAATAGTTTTCCTGTCCCGTTGAAGAACTATTCAAAACGAAAAATGCTGTCAAGTGAGGATGTTGCTATGTTTGCCCCATCACGGTTCGTTGTAGGAGGAACAGTTGTAATGAAATGTTGTTTAAACCCAAGTTTGTTACTTTCGTTATCGCCAATTTGGCCCCCCTTCTTTCTGAAAAAAACAATTCTGGATAAATCATTCCATTTTCAAAAAGCATAAACAATTTCCATGTTAGGTGTCACATGGGGATAGGCTGGAGGCCTCACATTAAAGTACGAGTTCACGGTTCTCTGTCTCTGTCTCTCTTGTCTCTCTCTTCTCTCTCTTTTCTCTCTCTCTCTTCTCTCTAGCGTGAGCACAGTATATGCAAAAGTTTCATAAATGGAATTATGCGACCTAGTACACGTGAGAGTCGGACAGCTATGTTATGCAATAGATTCTTTGCTCTACGTGTACATCAGACCACTACACCAAAAAGAAAGAAACAAAAACAACAACGACAAACAACAAACAACACACAACAAAACAATTCGCTTGAAAAATCTGCAAAGTGTATGAGACTTTATCAGATGGACAGCTAAATTGGCCTAGACTGCATCCATTTTCTGAGTTGGGACAAAAAAACACTATGTAACGTTAAAGGTAGATTTTAAACAAGATTTTATCACGAAGACATTGAAAATACGTTTTTGTCATGGAACATTCAAGTAAAAAAATGAGATACATTAAGTTTTTAGACCACAGACACACAATGAAGATGGTTTAAAAAACCTACCTAACCAACCATCCACCCGTATTCTGTGTAATAAATTTCATTCGGAATGGAACCTGGCGGACTTACACACACACACACACACACACACACACACACACACACACACAGCATACATACACACACACACACACACACAACACAACACTGGCTGACTGAAACCATTTACTGTCAGATTAACATAGTGTTGTAACACACACATAGTGTTGTTACACACACTCTCTCTCTCTCTCTCTCTCTCTCTCTCTCTCTCTCTCTCCCTCTCTCTCTCTCTCTCTCTCTCTCTCTCACACCACACACACACACACACACACACACACACACACACCGCTGAAACATTGATCATGGAACTCCAAACGAAATTGCTTCTCAACTTGAAATTCTCCAAATTTCTCGACTGTTCACTACTTTTAACTTTACTCTATTTTCGCAGCGTAATTTGTTTAAAAGAAATGATGATTCATCATTATATAATCATGTCACTGGTACGTCTGTTTATAATTTGAGCTATCTGCCAGTACCTAAACACTCGATGAAAATAAATCTACATTGCTGAGCAGATTAGAAAAGGTTTAAAAAGGAAAGAAGAAGAACCCAGTCCTGTTCTATTCAAGTCTTTCTTAGCCTTTTTTTAGGTCTTTGTGACCATCTATTTCAGTTTTTTTAACAATCTATTCAAGTCTTTAGTCATCTATTCAAGTCTTTTTAGCCCTCTTCTGAAGTCGTTGTAGCAATCTATTTCAATTCTTTTTAGCCATCTATTCCAGTCTTTTAGTCATCTATTAAGTCTTTTAGTCATCTATTGAAGTCTTTTTAGCCACTTATTGAACTCTTCTTGGGCCACTATTCAAATCCTTTTAATCGTCTATCAGTCTTTTTAACCGTCTATTTAAGCCATTTAAGCCTCTTTTCAAGTCTATTTAGCCATCCATTCAAGTCTTTTTAGCCACCTATTCAAGTCTTTTTAACCATACATTAAAGTCTTTTTAGCCATCTATTCAAGTCTTTGTAGCATTCTACTCCAGTATTTTTAGCCATCGATTTGAGTCTTTTGAGCCACCTATTCAAGTCTTTTAGCCATATATTCAAGTCTTCTCAGCCATCTCTGTGTCTTTTAGCCATCTATTTAAATCTTTTTAGCCATCTATTTAAATCCTTTTAGCCAACTATTCAAGTCTTTCAGCCATCTATTCAAGTCTTTTTTACACATCTTTCCAGTGTTTTTAACCACCCAAACTTGATGTAAAAGTGCAAGGAGATTAAGAATGAGACTTCTTCAGTCTCTATTGGCACTAATCCACAGTTGAATGCTGTTATTAATTCATGCAGTTAACAGTTATCCATCAAGAGCGTTTGCTTAACCAGCCGCCGTAGTGGTTAGTTTCTCTTAAAGTCCGGTTGGATGGACGTGGGCTCGATTCACATAAAAAAAATGTTTGTTTACTTATTCATTTATTTATTTGTTTATTTACTTATTCGTTTACTTTTTTTCGTCTTTATTTTTCGGCGCAAGTACGGCTTTTACGTTGATGTTAGTTTGTTTTGTACGAGCTCAATTGAGAGAACTGCATTCACACGGTCGAGTTTCATCTATCAATGGTCGGAGGACGTCGCTGAAATTTGATGGCTAACACTGCAGGTGTCTGTAATTCTCGGGACTGGTTGACGCCGGGACATACTACAACAGTAAGCGTTGAGTCCAGTCCTGTCATGCCGTCTCAGACCGGAGTGTAACTCCCTGGGATCATCGTCATCAATCATCGTAGACAAAGTCTCAAATGATGTGGCCCTTCGTACCCTGCGTTCATAGTGACCTTAGTTTTGATTTCCTCTCCACGCCTGTGCCCTTGATGAGATTGTATCGGGATCGTCGGTAACAGCCGATTCGTAGAGACTGTTGCCTGGCGGACGTGGTGCCACCCTCCGGAGGGGACGCTCACTCACACCGGCAATTGTCGTCGGTGGGAGGTGTCCATTTCAACATTACCCAACATGCCCCAAACTTCTTATGCATATATCAAAATAGGCTGTATGTGTGAATCAAATAATTTCCAAAAATAGATTTACGTCATTGGAGTTCAATTTCTTCACTGTTCTCAAAATATCATGACACCTCTCTTTCCTTTTCTGCACATCTCAAGCCAGCACTTACTCAATCTTAATTTTGTTGTGAAGAACATCACAAGGTATTTATAGCTGCTTGTCACTTTAACTTCTACTCCATCATAAAACCATCTTTCATACTTTGATAAGTAACCGCCATTTCTAAAAACCATTATACAAGTTTTGTTTAGATTCACTGTTAATCTTAACCTATCTGATTCCCTTTTCAAAGTGTCTAATTGATTCTGCAAACCAACAGGCGTATCTGCAAGGAGGATGATATCATCAGCGAAAGATATTAGAAATAGGTCAGCTGCACCAGGTAACATTGTATTCCATGTTTCCCTCCCCCAATATCTCTATCGCTAATTTATTAATGCAGAATGAAAACAACAGTGGGCTGAGCAGACACCCTTGTTTCACTCCCAGGGGGCAGCTGAAATAGTCGGTATAAGCTCCTTTCTCTCGAACACATGCAAGAACAGACTCATACATTCCATGAACAGCTGTATACAACTTCCCATTTACACAATTTTTTCCTCAATATATACCACAGATTATTTCTGTTGACTGAATCGAAAGCTCTATGAAAATCAATAAATGCAACATACAATTTGATTTTGTTATTAAATGTTTTTGTACTGAGGCGTACAGAGTAAATATGTGGTCTACTGTACTATATTTGGATCGAAATCCAGCCTGTTCTTCTATTATTTTTCTCTCTCTCTTGCCCATACTCTCAGTCTTTTGTTGAGTACATGCGTATACATTTTACTAATAACACTTGTCAATGCAACGCCTCGATAGTTGTCAGGATTGTTACTATCACCTTTCTTGTGAAGAGGAACTATTATGGATTTGGACCAAGATTCTGGAAAGATTCTCTTGTCAAACACCGAGTTAAAAATATTAACCAAGAATTCAACTACAACAGAGCACATTTGAACATTTCTCCCACTACTTTGTCGGTCTGGCACTTTTTGCACATTTGATGGCTTTATTCTGTTCAAGACCCCATTTCTTGCTATCTGATCATTAAAACAGTGGTTCATCAGTATTTTGTGTACTTTGTTCTTCACTATCTATGTCTATATTAAAATCTTCAAAATTGTTATTAGATCTATTAAATACACTATAGAAATTTCAAACCATTGTTGCGAGCTGATTTCATTGTAAATTACTGATTTTCACTAATCGATCGAATGGTGGACCAAACAATTTAGGGTCGTGAACAGATGTTTTTAACTTATTAATTCGTTTTTCATCAAAGTCTTTTCTTTTCTCTTTTTCCCCAGTGAATTATAGTCTTTCCTTTCCCTAACGTAGGTTGCTTTGTGTTTCTCTTTCAGTTCTTTGGTTTTGGTTCTTTGGTATCGTTTCAGACACCTTTTCACAACTTTTTTCTTGTTCTCGCACTCATATCAAACCAATCGCTCTCTTCTTTCTTCCGTTTTTCCCTTGGTCCTTATCATACATGCAGCGGCACTGTGCAAAGCTTTCACAAGATATTCTATACCAGTGTTGATATTCACATTAAGACACACTGTAGCTTCGTTATAGCACTGTTTGAACTCATCTGAATCTGTTCCTCCTGTAGGTCACGGCGGTGTTCATCGGACCAAAAAATTTGGGGTGGAAAATACGGATGTTCTTTTTTTTACGGTTACATTACCTGCTTTCCATTTCAATTCTAACGGTAGATGCCGGGAGAACAAACAATCGCCCCTTTCATTCTGCAGTTTTTTTGCAACTCTTTAGTGACTGTGAAATAATCAATTCTGCTATGCCACCAGTGACACAAATGTAAACTCTCCTTTCGACCATCCTGGCGTGTACCATTCAAAATTTCCAAGTCAAACATGAAACACAGATCTAACCAAGATTTGCCAAACTTATTTACAACCATGAGTCTTTAGAACAGCGCTTCAACGCATCATTTGCATTCATCATTTTCATTGTCATCTTCAGTACAACAATCTTCATGATAGGAATTATCATCATCACAGACATCAATATCATAAACACCATCCTCTTTAACATCGCAATCTTCATCATCATCATCACTACTCTATCTCCAGGTGTGAAATTTGACATAGTCTCCAGTTTGGTGTTGACGTCTAGTCCGTGCATTCAAATCACCACGTAACAAAATTTATTTACATCTTATTTTCTGTAATTTCTAACATAATATCTTCAAGAATCATGATTCCGTCTTAATTGCATCGTTATTATATATCGGCCCTCCCTCTGGTACCACATAACATGCAAACAATAGCACTCCCTGGTTTTATTGAAAAAAGTTTTGCTACTTTTAAAGACTATCATGTTAGCACAATTTACACTGACCTGAGTAACATACATTTTTATACATTTTCTTCACCATCAGTAATACCCCACCTCCTGAGTTACGACTTAATGTGATAATTTCTTTGCTGGCGCATGAAATTTCGCTTTAGCTAGTCACATGGTGTCTTGCATTGATAACTACCACTATGTGATTTTTTCAGAAAGATACGGAAAACCCTTAGTGTCACTACATTTTTGGAATTTGGATATTTCTATGAGGTAAATTGTGTCGCGTGTTAACGTACTATGTAGTATTTGACTAAAAACGAACATAAATGGTTCCCATATTTGACTTTTCGCTTTCTTTACCCTTATCTTGTTTGTGGATACAATTACTCTTCTACGTATGATAATTACTAGGTATGGTGAACTCAAACCGTTAGGAGTTTACCAATGTATACGCCACAAATGTTTCAGAAATGTTTTTGAATGAAGGGAAGGCATCTACAACTCAATCAAACTGTGGATTTGCAGCATGGTTACAAATGTGCTGTATACTGAAATTCTAGATAGGTCTATTACCAAAATTCGTCTTTTCATTGCCCTTTTTAAAACATTTGTCGCAACCTTGGGAAAAGAAACACTTAGCCCAACCACATTGTTCTGTTGCATGTGCCGGTCAAATCCAGCCCTTTAAAAACCTGAATTAAATTCAAAATTTTTGTCTGTTTCTGTTTGCTATTTTGTGTAAAATGTTGTATAATGCATGCTCTACGAATCTTTTATTTGATTTTTTAATCTTGAAAAGATATACCTTAACCGAAAAACCACTTCGCGAACAAACAAAAAAAATCCTGAAAGAAGAAAGAAAAATATGACCAGAAAAAAAGAATGAATGAGAGAGAAATATTGTTAAAATAATACTCTAAAGTGGAGAAAAGGATGAGGTGAGGGGGAAAAGAAGAAGAAAAACCTACCCAGTATTTAAATCGAACCGCTAATCATCAGAACACAAATCAGCATTTTATCCACAGAGCTAACTGCATATCTAGCATGGCCTCATCAAATAAAATATTATAACGTTAAGCATTTCAATTTTTTTTCCATGTGGATCAAACTTCAAACTTTCAAAAGGAATAAAAATAAAATCAATGCATAAGAGAACGTTTTAATGCCCACTCTGACCAAAGATAGTTCGCCCTACAGTCTTTGCTCTGACTCACCCGCCTCAACTGCCCTCGGCCGCCCTCAGCCGCCCCTGTCAGACTCGGCATTTATACGTTCTCTAACTAGTAAACACTCTACAACGAACGAGAACGAGTAAGGGCATAATGACTCTCCCCTGAAGAACGGCCGAAGTTCGTTCCCTAAGGCTTCTTTGTCATAATGCCCCTACTCGTTCTCTAACTAGTAAACCCCCTACAAACATACATACTGTGTAGGATTATCTGTTTTTAATACTAATTTACAAAACTTTGAGATTTCAGTTTTGCTTAATCCTGTTTTTCTTGATCGTTTTCAATAACATCATTTTCACGCATACATTCATCAAATGCGTCTCTGTCTTTCATGTGAAATAAAACTAGGGTCTTTAACTGTTCTCTAAAGTCTTTAAAACTGAGTGATATTTCTGACATAAAACCCACACACTTATCCCAGCATGTCTGCCATTGAAAGCCAGTTTGACAAAGTTTTTCTTTTTTTAACTATGTCTCTCCTGCCGAACAGTCATCTTTAATCAATAGTGTCTGCGTTCCCTCAAACAGTCTATAAAAGTATTCTAAACACTCACTCAGTTTATTGCTGGATCAACCAAATATATGTCATCATCTGTCCATATAAGCATTCGATCATGATATGATTGATTCCATTTTAAGGTTGGGCAAAAAATTACTATATGATCAAATTTATAACGATAAACTGTTTGTAATAGGTCTAGGACAAATATTGTTTTTTCCACAACCAGTCTGTCCACAAATCAATTAACAATGATGGGTTTTTTGTCATAAAGTTTAACTGCTCCATAGTTTTATAACAGAATTTAATCTAATCTAGTTATTATGTTTATCATACTCTCTGTCAAAACTTGTTCAGAAATAATAAAATTCTATAAGGCCTAAATGTGTAAGATTAATCCAATTCAGTTCTCTCAGATTGTTTCTATTTAGACTAATATTGATTTTGTTGCTTGTTGTTATGACCTTAATAATATTCTCACCATCGTAAAGAACAACAACAGTAACTAAGATTTGTCAACGTCTAAGTTTTGCCAGCTAATATGAATTCCTTTCATAAGGATGTCACTGACAACCCAAAGCTAAATTCCTCTCCACATCTTTTAAGAACAGAAATTTTAAATATTATTGTGAACGTGTCTCCTAATTTCTTGCGTGGGAAATTTAAATGTAATTTTGTAGAAGCATCCTTCAAAACTGATTCCTTTTTGTGAAGGATGTACTGTTTGTTCCCAGACGGGTTTATTTCGATCTCTTTCTGACTATTGTCCTCTGGCATAAGACTTATATGTAAAGGACCAGAGTTAAATGCTTTTTGAAACTTTTTTGACGGGCGAAAAATGTAAATGGGCTTAAGAATTCAAATTTTATGTCCCATTCTAAATATGGTTCTAATGCCATTTGTTGTCAGTTTTTAAAAACTATTTTATACTCATAATGGCCTGCATCATTGTTTCTACATTGAGTAGGTGTTCTAGTTTAGGAAACCTTTTGTTGTCGCTAACCTCTTTGCGTTTATAATAACCATCTTTGCTGTACTCAAAACCATACAAAGCGCCTATCTCACCGTTCTGTTCAAAGTCCTCATGTCTGCAAGGTCTTTTAATTCTAAAGTTATACACCTCACAGGCGCTAATGTACCCCCCGATTCATTGGTCCACGCGACATTTTTAGTACAACTTATTATTTTATTTCTAAAACAATGTGTAGGTTATCACATTTCATGACTTTCCCTGTTTTGTCTGTGATTTTTATATTAAATGATCTGACCCTCCCCCACAAGCTAATCTTTTAAACTGTAAATAAGGGAATGGTATAATTTCATAATCGCAATATGCAGCTTTCCCTGACGGAAGAGCTCTTAAAAAAAGTTGAGGACTTCCATCATATAAGTTTTCATCATGCTCAGCTCATCCAAATGAACATGAGTAATGAATGTAATGCAAGATCGAGCGGATTTTCCCCCTCATAAGTATTTTGTTTGGCGTAACTCTAAATCTATAATTGCCAGTTGCAAAGCCTGACATTTTAGCTAGCTATACTTCAAAAATGTAATCCACTACTACTTCTTCAGGTTTGAATGTCACATTGTTTTTCAGATTTGCATTGTTAAGTTTGAGAGTAATGTTGAAGTTACTCATTGCTTCTTTTAGTTAGCAAAACCCGTAATAAAACCCTCAGGTAAAGGTTAACTGGCTAACTTTGTTTCCTCCGTTATTTACTTTTAGAATCTTATTATATTCTTGGATTCACTTATATTAAACCAAAACGACTTTGTAAAAAAATTTCATGGAGTGCGACCCTTTGGGTTCCGCATTCATTACAATAGCATATTCTAAAAATGAAGGACTGTCTTGGTTGTTATTGTTACAAACATTTTTTAAACGAAATAAAAATGAGTGCAATTAAAAATACTAATGCAAAATATTCTGTTGGGCCGCACTACAATCTTAAAATATAACAACTGATACACTTGCCATTTCTGTGACTCAGTCTGACACCTTTCAAGTAAAGTTCAGTACTCCATTGAACAGCTATCGTAACCCCCCTATTAAAAACGACTACATCCCGAAAGTGTGGTTCAGTCATCCGATGCAGTTTTAATCAGAACCAGTTTAAACTTTGCTGTGTTTTGGCATCAGCTGGGTGTGGAGTGTCGCATGAGTGACGTATTTTGTCTGAACTGCAATCGCCATTACCAAATGACAAACCGTTTAATCCATTCAGCAACAGAATAGACATGAAGGCTTTTGAAGGGATCTGTAACGAATTCAATATTAATGTTAAGACAGACTTCAGACAAAAGTTGGATCTTAATCATGGTTTAGGCACCCTTTATCTTTGGGGCGTGCACAGAAAGTATAACTATGACGGGAACCCTCCTTTCACATCTTTCTCTTCAGGCACAACTGTTCACCTCGGGTCCATAGAGCAAGAGCATAAAATAGCGTGGACGTCATATATTTTAGACACTTCTAAGGGCCTAACTAAAGCAGGAACAGAACGATTAAAACGACTCCATTCGTATCTATTTTGGTGTTTGCTAGGTTCGCAAGCACAAGCGAGACCGAACATAAACTGATCCTTCTACTGGCTTTGACGCACAAAAACAATACTTGGCAAATTTAGAGGACGCCATAACTCTGCAATTGATTTGCCTTCAAGTATTAAAAGGTACCAAAAATGTTTTACAATACCCAAGATCGCAAGTAGACTTTGCTGTTGGCACTGGTTTTATACATGCTGCCTTCTGACCTCGGACTCCAGATAGGAACAATAATAAACTACAATAATGAAATCCTTGTGGCGGGCAATGAACAGAAAGTCGGAAAAAAACGACATAAATTCTGAGCCAGTGATATTACAAACAATAAACAAACAAGTCGACCCCCCAAGAATAAGTCATCCAATCCCTGAGGTCCAAAGCCCAAAGGCCACGAAGTCAAAAAAAAATAATGACCATGAATATGAAAAGACAGCACTTGTTATGGATTAACTGGCCTAGGATTACTTGTTCTTTATGTTACTAAAAAGTAACCCGACTAATTAAGACAGCAAATGCCCACAAGTGCTCGGCCATAAAGCCAACTACTTTGCTTGCAGTAGACAAAAGCCAGCTAACGACACTCCCAAACATGCCGGGGAAAGAGTCTATGGCCCTACTGGCCAATTTTTTCAACAAACCTGCAAGATGATCGAGTTGTTATTTTACCCATGATTTATCGGGTGGAGGTGATGGTGGTGGAGGCACTGACCCTTGACCACCACCGCCTGTAATGGCCAACACCAGCGTACTTATTGCAAATCCCAAGGCTGTATTAACGCTTGCTAATGCGACTCCTTGCTCTCTAAACAGTGTTCTTATTCGTTCTGCTAGCGTCGTGTTATCATATAACATTCTTCGGATAGTTTCTCTTATTCTGTTCACTTGAGTACGTAATTGTTCTCGGTTAAAAGACAACACTTCTAGTCTTGCTGATCTCTCTTGTTCAAGATCATGTGGTCTTTGTGTAATTCTTTCTTTCATATCATGTCCTAAGTTGGAGTCGTCAGCCTGACAAGATTTTCTTTTTCTCTTTTTATATGCTCATCTAATTCACCCAGTTTTGCTAAATTGTTTGTTAATTTACCTCTGATGCTTCTCACAGCATGATCAAAGGCCACTATTTTTTCGCATAGGCAACGGTAGCGGCGGATCGTGTATAGTTTTTAATGCTGTTTCTTCTGAAAAACTGGTTTCTGCTTCTATTGCTTGTATTAGTTCGTCTGCTGTTTGATTTAAATCTTTAAAATCTATGTTTTGCATTTGGTTATCTGTTGGGGGTTCTGTAGTGTTTTGAAGTTTAGAAACTGCCTCCCCGCTTAATTTTGGTGTAGCAATGCCAAGGCGGTTTTGATCGCTCACACTGAGCCTTTGTCTAATTGTACTCTTGGCTAAAAGCTTTGATGAGTCTGGTTTAGATGTAAGCTGTACATGTTGTCCTTGGTCTGCTTCTCACAAACAAATGGTTATCTTTTGGTTCAAAATCATTAGGGTCTAAATATTCATGAGGTTCTTGATCTAAACTTTGGTATAATGATCTGACCTTACTTAATGTTAATTCATGATGCAATGAGTGTTGCTGTGTCAAAGGTGTCATTTCAGTCATGTCGTCTAGATGATCAACATCATAATCTTCAAAGTTAAAGTCTTCCATGTTTTTTTTTAATAATTAACTTTTTATTTTGTTTTAATAAAAAAAATGTCACAAGCACATGGTTCAATTCTCAACCCGTATAGAAGACTGAAAGAGTCCTTTGGTGTGAAGGGAAATAAACAGAATATATTGTTCCAAATAATCCATCTACTTTTGATTCAGATCAAATTCTTACCGTCAAATTTCCTGACCTAATGAGCAGATGAAGTGATTGTGCCGGGCTCTGCACGACTTACTTTCAAAATAGAACTCACATCAGCAACAGACCCAAACAGGACAGTAGTCCAGAATCTTGGACGGACAATCGCTATGAAAATTTCTATAAAACTTGACGGCAGGAAATACTTTCCTTACACAATGCAGACATATTTTTAATCTATTCTGGTCTATGGCTAACCGCGAATGAAAGGGCCGATCTTGCGTTTCAAGGAATCGAAAATAATGAAGCACTCAAACACAGAATAGGCGCCGCAGATGCTAATGTGGTAACAGGCCTGAAGCTGTAAGTTATGCGTATGGAAATCGCGTTTCCATACCCTTGGATTCTGAGTTGTTAAAAGCGCATGCACCCTTGGATTCTGAGTTGTTAAAAGCGCATGCACCATACTTTCAAGGAGCATTAAAAGACAGATTGTCATATGAACTAACTTTTAAATGAGTACAAACGTGTTATTAAATCTACAGACACTGAAGCAAAGTACAGCATTTCTGACATCTCGTTAGAGTTTGACATTGTTAGCAACCCTAACTTAGCATGGCAGATTGAGCAACAATATCAGTCAAAATTAGCAATATATTACGAAAGACTGATTCATCATTCTAAATATATCAAAAGCAGTGCAGACACTATATGGAATTTTAGTTTTTAGTACCACAGCAAGATCACTTAAAGGTATTTTAATTGCTGTGTGAAGATGAAGAACCATTCAAAAGAGGAACTGAAAAGTTTATTAATCCTAAAATAATGAAAGTACAATGTTCAATTGAGGGTAGTCCTAACCAAATCTACGGTAGCGGGCTTAAACCTTATCAGCATTTTGACGAAATAAGAAAATTGTTTCGGAGGTGGGAGGTCTAGAAGTCCAACAGTAGACCTTGTGTCTAAAGATCTACACCTTCATGATGTAGACTTGATATTATTTAACAACGAAATACGGTTTATGGATTGATCTAAGGTCGACAGAGGATAATCAGTTGCATGGAAGTGGGAGAACTGTTAAAGACGGAATAACCATTCAAATTGATAAAGAAAAAGATAGTGATAAACCAGTTAATGTATATTTTGTTTTCAATATATGATGCGCAGCTGAATATTCAAGATAACAGATTAAAAGATATACAATACTGAATTATTTTTTATTTTTAAAAAGCATGTCTGTTCAGGTTTATCCAAAAGTGTCTACAGCGACAGGGTCGCCTAAAGAGACAGGGTCTCCTACAGAGACAGGGTCTCCTACAGAGACAGGGTCTCCTACAGCAACAGGGTTGCCAAAAGAAGAGATAGTTGGCAACTCTGACATAAAAACCTTCAGCTCAGATTAACAAACATTACGCAAATGCAACAAAAACTAGAGCAAGACCTTTCAAAATACAGCAAAACCAAACGAAGGTATTCTGCCGTCTTTAATGCTATTACATATGTTAATACTGGAACATCGACTTTTAGTGCTCTATCAGCAGGAACAAGTGTAGGTCTCTTAGCAACAGGCGTAGGTGCACCAGTAGCTAAACATCTTGGCGGTTTGTCTTTAACTTTTGGCCTGTGCTCATTAGCTGTAAGTGTTGCCAGCAACAACAAAAAATTAAAATTAAACTCCAAAAGCACACAGCTATGGTTCAGCTAATAACAGCTAAACTTAGTTTGTTCAAACTGATAATAAATAAAGCACTAGTTGACTCGAATATCACGGACGAAGAATTTAGTCGTTTACAGGCTGATTTTGAGGACTACAAAAGACAAAAGTTTGATCTTCAAAAAAGGCTCGGGCAACTTTTTCTCAACAACCAGACACCGATCAGATAAAAAAAAATGTTTAAAAAAAGTAAACGAGACATTAAACTCTGTTCTAAACAGCTCACATTAACAACACCAAAGGGCGTTTATACTTTAGTTTATGAGTCCAAGCACAAAAAGGCCGTCGATATTGATTCTGACTAAGAATGTTTTTTAATTTAAATAAATATTTTGAGTTAGAAAAGAAACTCCACATGGCTAAGATATATGAAAGTCCTAACGCTTGGTTAGATGAATATTTAAAGGAAGAACATTTGTCAAGAGCTTTAAATGAGATCGATTTAGAAGTTATTGATCCAACAAACATACAGGCAAGCGTTGTACATGCTATTTCTCAAGTTCCAGGTAAACTAACAATAGACCGGCCAGTTAAAGTAAGGTTAACTGTTTATACAACAATAAATGAAGGAAATCTAGAAGTCTGGGTCTCAACTAAACATCAGACTATTCTTTTTTTATAATGACGTAACACGTGGTTGGGCAGACCAACTGCTTACACAGTTTAATGCAGCCTCTGAGAAAGCTAAAATGAGAGGCTCTGGTTGGTCAGAGGGTAAAGTCTTAGAGATCAGATTAAAACAGGCTAAGTATCAGCCGATTGTAGGCAAGTCTTACGTTCCGCTACCCCCAGCATTAGTTACAAAGAGAGCAGTTCTAAACATAAAGAATTCAGACGACAAATGTTTTATGTGGTGTGTTCTTGCAAGGCTGCATCACGTTGCTAAAAACGCAGAGTGTCTAACTATCAACCTTACATCAATTAACGTAACTTCAGTGGAATATCCTTACCTGTTAGCGTAGACAAAATTGATCCGTTTGAAGAACAGAACAAGCCAATAACTGTTAACGTATACACATGGTCTGAGGAA
>CM031618.1:47664834-47667996 GCA_018398815.1 Conus ventricosus | reverse complement strand
TTTTTTTTGGGAAAAATGTTTGTGCAAAACTTTTTTGGAAAACAGTCTGGGAGACTGCTGAACAGTACTGGTGAAACGTGTTTTGTTAACTAACTTTTTCGAAAATCTTATTTTTGTTTGGGACCAGTGAGGGCGTTTTCACTGATAGGTGTTAGATCTGATAATTTTATTGGCTAAATTCTATATTTACAAATGCAAATGGAAAAGGAGCAACCACACATTACTGCTTTCTCGGGCTTACTGAAACAAAGATACTCAATAGAGTGCTACTGTAATGCAATTGAAAGGGGAAAATATACTTTTTGATCATTCAATGCTCCCGTATAAACCTCTGATAGAACTTTAAGACTTTGTTAACAAAGTATGTTTTTTTCATATACTCTTGGATGTGCATGAATATCTACAATATGAATGTCTCTGCCATAAGGCTAACTTACTTCGCTGAAGTTTTAATATCAGGCGTATAGTTTGTCAGTTACTTTCTGTTTTTCCTCTCTTGCCCCCGGTGCAACACTATCATTGACATCTTGACCACCACCCTCCCTTAACACCCATCCTTTTACCCCTGCAATCTCTCTCTCTCTCTCTCTCTCTCTCTCTCTCTCTGCCTCAGTCCGTTATTCTTTTTTTTTCCACCTGCCAGCCTGTTGTATCCCTCCCCCCCAGCATCCTTTCCCCCCTCGCCCCCCCCCCCTTCCCCGCTCCCCCCTCCCCCATCCCACTCACGCCTCCGTCCTCACTCACCTTCCTCTCCTTCTCTTGCTCGACTATCACCTCCAAATCTCTGTGTTACTTTCTTTCCTTCTTTGCTTTCCTCTTATTTATTTGCCATCACAACAGTAGCAGTCTCACAACTGACGAAGACGCTGATCGTTATTATGTTTTCTTTTTGTTAAAAAAAAAAAAAAAAAAAGAAAAGAAAGAAAGAAAAAAGAAAAAAAAATCATTGGTAATCACAGTAGTTATATGGTGATGATGTTGATAATGACGAGATGATGATAATAATCATGTGAAGATGATTATGATGGTTATTATGCTTTGTTGTTATAATTGTCTCATTACCTTGTGTATGCGTGTGGTAGTCCTTATTTGTTAATTTGTTCTATTGTTTTGAAATAAAATGCGATTACAAAAAAAAAAAAAAGAATTCCACACATTCGTATAATGGTTGGACTCTGCGCTCATCTTGGAGCGAATTGGGAAGGGAAGTGATGCTCGTTCTTCGTTCTGTGCAGGACACTGCAATTTTTCATGAATCAAAGCATGGAGCGCCACCCCGCCATCTTCCTCACCTTCCTCTTCCTCATTGGTCATTGTTGGGAGTTGGGAGGGCGGTTTCATGATTTACCGGGAAGTATAGTTGTGTTTTGTCTGCTGCTTGTGTGTGTGTGTGTGTGTGTGTGTGTGTGTGTGTGTGTGTGTGTGTGTGTGTGTGTGTGTTGCCATCGTTGTGTGACAGTTATATTAACGCTTGTTCTTGCATTTTTGCTTTGTGGCCCGTTGTGAGCACGAGTATACAGAGACTACGATTTCCAGTTGCGTGTCTACACCATCTGGGCTGCTCCTGTACTTCACAATGATTTCTATTATTCTAATTTAAATGCATATTTAACTCCCTCCCGGGCAGACTATTTCCTGTTGATTACGTCATTTTCTAACGCAAACTTCCTGCTTATATTCTGAATATCTGATCCAGTTACGTTTTTTAGACGAAGTACACACACACACACACACACACACACACACACACACACCACACACACACACACACACACACACACACACACACACACACACACACACACACACACCACACACACACACACACACACAAAGCTTAAAGGGAAGATCGGTCTTACATAAGCTTACAAAGCACGTATTTAATTTCTATCACTGAAAAGGTTAAATTTAGTATGTCCTATATTGTGCATCCAACACTGTGTATCTTATATCCATGGTAACACGAACAATGATTATTCAGTTGAACTAGGAGCTTACACAAAGAAGGCGCAGTTGAGCTGCACGTACAACACGCCCATGACGATGAACGAAGCAACAGACAAGTGTGAGACAGACGTAGCGCATCCAGTGTTCAGCGCAGTGTGCCCAGCAGACTTACCAGTACCAGGAAGGTTGTTCCATGCCACCATCACAGTGCAGTAAGTCAGGCAGGGCACTTAATTCCACCATTTCTTCTCAAAAGGATCGTTCTAATTCAAAATATCGAGGGTTGACTGCCAGAACCCAGTATCTCACACACACACACACACACACACACACACACACACACACACACACACACACACACACACACACATGCTGTACTTCTTACGTAAAAAACGTAAAAAAGAATAAGCATGGAGCGTCACCCCGCCATATCCCACATCCTCCTCTTCCTCATTAGTCATTGTTGGGAGTTGGGAGGGCGGTTTCATAATTTACCGGGAAGCATAGTTGAATTTGTTTACATCGTTTTTGTGTGTGTGTGTGTGTGTGTGTGCGTGCGTGTGCGTGCGTGCGTGCGTGCGTGCGTGCGTGCGTTGCGTGCGTGCGTGTGTGCGTGCGTGCGTGCGTGCGTGCGTGGGCTGCTCCTGTACCTCATAATGATTATTATTTTTAATGCATATCTAACCACCTCACGGGGTTATTAATTCCTATTGTGGACTATTTCCTGCTCATTACATCATTTTCTCACGTAAACTTCCCGCCTATATTCTGAAACCTGACCAAGGTACGAGTTTTAGATGAAACACACGCACGCACACACACACACACACACACACACACACACACACACACACACACACACACACACACAGAGAGAGAGAGAGAGAGAGAGAGAGAGAGAGAGAGAGAGAGAGAGAGAGAGAGAGAGAGAAGCACCACCTGAGTAAAAAAAAAAGAGAGAGAAAAATCGGCCTTACATAAAGTTACAAAGCATGTATTTCATTTTCATCATGTAAATTGCTAGATTTCCCTCCCGATATTGTGCATTCAACACTGTGTACCTAATTTCCATGGTAACACGGACAAAGATTGTTCAGATGAACTGGAGCTTACACAAAGAAGGCGCAGTTGAGCTGCACGTACAACACGCCCATGTATATGAACGAAGGAGCAGGCAAGTGTGAGACAGACATAGCGCCGCCAGTGTTCAGCGCA
>CM031618.1:47644834-47659834 GCA_018398815.1 Conus ventricosus | reverse complement strand
TTATCAGTTTTAGATCATAGTAGTACAGTTATAATCAAATTGTGGTTTGAAGAACTCCCAGTTTGGTACGGGACTTATGGGAAAACGCACAGCAAGCTTTTATGATTGATACCTGAATTTGTCAACAAGTGAGAAGAATATGTGAGTATCGTTTTAGTGGCTCGAATATTTTTAGTACGTTTAGGAAAGTCTACATCAGATCTCATATCCAGTTCCGTTTGGTTAGCCCTTTGAATAGTTGAGCAGCGAAGAATGTACTTAGTGCAGGCTAGTTCACGATGGTCATCAAGAGGTAAGACACCAATTTCATGGTATGTTCCTAAAGCTGAAGCATGAAATGGAACACCAAGGGCTAATCTGAATGCCTTAGAGTCTATACACTGAAGCTTTTTCAATAAGTACTTATGACCACTAAAAAAGACCTCTTGTGCATATGACAATTTGGATCTCATTAAAGCAGAAGAAAGATGTATTAAACTTTTTGTTTCCTGGCCCAAACTTTGTTTGCTTATAACTTTGAGCAGATTAAGAGATTTTCTCGCTTGATTTATTATATGTTCCAAGTGAAAATTCCAAGAAAGATTTGACATAACCAAGGAATTAAATCTGAGAAGTGTAGCTCAATGTACTATTTTGTACTTTGAAGTTAGGAGTGTTGTGAGCAGACCCATCTGCATCAAATAACATCATACGGATTTTTCAGCCGACAGGCATAAGCCATTATCAGACATGAAGTTCGCAATGTTGTCTAACTCATTTTGATATATTCTTCTTATGTAATTAACAGATCTTTTTGATGTGTTCTTTTTTTAATGTGACTTCAACCATAAGCAGATGTCATCCGCATGTTGAATTAAGTTAAAGTTTTTTTAAAATGTATTTAGGTAAATCATTAGTTAAAATATTAAGAGAAGAGGGCGATCACAGAGCCTTGAGGGATACCCATATCTAGTAATCTTTTGGATGAATAAGTATTACCAATTCTTGTCTGAATACTTCTGTTGGTCAGGAATGTTTTAACAAATTGATAAATATGACCAGAGAGACCTATAGTTTTTAATTTATATAAAAGCCTGTCATGCCAAACTTGATCAAATGCCTTGTTGATATAAAAAAAAATGTGGCGAGAACTTTTTGTCTTCTAGCAAACTGGTGTTTAATTTGCGTAGTTAGCTTTACAAGATGATCAATAGTAGACCTGCCCTTTCTAAAACCAGCCTGGTTTGCAGGGATAATGCCAGTTTTTTTCACAATAGTATGTCAATCTGTTTACAACAATTATCTCCATTAGTTTACAGACATAAGATGTAAGAGCTATAGGTCGATAGCTATTTGTGTTTGTCATTGATTTTCCATTCTTTAAAACGGGTAACAATAATTGAGTCTCTCCATATGGAAGTTATATTCCCTTCAATCCAACATTTGTTAATAATTTCATGTAGAAGTAAAACAAAATTTTGTGGTATATGTTTTAACATTTCATTAGAAATGGCATCTAAACCAACAGACGTTTTTTTTTAAATATTAGACAATGAAGAAATAGCAGAGTGTAATTCCTGAAAGGTAATATCAGCATTTAGATAATGATCATTATTTTCGTCAGGATCAGCGTACATTTCTTCGTTAGACTGGTTTTCCTCTATAGCTCTGCATTTGTCTGATAAACTACAGAAGGAGCTGTTTTGGGAAAACATGTCGGCAAATGATTCTGCTTTTTGATATGCCGAAGGAACATTTTTAGCACCTATTACGAGTATGATTGGATATGCAGGTAAATGGATTCCGTTTTTCATTTCATGGATCTTTTTCCAAATTTTATTGATATCTTTATGTTCACTTATTTCATTAAAACAAAATGATGACCAGTACTCGCGTTTAGCATTTTCAGTTACTTTATTCCTTTGATTCTGGTATGCTCTCTTTTACCTTTTTCACTTTTGCGTACAGTTTAAACGTACGTTTATTTTTATCAATAGCGTTTCTGCAAGATTCTGTCCACCACACTTTACCCGTGTGTTTGAGAGATTTTGATTGACTAAGAATCGGAATAGCCTCACCGGCTGCGTGCAGTAGTGAGATAGTAAAATGACTGTATATAGATTCTGTGTCGGATTTATCAAAAGAATTGACGTCATATGAAGATAGCACAGATTGAAATTTGGCCCAGTCAGCTCGCTTGTAATCAAACTTTGGCATTTTATCCTCACTGTCATCTTGGCTCACTACAAATCCTCTCAGAGAAATAACTATGGGAATATGATCACTCCCTAAAGTGTTATCATAAATTTACCATGTACAGCTCGGGACCGTTGATGGGGAGATTAAAGACAAGTCAATTGCAGATGATCTGTGACTAGGGATATCAGGCAGTCTCGTGATACTTCCATCATTTAACAGGACGAGTGGAGAGTCTGATATGTTCTCCACGAAACGGTTTGAGCTGACTTTCGTGCAAGTTCTATCCCAGAAAGGAGCATGTTCATTAAAGTCCCCTGCAATTAACCATTTACTACTTTGAAAGTTTATGTTATGTAGCCAGTCTGAATTGCTATCAATGTCTCCTTTTGGGAAGTACACAGAGACAATGTTTAAGACTAGAGAATTATCAGAGTGAACAGAAGCTGCACAAGAATACAAGTCTGAGGTGCCAGGAGGTATAGGTGACTGAAGGGGATGGTAAAATAACTGGTCATTTATAGCCGGAATAGCTCAGTTGGTAGAGCGCCGGACTCGTAATCTTGGTGATCCTGGGGTTGCGGGTTCGAACCTCCGCCGGGGCGTTTCGGTACAGGGGGATTTTTCCCTCGGAGTTAACATTGGTTCTGACTCCATTTCCCATACAGTCCTTCGAATGAGACTATAAACCGAGGTTCCGTGTGTGAACGCACGCATAACATCTTGCACACACGTAAAATCCCATCACCAACTTTCGGAAGAGTAGGCCAGTTTGGCCGTTGGTATGGATGACACGTTACACATAGCATGCACACTGCGTGAGAAATGGAAAGAATGAAGGAAGTAAGGAAAATGAGTGTTCGATATTGAACGATACTGACTGGATGACACGGGAAACGACTGAATGAAGCGCCAGCTGGCAGCTCTTCAGTCGGCACTACCCAGGTAGGCAGCCCGTTGTGTAAACGAGTGTTGATTGTAAAGCGCTTAGAGCTTGGCCTCTAGCCGAGAATAGGCGCTATATAACTAATAAGTATTCATTATTATTATTATTATTTATATAAATGGCTGCAGAGACTTTCTCATTGTCACCAGTTTCTTGTACCACAGGTGGGTAAAAAGAAACTATCCAGCCGTGGCAAGTCGTTTTTAGACACATTTAGTGATTGAAGAATAAGGACTGGCTTCAAGATGTTGAAGATTTACCAAATTCTTGTTAATCGACCGGCAGTTCCATGGTAGTATATTAATGTCAGTCTTCTTTGCCATCAAAATTTTACAATAGACATTCAAGGGAGGCACAATTGCAAAATGAAGATTATTCAAATGAAAGATAAAAAGACAATTCCCCAACAATGAACTAATCAGTAAACAGTAACGCAATAGAGAACAATTTTACAAAAGGCAAGGCCTAGAAGAGGAATAAGAAGGTAATGTGTAATGCACCAAAAAAAAAAGAAAAAAAAAAGGAAATTGAGGAAACTATGCGATGTAGCAGGCTAGAAAAAAAAAATCAAAATGGCAACCAGGCAAATATATATCACAAAGACGATCAGATTATAATTTCAGTTGCTAGACATTATAGCACAACTACTGACTTTTTTGATGGGGGAGTGTTGTCAAGTTTTATGAAGATCATTCACCAGTCTTGTAGAACATCATAGAAGTTCCGCCAGGGCCCTGGTACAGGAGAAAAGGGTAGATCATGATATCTGTGTGACGAGAAGACTGGAGGGAGGTATCGTGTTCTCCATGAAGAGCGATGTAGACTGGGATTCCTGGACTTGCTGCCAGAGGGTTTCTTCCAGAAAAGCTGGTGAACGTGTCGCCCTAAGTTACCAGCAAGTACACTGGCTCCTTTCTGGTTCGGGTGGACTCCGTCTTTCAGTGTTCTGGGCCGGCAAGGAGATGCTCATGGTTGATGACGGACACTGTGGGAACTTTGAATAGTTCAGAGTTTATAACCGCGTTGAACATTTCGCGGTTTATGTTTATTTCGGGGTTAGAAACAGGAGCCACTTTACTGATAACAATGCTGGCATGTGAATGCTCTACAGCGATCCCCCGATCACCATACTCAAACCCTGGTGAGTGCACTCTTTCACCATTTTCTTCTCTATAGTGATGGTTTTAATGGTGTCCGCAAAAAGTCTGCTAGAGGATGCAGCATCTTTTTGTTGAATATCATTGAGACCACAATGAATAACAAGTGCATCAACTTCTGTGTCCATTGACGACAATGTTTGTCTCAGCGTGGGCAGTAAGTCCTTCGTAGTGGAAGATTTTTTGGAAACGGTTTTGAAACCATAAAGATCGACCAAGTCGGGGGCTGTTCACACCGTTCAAAACAGAATCATGAAGGACGAGAACAGTTGGGAGATCTTCATTAGCTTTGTTCACTTTCCTTTAAAAGTTGTGTCTTTTGTTTGTTCGATTCTGCGCAGTCTGGGACGTGATGACGCTATCATTGGGATTGACGTCATGAGAAGTTGTCTTCTGTGTTCTAGATTGTTCTTTTGGATTTAGTTTTTTTTTTTCTTCTTCTTTTTCTTTCCTGTTTGAGGTTGAAACCGCGTGTTGTGCTGTCACCTGAGCGTAGGTAATGTCGTGTTTCGCCCTCTCCTGTACCATTTTCTGTTCTGGATTAGTCTGAACAAATTTAGAACATGGTTCTGAATTGCACTTTACGGTTGTGAGCTGAGCAATCGTGTTGTTTTGCTCACGTACCGTATCTTCGAGGGATACTTTTTTTTTTTTTTTTGCATAATGCTTCAATCACTTTTCTCAACTCACCGATTTCTTCTTTCACGTCACTCATGGCATAAGAAGTTGAAGAGCTGAGATTTAGAATTTTATTGGTGCTGTCCGTTCCAATGCCAGCAGTTGTCCGTTGACCGGTTCTCATTCAGATCTGCAAATTCTCGAAGCGCCGACTTACTTGATTTGTCTTTCTTTCTTGACTTGCATTTCGTACTGGGCACGAAAGAAGACCTCCTGGCTCCTAGTTTTGGTCATTTCTGAGACAGAGCCTGCAGAAATGCTATAAGCTAGCAGACCCGACGTTTAGCTTCTGATCGCTATCGCCATCTTGTGTGTGTGTGTGTGTGTGTGTGTTGCGCGCGCGCTGAAAATCTTACACACATTCACGGAGACTGTCTGTTAGATATCCAATTTATAAAGAAAATTCTATTGATATCAACGTCCAAGATATCAGTCAAATATTGTCCAGCCCTTCTATCATAAACATTGCTGCTATTATCGCACAATCTAAAATTGCCAAGTTGCTTTGATGCGTCCAGCCCTTCTGTCATAAACATTGCTACTATTATCGCACAATCTAAAATTGCCAAGTTGCTTTGATGTGTGTTTATTTTTACAACTAATTCAAAAAGTTATTGTTGTTATTTTTTTTATCTTTGAGGTTAAGCTTTGTTAGTTAGAGATGACGTTTTAGATTATTTTTCGTCTAATATCATCAATGATGAACAGACGTTAAATAAACCACTGAACTGAACTGAACTGTCTGTTAAAGGACAGGTATTGCTGACAAGGTGTTCCGATAGTAGTTCGTCACCTTTGCTTTAGGTAGTCACATGCTGTCTTGCATTGATAACTACCACTATGTGATTTTTATCAGAATGATAGGAATCCCTGAGTGTTACTATGTTTAAGGAATTTGGATCATTTGCATGAGATTGAATTTCATGTGCGTGTAAAGCGTATTGTGTAGTCTTTTGACTAAATACGAACACGTATGGTTCCATCTTTGACTTTTCTTTTTCTTTACCCTTATCCGGTTATGTGGATCCAATTACTCTCCTACCTATGATAATTACTAGGTGCGGTGAACTGAAACCGTTAGAAGTTTACCAAGTAGGCGTCATAAATGTTTCAGAAATGTTTATGAATGAAGGGAAAGCATCCACACTCATTAAACTGTGGATATGCAGCATGATTACGAATGTGCTGTATACTAAAATTCTAGATAGGTCTAGAACCAAAGTTCGTCTTTTCATTGGTTTTCTAAATACTAGTCACAACCTTGCGAAAAGAAACCACCTGCCCCGACCACACCGTTCTGTTGCATGTGCCGGTCAAATCCAGAGCAATAGTCAGTCAGTGGGTAAGTAGGTTGCTTTTCCCAAGAATTTCACCTTAACACACACCAGTACAGCGAATCCTTAATCAGAGAGACTTACAGGCCAGCTCTGATGACAATGGCACAGGGGAAAGAACTTGAACGCAAGGATATCTGGTTGTTGTGAATGAAAGTGCTTCCCTCAGGCTCTGGCCGTGTATCTGAAAACACGGCAATACGGGATCGCCTGGGGTGATGCCACCTATAATTGCATTATTGGCTGCATTCACCAGAAGATTTCGCCTGAGAAAGACAAAGCAGTGAGTGGTTTCCCCATCCCAGTTTGCAGACTTTAACTTTTTTATGCACAGTGTCAACTTTAATCTTCTGGAAACTGAATGTTACTTGAGTGATAGATTGAGGGGTTCGTTTAGGTTAATAGCAGTCTGGAAGACTTTTAATAGTGTGTTTTGTTTTTCTTGCCAGACAATAGATAGTATTATTTCAGAATTAATTGTACATTGTATGAGGTTAACTTAAGATTGGCACAAAGTAATATGGGCGTACAATTTCCTTAGTAAAGGCAGGGCAGTTTCACGGCATAAAACACTTTTGTTCTGAATCTACCAACAACATGCTGTCATAAATGAGTATAATGGAAGCAAGTCCTAAAAAACAAAATAAGCAAACAAAACAGCAAGCAAACAAACAAACAAAAATCAAAATGAGAACCGTTATGCATTTCAGGAGTTTAATGAAAAGCTCCCGGTAGAATGTCAGACCTTTGTGATGAGTTATAAAGCAGTAAAAATCACTTTTTTAAACTTTGATAATATTTAAAAAAGATAACAAAGTACGCATTTAATGAGCAGGAATTTCATTTAGCTATCAGTATCAAAGACTTAGTATAGGTTTTAGTTTCGAAATAATAATACTCCTTGCTTTTGTTCGGAGGTTTTCAGTTTAATCATCATTCATGGTTCTTTTTGGTCTAGCAAATACTAGAGATATAATTCATCATCTGTATGGTCAATACTCATTGCTGTTGTTCGGAGGTTTTCAGTTTAATCATCATTCATCGTCCTTTTTGGTCTAGCAAATACTAGAGACATAATGCATCATTTGTAGGTTCATTTTCAATTTTAAGTTGATTTTCTAGCATTAGGAAAATCCTCTGTGGTTTGTAGCCTCAGGTAGCTGTTCCGAAGATTATGGTTGGACACATAATTTGTCCAGGTATTTCTGCGAGTCCGTTATCCTCACACACAAACAACTGGCCTACGATAAAGGAATCTTGGAAACAGTAATTGCTTTCCATTGTCGCAAATGCAGGTAGATTTGTACTGCAATAACACAGGACGCTGTTTTAGAGGACTGTCAATTTCTTCAAGGAGATAATCAAACTGACAGTCTAGCTGCCTCACAAGAACTGGCGCTGATTCTTTGACCAAAGGTCAGAGTTTCGGTTATTTTTTGCCCCTGTACGACCACAAGCCACTCTGTGTGTTTGTTCCTCGATCCTTGTGATTTTTATTCTCTCTGTGACCCCGTGAACATCCAGAGTCCAGGAACAGCCTTAAGTACATCACATTGTCGTGGGTTTGCACAGCAGACTCAGTACTAGAACTGAGCTGTACGTTTGCGGGACTATTCTGCTGAATTGATTTTTATCCGATAGGTACCTTCTCTGGAATTTTTTTCTGTTGATTTGATTCAAACTGACTCTGTAAAGAGCAACGCCTGTTTGTAAGCGGTCACCGACATCTCTTGTGGAATGATAACGTCTGTGACTGTTACAGAGAGCTGCAACACTGGGTCTCACGAACAGCGAGTGTATACCTAAAGACGTTGATCCACATTTTGAGCACGCTTCCATTTTCATTGTTTTTTTTTCCATACACAAACGGGTTTTGGGCGTCTAAAATAGATTTCGACAGTGTGTTTTTTCAACCAGTTAAGTTTTGCTAGTCAAACGTTCTGTGAACCGATCGTGGACAATGCTAGTCAACTTTGCATTGACCACGGGGTCTTGATGTTCGCTCCAATTCAACTTCATTACTGAAAACTGCAGGTCAGATTTCACTGACCGTTGGCATTGTCACCCAGATCAGCCTCTCTGAATTTGCTCACTTTTTTGTTTGTTTGTTTGTTTGCATATTCTTAGTAGCATTCTGACTGACTGGTGGAGCAGCCATATTCCCAGATTTGACACCACTGGCAGATTGTGATACACAAGGAAAGTTCACTGCCACTACGTTATTTTTTTTTCCAAACGTGTACTTTTTTTCCGGCAAGTTCGCGTTACATGCTTAAATCTACTCGTAGTCTGAGTTTGTGTTTCATTGTGGTGCTTCATTCTGGATATACGTTGTTCTGGAATTTCAGCCATTGTCTGGAAAGACTGATTAGTTCTGTGTTCCTCCTTACACTAAAAGCCTTCTAAATTTCAAAGCCTGTCACGCATGAATAATACTGTGAGCATATTTCTGCAGAGATATTTAGCCCGAAACACAATATCACCTGGCTCTGCAGTAATTGGACGGAAAAAATGTGAAGAGTTGATTATTTTCCTAGCAACGTGAGAGTCTGCATATCTAAATTCGCTTGTTTTCTAGTGTTATTCGTTTCACAGTCACAATTCAATTTCAGTTCGCTTGCTTTCCAGTTTTATTCATTTGTCGGTTATCGCTAATGAGATCTAGTAACGAGATTCTCCATCTGTGTGAAAAGAAGCGCTTTTAGCTGGAAACAGTCTGACATTAAACCTTGCCTGTCGTGCTAAATGCTTCTTTGCGGTTCGGGATTGTAGACATGGTTACCCAGTATACACCAACAGAGAACAGTGATTTGCATGCTGTCCAGAATGAATCAGTTCCACCTGGATGCATTGAACTCCGATTTAACAAACTGGAATTTTTACCATGGAACAACTCGGAGAATATCGTCAACGAAAGTGTAGAAAGACACACACGCAAAGTTCGACTCATTATGCTACAAATCTTGTTTTTCATTGGTGGGCCTGGAAACGTCATCAACATGGCGGTGTTCTTCAAGCAAGGCTTGAAAGAACGAGTCAACCTGCTGCTGTTTTCGCTGTCCTTGGCCGACGCTGTCTATCTCTTCACAGCTCTGCTGCTGTACAGTGAGGAACTTTACCTACAGCTGACGGAAGACAGCATCTCTGGTCCCGTTCTCATGTTCATTGTTAACAATCACCTGGTTGGCCTGCAAGCGTTGTGTTTTGTGTCCTTCTTGCTGTCCGCCATCATCGCCTGTGAGAGATGTTACTGTGTCCTCAGACCGCTGAAGTACCAGACCATGATGAGCACACAAACTATGGCCGTCATCATCATTGCCGTGTATGTTCTGATCATCGGTTTCTTTCTGTTGTCAACATTCAGGTACTATATCGTGTGTGTTTATGATCGTGTCACGGGCAAACGATCGAACATGTTCAGTCACAGTGAATTCTACTTACGACATAAAGATCTTGTTGACTATGTGGATATCATTTTCTTTGGATCAGGGCTACCTGCTGTTGTGGTGATGTTGGTGATAACGGCGACTGTTATTACCGCATCCAGGCTTCGACAGGCTGTGGCGTGGCGTACAGCAACGTCTTCATCTTTGTCCCCAAAGGAGGTGGCACTGACTAAAATGCTGATCGGTACTTCTCTTCTTCTCATCGTTTGTGTTTCTCCTACCGTCCTTTTCCGTGTCGCCCGTCTGGTCCTACCGGAAATGAATACTGGACGACGAAATCAGAATTTTTATTTGTCGTGTCTGTGGATTTCAACACACATTCATTTACATTAATTCCAGCCTTAACATCTTCGTTTATTTCTGGATGGGTTCTCGTACAGAGAAACGTTCTGGAGTCTGTTTTACAGGAAGGCAGTCCAAAAGAAGATGTAGAATGATATGCAGAGAGTCACCTATTATACCTGTCGATATCTTGTGTCGATGCCATTGTATATAAACATTTCAAAAGTCTAAAGCAGAGTCATGTCAGGTACAATTTCACCAAAGTTTCTGACTGACATTGATTGTGATCATTTGTTAGTAGTTGTCACAGACTGTGTGTCTGGGTGGGTGTCTGCATGCGGGAATAAAGGCATCTGGTAGAAAGGGAGGAGAGAATACAAACGATATCTGACCGACTGCCGCACACTTAACAGACGCTACAGCGAGAACTTCAACAACACAGTCTCCATACCTTCATGAGAACTACTAACCCTCGTTATATGAAAGGTTTATATCTTTTTAAGAGAATCGCCAACCCTCTTTACATGAAATATTTGTACCTTTTCATGAAACTGGCAACCCTCTTTATATGAAAGAGTTACATCTCTTCATAAGATCTGTCAACCCTCTTTATATGAAAGAGTTACATCCTTCATAAGAACTGTCAACCCTCTTCATATGAAAGAGTTACACATCTCATGAGAACTGTCAACCCTCTCTACATGAAAGTTTTACCCATCTTCTTGAGAACTGTCAACCCTGTCTACATGAAAGATTTACACATTTTCATGAGAACCAACAACCCTCTTTATTTGATAGATTTATACATCTTCATGAGAACTAACAACCCTCTTTATTTGAAAGTTTTACACCTTTTCATAACTAACAACCCTCTCTCTACATGAAAGATGAAATCTCCGTCCAGAAGGGCAGGATCCCAAGTCACGGGGGAGTTGTGTAGTAAAGGCACAGTACTCGCATGCAGCCTTGGCTACTGTTGACCAAAGGGCATCAAGAGTACGAGTCCTTGCAAGTGCCCTTTGAGTGGGTGGGTACTTGGAGTCAGTATGTCATATTCTATGGAGATGTCGGAGTCGGTGGGTATGTCAGAGTCAGGGGTATGTTGGAGTTAGTGGGTAATGTTGGAGATAGGAGTCAGTGGGTATGTCAGAGTCCAGGGGTATGTTGGAGTTAGAGTCAGTGGGTATGTTGGAGTTAGGAGTCAGTGGGTATGTCGGAGTTAGGAGTCAGTGAGTATGTTGGAGTTAGGAGTCAGTGGGTATGTTGGAGTTAGGAGTCAGTGGGTATGTTGGAGTTAGGAGTCAGTGGGTATGTTGGAGTTAGCAGTCAGTGGGTATGTCAGAGTCAGGGTATGTCGGAGTCAGGAGTCAGTGGGTATGTCGGAGTCAGATTTATTGGGTATGTCGGATTTAGGAGTCAGTGCAGTGGTATGTCGGAGTTAAAAGTCAGTGAGTTTGTCGGAGTTAGGGTCAGTAAGTATATCGGAGTCAGGGGTATGTCAGAGTTAGGAGTCAGTGGGTATGTTAGAGGTAGGAGTCAGTGGGTATGTCGGAGTCAGGAGTCAGTGGGTATGTCAGAGTTAGGAGTCAGTGGGTATGTCAGAGTTAAAAGTCAGTGCGTTGTCGGAGTTAGGAGTCAGTAAGTATGTCGGAGTCAGGGTATGTCAGAGTTAGGAGTCAGTGGGTATGTTGGAGTTAGGAGTCAGTGGGTATGTCGGAGTCAGGAGTCAGTGGGTATGTCGGAGTTAGGAGTCAGTAAGTATGTCGGAGTCAGTGGGCATCTCAAGTTAGGAGTCAGTGGGTATGTCAGAGTTAGGAGTCAGTGGTATGTCGGAGTTAGGAGTCATGGGTAGGTCCGAGTTAGGAGTCAGTGGGTATGTCGAGTTAGGGTATGTCAGAGTTAGGAGTTGGTGGATATGTCAGAGTTAGGAGTCAGTGGGTATGTCGGAGTTAGGAGTCAGTGGGTATGTCAGAGTTGAGATTCAGTGGGTTTGTCGGAGTTTGGAGTTGGTGGGTATGTCAGAGTAAGGAGTTGGTGGGTATGTCAGATTTTAGGAGTCAGTGGGTATGTCGGAGTTAGGAGTCAGGGGGTATGTGGGAGTTAGGAGTCAGTGGGTATGTCGGAGTTAGGAGTCAGTGGGTTGGTCGGAGTTAGAGTCAGGGGGTAATGTCGAGTTAGGATTAGTGGGTATGTTGGAGTTTAGGACTCAGTGGGTATGTCGGAGTCAGTGGGTATGTCGGAGTCAGTGGGTATTTTTTGGAGTTGGTGGGTATGTGGGAGCCACGAGTCGGTGGGTATGTCAGAGTCAGAAAGGTATGTCGGAGTTAGGAGCATGGGTAGTTGGAATTAGGAGTCAGGGGGAAATGTCGAAGTCGGAGTCAGTGAGTATGTCGGAGTCAGTGGGTATCTCGGAGTAGGAGTCAGGGGGTATTTTGAATTAGGAGTCAGTGGGTATGTCGAGTCAGATTCAGTGGGTATGTAAACTTGGGATCAGTGGGTAGTCGGAGTCAGGATTCAGGGTTATGTTGGAGTTAGGATTCATGGGGTATGTGGGAGTTAGGAGTCAGGGGGTATGTCGGAGTTAGGAGTCATGGTAGTCGGAGTTAGGAGCCCAGTGGGTATGTCGGAGTTAGGAGCCCGTCGGTATGTCGGAGTTAGAGTCAGTGGTATGTCGGAGTCAGGAGTCAGTGCGTACGTTGGAGTCAGTTTCAGTTGGAAATGTGGGAGTTAAGATCAGGGGGTATGTCGAGTCAGGGTATGTGGGAGTCAGTGGGTATGTCGGAGTCACGAGTCGGTGGTATTCGGAGTCAGTGGTATGTCAGAGTCGTGGGTATGTCTAAGTCACGAGTCGGTGGTATGTCGGAGTCAGGGGGAAAGTGGGAAGTCGGTGGTATGTCAGAGTCAGTGGGCATGTCGGAGTGGGTGGTATTCTGAGTAAGGAGTCATGGGTATGTCGGAGACAGTGGGTATGTGGGAGTCGGTGGGAAATGTCGAGTTAAAGTCATGGGTATGTCGGAGTCATGGGGTATGCCCGAGTCGGTGGAAATTCGAGTAAGGAGTCAGTGGGTATTCGGAGTCAGTGGAAAGTCGGAGTCGGTGGGTATGTCTGAGTTAGAAGTCAGTGGGTATGTCGGAGTCAGTGGGTATGTCGGTGTCAGTGGGTAGTCGGAGTCAGGGTAAAAGAGGCAGGTTTGTGCTCCTAAGTTCTCTTGGGGCAGGAAATCGCGCAGTTGAGGTTTATCTTTGTCGAGCCCTGTGCAGATTTCTTTAAGGCCACCCCAAGACAGTGATTAATTAAATCCCTCGACAGGTTTGTCCAGGGAGATTACCGAAGCTGGAGTACGCTCCCTTGGCATTCAAGCGAGATTTTTTCTTCAGTCTTGGGGTGAGGTGGACGATTGACTGAATGATGCTCATGGCCTCTGTCCGCTCAGTTGTGTTATTGACTAACCATCTCGTTTATTCCTTTTCAAACAAAATATTTAAAACGGGAAGAACTAGTATGTTTGGGTGGTCTTGGCGCGGGAAACTTCCTTGAAGGAGGGTTTCAAAGTGAAGAGTTTGCAGGCGGAATTGAAACAAATTTTAATGAAAAATTCTTTGTGACTTTTCCAGACGACAGGGACAAACAAAATTTGTCTTGTAATTTGCTTTTTTGTTTGTTGTTGTTTTGTTGCGAGACAGCACCTGTCATTTATTTTGATTGATTGGAGATAAACATCATCACAGAAACGGTTGAAGCATGTTGACATAATGCTAATGGCGAAAATCCCATTGAAAAGGCTGGAGATTTTTTCCCCAGGGTAACAGTTTTATTTACTTGTAAAAAAAAAAGTACAAACCGAAACCGTGAAGAGAGAACAGTACAACAAACACCGAAAAGGACAGTGATCAATTTTATATGAACCAAATTTACGAAGCAAACAATAATTTTACCAAATGAAGAGCAAGTCTTGCAGTTTGTTGTTCCCTGCTGTTCAGCGGATTCACTCCGAACCCATCTGTAAAATTCCTTGAAGGATTCTAAGAACCTTGGTTACATTTCCTAACAATAAAATTTCAGGTGTGTCCAACACGTTTCTGAAAGTTTACACTACGAAGGAAAGGTACAACGCAGCCATTTCATAAAGGAGAAACTAAAATGGTATTTCCTGGCATCAGCATCATTATTCGCAATTTCCATACCCTCTCTCTCTCTCCCCCTCTCTCTCTCTCAACCCCTCTCTCTCCTCTCTCTCTCTCTCTCTCTCTCTCTCTCTCTCTCTCTCTCTCTCAATGCAGGATAACTGGAGTGGTGCAGTATGCACTTCTTTATCCTCTTCCTCTGACTGTGGGTTTTTCATTTTTTTAAAATTTTTTTTTATAAGACTAGCATCTGTTTCCCTTAAACCGGGAAGGCTATCAGCATTAAAACTCAAACTGCCGAACTGTAAACTCTTTGTGGGCTGTCTGGCTGCCCCGCCTTCTGTCGTCTTCTGCCTGCTTGCCTGCCTGCCTGTCTATCTGTCTGTCTGTCTCCCCGTTTGACGATCTCAGTCTTTCTGTCCATATAAAGCTACTTACAGTTGTGATACAACCAAGAAGAGCAAAACTATCTCTCTTCCTTTGACAATCTCGATCTTCCCTGTAGGTCGAAGCTACGAAAAACTGGCTAACCGAAATTAACCCTTGCATCTGTGTCCTCTTTGACAATCCAATCTCCCTGTCGGTCTAAATCAACTTTAAAAATGTGATGCTACCAAAATTAACCCCTGCATCTCTGTCCTGCTTGACAGTCTCAATGTTCCCATGTTAGTTGAAAGCTACTTATAGCTGCGATACCATTGAGATTAGCCCAACAAACAAACACACACACACGCACGCACGCACGCCGCACGCGCGAACACACGCACGCACACACATACATACACCTCGCACGTACGCGCACGTACACAGCACGCACGCGGCACGCACGCAAACTCGCACCCACGCACACGAGTGCA